>VZTE01000869.1:1152647-1224267 GCA_013397775.1 Eulacestoma nigropectus | reverse complement strand
CATGGCATGACAAAAAAATGTGCCTGGCCTCACAGGTGAGTACAAATGGGAGATCAACACATCTGCAAAACCCACGGAAGACAAAACAGTATTGTGCCAGCACAGAACAGCATCTCCAGTCCTTCCTTTAGGCATGAATTTGCTTAGTGTAGCATATATCTTCACCATAACATATGTGGCCTGAAAGGATTTTTCATATCTGGGCTTTTGTTTTTATCGACTTTGCTGTAAAAACTAGTGTTTGAAGTAATTTCTTGTATCTTTACTGGTGGATTTATAAAACCATTAAGAACTTAGAATTTAGTTCAATCCAGAAAACTTTAATTAAGCCTTTAGAAATGGGTTAGAAGTTTTGCTTCATCTATTTATAATCAACTCATAGCTGTTTCTTTTGAAATAGCTGTATCCTGATTACACATTCAGTATGTTGTATTTTTAGTTTTTCTCCTGTTTTCACTAATTCACATCATTTTCCATATTGATGGGTTTTTTTCCATAAGATCACTTGGTGAATGGTTATAATGGATCCAAGTTTAGATTCATGACTGGATTTTGAAAATTCTAAAGTTTAATGTTATTTTTTTTTTCCTGTCTGCTCTATGAAAGTAATGAGCCACAGTGTCAGTTTGTGACAAGAAATGAAATTCACAAATAGATTTACAGCTGGTTTCGTGACAAATTCAGAATCTGGATACAGAGATCATCTCATACCTTGTGAGACACCCACAATTTCTACATGTCTGTATTTTCACAGATACATCCAGTCCTCTAAGTTTCTGCTGGTTATGTAGGAAACTTGGAAGTTCTGTTGATGTGGCAATGTTTGCTGCCAGGCAATATTTTCCCTGAGATTTAGTATAACTATGGCTATATTTCTACTCTATGTGGAAAGATAGAACTTTTTCCATGCTCTTATGTTCAAGCAACTGGAATCCACACTCACTTGCAGTCTTGCCCCTTGGAATACATGCAAACACTGTCTTAGAAACTTTAACAAGGAAGAGTTCACTGTGTTGCTCCCCTAGTCTTACCAGTCTACATAAGGTCTGTGAAGTCCTGAAAGTGTCAGAACAATTTCCACTTTGCTTGGTCAATTGAGTTCATTTCCACATAAGGACAAGCAACTATTGCATGATATTTAATTTTAATCTTACTTTTAATTACGGTATTAGGGCAGGTTAATTCTGCGTTACAGATCTTCTGCTTACAGCGGCCTATGCTAGAAAATGCTTTAGTCCCCAGGTTTTGACACCAAAGTTCTGGCAGGAGGTGCTTTGGTCTGTAGCATTTGAACAGTTTTGTATGGATTCACTTGGCTTCAAAGACTGGATATTCTCATCTGGTATCACACAGGTGTCTGAAGCTATAAGGTGTAGTCTTGCTTTACTGAAATCTACAATGTGTATCTGAATACAAATTCAGGTGAAGGCAATTTCCATGATTTGAATGTGAAGTATCCATACTATGGAAGAGCTATGTTTCATTTCTTCCTTTCCCTTTGTTTTCTCAAATTATTTCCTGGATCTTAAGTGACACCTCCCACCCCCTACAAAAAAAAAAAAAAGAGAGAACCCAACCAGCCCATTAAGCAACTTTTAGAAACTCTTAGAAAGCTCAGAAAACTCTTAAAATACTTGTTATAAGGAAGACCTTGCTGTCAATTATGTATGATTCTTAAAGCCTTACATTTGTAGAGAAAAGATTTCCCAGGCCTCAGCAGATGGAAGAGAAAAAGCTTAACTGAAGGTCATTACCCACCTTCATTTGGCCTCTCTCTGGGAGAAAGGAGATATCCCTTCACCCGCTCCAACCCTTTTTCTGTAAACTCTTTACACAGTTTATCAGGTGTTTGGCACTTTTTAAGGACTCCACTATCAATGATGTCTGGGCTGCCGAGCCATTGAACTATGAAGAATAGAAATAGGAAATGAAAGTTTAAAATTCTAATATGAGCTGCTTTCTCTGAAATTGGGCACAGATTTTCCTATTATACAAAGCTATTGTTGTGGTTTGATTTCATTTTCATCTATTAATCCTATTTTAGCTGGTAGTTCCCTCGATGAGATGAAATGTTCTTTACTTGGAATGGGTGTTAATGGGTGCATATGTCACATTTAGTAGTTTGAAATGTGGTGTTAATGCTGCCTCTGAGTGATTCTGTTAAACTGCCAGTTTTACAGGCTCTGGCATGAGCAAAACTTTCAGTTCAACCATTCTAGTGAATAATACATAAATGAGTTGGAAAAGTTCTCAACTGCTTACAGTAATTATTTCAGATTCCAAGAAAGTGGATGATAATGTTATACCTGGTGTAGGACCAGGGTTTCCCAAGAAAAAATTATAATAGCTAGATAGATATCATTTGTACTCTGTATTGTTTACAGGAAGAAGAAAAAAGTTCAACAGAATGATGTTTGAACATGTATTCCCTTATGCCTTCTTGGAAAAGAATTGTTGTTTCAAGAAAATGAAGGTTAGCACCCACCTTTTAGCACCATCTTTTTATATCTATTTTTAAAAATTATTGTTAGTATGGCAAAAATATGCTGTTGCTTATACTATGGCTTATGGACTCAGTTAGAAAATAAACTTTTAGAACCAAGGAAAAAATGTAAGTCACACCTTAGTATTAAGAAAATATTGTATTAAAATGAATAAGAGAGGAAAGCATGGAAGGCATATGATTTCACTCAATCTTTCAGAAAAGTCTGTTTTCAACAGACAACAGAGAAGATGCTGTTTTAAAACCTAATATAAGGAAGATATATCATTCACACAAGACCTATAACCAGGAACTGCTAAATCAGTCAGCAGCAAAATGGAAACAATCCAGCATTCTCAGCCACTCCAGCCATTCTTCTACAGTGAATGAACTTTTTTTTAAGACTTAAATTTGAAAAAATGGACTATGAGTTCTATGGTTCATAAGGAGAAAAGGACAGACTCAACCAGCACTTTCTCCTGGTGAATACATTGTAGATGTTCCCCTTTTCCAGTTTCTGTCTAGAAGCAGAAATACACTGTCAAAACGCAGTGGGAATGACGATTCTGTTTGTGAACCAAACAGGGGGAGGGAAAAACCCCTTCAAGTATGGATTCAGGATTAAGTTTCTGGAATTGGCCTCTAATTACTTGAAAAAAATTATTCTTTATAACTGTCAGTCTTCTGAGAAACTCTTGGTGACAAAAAAGGCTGAAAGCATCATGCTGAGTCTTCTCAAAGAGATGCAAGCCCATAGGAGAAGGTGAAAGCACCGATCTGCTGTGGGTAATTTTCTGATGACCAATAAAAGACACATACACAGTGTCTTTTGGCAGAAGCTTGGCTACCCTTCACTCTCAGTAGCCTTGTGTTCCAAGTGCTCCAACCTCAAACTGCCCCAAATGCCAGTTTCCCTGTTTTTATGAAGTGTTTTATGAAGTGTTAGCTAGCACTAAAAGCAAGGGCTTCTCCAGCTTGCTCTGTAGGGCTCTGCAGGGTAAAACTGTTGTTGGGACTGCTTGTTGTATCTTTTGTGAACTGGAAACAGAATGGGGACACATAAATAACTGGTGATTTAACACACCTCAGGTCAGCTCAAATAGTTTATTTTCCTAATGCTTCCTCATACTGAACAGGACTTTAAGCCATGGTCTCACCCGTTTCAGCCACATCTGTGTATTAGACATGGATGTGACCACACACTGAGCAGGGATATTTTGTGAAATTTCAACGCAACCCTTTACAGAGAAATTTACTGTTTTAGCTGAGTAACAGAAGAACACACTTCTTAAGCTGTGCTGAAGTAATTTCTTTACCCAGTGAAGAAATTCTGATGAAATAATTTTTCATGCACTCTGTAGGGTTAGTCTACCCTACAGAATTTTGAAATAAGACTTTCGAAATAAGAGTTATCAAATGAAGAATCTGTGCTATTTCCCGAAATTACATGTCAGCTTAAAACGGTGGAAGAGTAAATAGCAAGAATAGCCAAAGCAAAATGGGCCAGCTATTAGATTGAAACAAGGCTGAAAAGACAGCCTCAGATTACTGCTATCTGCAGAGAGTGGGGACGAACTGTTCTTGTTTTGATAATGATTTTTGGAAATGGGTTATTTGCAGCAACATGAAGGCCCTCAACTTGGAAATTAAGAACTAGTGACATGAGTCATTATCCAGCTTTGCGCTGTAAATTATTTAAGTGTGAAGGAAATATCCTAAAATAATGTAGGAAATTAAAACATGGCATCGCCTATTAAATGTGTGAAAATGGATATAGACCAAGAGGGATAGCAAATAAGCAGGTGTTTGAAACCACAATCATATCCAATTCAGAAGATTTATAAATCCTAGGAATCAATTTCCTTTCACTCTATTGTTGCTAAAGCCAGTAAATAGAACTTAGTGATAAGGAAAATTCACGTCAATTTTAATTTCTTGTAGCTAAGTGGCTAGAAATTACACAGTGCTGGCTCAGACCTGTATCATGGGTTCTACAGTGATGGCAATGTTTTGATGCATACATCACATCACATTTCTGCATAGCTTTAACCTGTTATGCTGATGCTTAAGTGAATTTTTGTCAAAGTTGTTGGTTCAAGGTAGTTATAAGCAGGTGTGCTACCTTTTGAACTAAAGTGTTAAAAACTGGCATTCTTTAAGACACTTAAATTAATTGACTTAATTGAGTCAAAGTTTTGCTACTGTAGGTATTCTATCTAACAGTATCAGCTCTGAGAGTAGATCTCCCTCTAATCAGTAAAATCACTTGATGTACAACTGTCTGGAACATAGTTTCCTCTTAGTATATCCCAGAAAAGCTGTTGTGCCATGATGGAAGCTGTGTAATATAAAAGATGAAATGTTCTCTGTGAGATGCTGTGGTGCTGCATTTCCCTCCCTCCTCCTTCCCCTGCCCCCCTTCCCCTGCCATTTTCAGGGACAAAAATAAATAATACCAGGTACATGTGTTAGAGGAGGTTTTAAGGAAATATTGTGATTTTAAATTGCTAGAGGTTTGAGCTTGAAAAAACCCATCCATTATTGAAAAATAGACAGAAATTGATGTAGAATTATTATGTTGGAATTACCTTAAATTAACAGGTGTGTTTGGACCTTTAACTGAAACAATGGCAATTTCTCTAGATCTTTAATATTTGCTAGCTAATTCAGGTCAGGAGTATAGCAGTGTTTTTATCTTGGCAGGTTGCTTGTTTGTTTGGTTGGGTTAATGTGAGCCAAATAGAAGAGGAGTTGCATATGGCATCCATCAACAAATGATACACAAGCAATAATATATTGACATGCAGCTGCTCTTTCATGAGTGTCTGTTGGAAAGAATAAAAAATGTATAGGGCTACAATGATGTTGAGACTTAAATTCACTTAGTGAGCTATTTACTATTTAAATATTAATTTACTGTTCTTCAAAGATCCTAGGAAGAATCAAAATAAATTTTCAGAAATTCTCGTATTTGGTCACAAAATAATGTTGTTTTTCCTCACCACTGGATATTCTAATGTAATAAAGGAATTGATTTTTCATTGTATAATCATTGTCCTTTTGGGGGAAAAACTGGCATGTTTTTCTCTGCAAATAAGGATAAGCCCATCAAATTTTATATATTAAGCTACATCCATGTAGAGAGCACAGGTCCCTATAAAATTGTATCATTTAAAAATGAGCAGTTATGTAGATAAATGCTGGCTATATGATGAACATTTTCTTTTATTTTTGTGGTCTGAACTTATTTCCCTGAAAACTACAATTTCTATTCTAGCGAGGCAGAGGTGGTGCACCTTTCTGCTTAACACAGATGCTGAAGTTTTTTTCAGTTCCTTGTCTTTCTTATTCACTTTTTTGGAAGGTATTAAAACTAAAGCATGTTTTTCGTTCCTTTAAAACTATAAGCTAGGTTGGAAAAGACTTTTTGTATAAAATCAGTAAAAGTTATATTGCAAATACACCTACTCTTTTATATTCACATATCCAGAGAACTGGCGATAATCAGTGGAACATCTCCAACTTTTCAAGTATCTGACGGACTCTAAAATAATTTATTATATTTAAAATATGTGACCTACCAAGAAAATTCCACATAACGAGAAGATCCTTCTGTGAAATAAATTACTGATTGAAAAGGTGGTGCACTGATTCACACTGTGTCTAAAACTGACTCATCTGGTGGATAAACTCTAATAAACAGATTTACGTTGAAAGAAATGTGCTTAATTTTATGTGAATGTGTAATTGGCAATGATTCATATATTGCACAAAATCTAAATCAAATTAACTCAAGCCTAGGCACTGCTCTCTTCCTCTGACTTGGATCTCTTGCAACTTCTGGCTTAAAAGAGTTGGCTCTGAAATGTTATTGTTCCTTTCTGAGGGATGTGATAGGAATGTGTAGCATGCAATTGGTTTCTCTGTAGATCACACTCTTATCTCTCACGGGCGATGACAAAATTATACTTCAGGGTTTATTTTTAATTAACTGCTGCAGCTGAATGTTGGATTTTACAAAGCTTCTGAACAAAAACCAATGTTTTTTGTTGAATTTTCACCTTAATTTTAAAGCAGATTGATTAAAATACATTTTTTACTGTTTAAAAGGAATACAGAAAGAGTTCAGTTCAATAAAAAAACCTGATGAAAGACCTTTACATTCACAAAATATGCTATTTATACTATAGGTGCTGGTTTTGTTTATGATTTCCTTGTTACTTCTCAACTGACACACAATTAATACCTGACAAAATACACCCAACAGAAAAGGTCCTAGAAATCAGAAGTAGAGAAGGATTTCTCTAAGACATTCTGAGAATGACTGAGGATACTTTTCTTGTTTGGTTTTTCGTTTCTTCAAGAGCAAGTTCAAGTCAAGAGGAAAAAAAATGAAGCTATTGAGACTCTAGATTAAAGGAGGGCACTCTTTCTGAGGGTTATCTTACGCATGGAAGGACTTCACAGCATAGAATCATTTCTATCACCATTGTGTGCTTGGGCTGAAAAAACCCCAAACAGTTCCTCTGAAAGATGCTGTTCTTTAATATGTGCACAGAGAAATAGCTGTGCTAAAAAAATAATAATAATGTTGTGGATCATCTGTGTTGGCTTCCTTAGTAAAGCGCTTTGAGACATAGTGACAAAAATTACTAACTTGCCAAGATGACTGTTCCAGTCACCAAAACCAGGCCCTGATGGGTTCTTTTTCTAGGTAACAATAAAGTAATGGAGGTGGGTACCACAAACATGCATCATCTCTTTAGGAATGGATTTGGAAACTGATGATGCCCTAATATTCATTGTTCACAACAGCCTCAATTTTTAGAATTTTTGAAATACAGGGGAAACCTGTCCTTCCTTTATCATCTCTTAATTCCCCAGAGAAGCCCATAAGTTAGAAGCTGTTTTGAGTATCTTTGGTGCTTTTTCCATTAGAGGTCATAGTCTCATCTCATTTTACTTTCATACTCCACAAACTGCTTGCTTTTTAGTCCTGCTGAAAGTCATGAGAGTCATTAACCTCAAAATGGTTAATGGCTACTGGCCCACCTCAGATTAATAAATTTGGACAAACTAGCTTTCGTACAGCAAGGAGAAGCCAAAACATCTCACAGGTCTGAAACCAGACTTGTAAACACTGTGTAGGTGACCATGCATTGTGTTTATTTGTCAGAAGTAAAAAGAAAAAATTACCACATCTCTTCATAGTAATTCTAACCTTTTTTTATATATTAGTGTGAATTCTTATTATAAGGTGGACTCTTATTCCCATAACTCTCTATCATGATTCCCATATTGCTGGGCCAAGTACATATCAATACATACCGTTTTTGCAATTTTGAAAGTAAAGAAGATAGAATAACAGGTTGGTGGCACAGATACTTGAAGCCAACAGACTCACTATTTCCTTATTATAAAAGTGTATCTGAACCTTAATTCAACCTTGTATCACAAGCAAAATGCTTTGCATTACCTGTCTATGTGAAAAGGCATCACCATAGGGCTACGAGTCTTTGTGATAAAACTCTACAGACATGACACCTCAAAAGATCAGAGTTATTTAGATTTGAATGGTCTACACCCCAGGAGTAGTATGCAGTTTTCAGACATGACATCTCGTACCATGACATTCCCTGGTTATGCCTGAACTGAGTGTCTGGAGTTGAGCTGTAGAGTAAGACAATGTGCATGTGTGTGTGTGTGAGTATGTGTATGCATACGTGTGTAAATGCATGGATTTATGGAAGAATTCTGAAGGGTCTCCTAAGAAAAAACTTGTCATTTCTAAATATAATGCTTAAAATACCTGTTACTTTTGCCCTGTTAATAAGTTGTTTTAACATCACACTAGTTCCCTGAATGACTTGTAGCCTTTAGGGTATATTGTCTGAAGTATCATTCCCTCCTTCTCTCCTGCAGCCCTCTCAGCCAGCTTGAATTGTCTAATGTGTGCAATGGTGTTGACAGAAAAACCTTCAATGAATCTTGAGATCTTAGGAAGGGATTACAGCACAAGAGAACATCTGGGAGTTCAGTCAGTACATTTATTTGGATTATCCCTCAGATTCCACGAAAATAAACAAGATACTCCAGAAATCAAAAGAACAGTGGTAATTTGAACTGATTGAGATTCTGGCTCTTTATTTGTGATGAGGGAATAAATTGGTGATATGTGGTATTACAGGTGCCTACAAGTAGAAAATAATTTTTAAAGATGCTGATAGGAAAATTATCAAGAGATTGAGCTATACATGGATCAAAACTCCTTTCCTTTCCACTGGTGATTTGAAAAATTATCTATGCTAATGACTGTTGACATGATAACTATGTTGGAAGAGGAAACAGGAATTGTTATTGTCCCAATTACATTTTCAGAAACAAACATGTGCAGTTAGGTTTTTCTCACAGTACAAGAAATGTCCAATCATGCTTAAGCACACCAGCTTGAACGCATGCTTTTTATTAGGCAACAACATGAGCAAAGCTATACTATTTTTCAACAGAAGTCTAAGTACTCCAGTGGAATGAAAGTGCACACATATGTTGTTTCATAATGCTTCTTAGCACAGTTTTTCATTATGGATTTATGCGCTGATAGGTGGAAAAATCAAGCAGAGTTCTTGATTCATTTAACATTTACAGCACTTAATGGAGGGGTAAAATAAATAATTAAATATCACAATGAATTAGTTGACATGGCAAGAAGTATTTGGGATGTAGTTGGTTTCTTAACCATGTCTTTCTGCTCACCTCCTTCAGGCTTCACTGGTCCATCAGACATCACTTTCCTGAGGGCTAGTTGGCTTTGGTCTTTGTTGTCATTGGCTGGTGGAGGCAGATTGTCAGACTGAGTTCTTTGAATAGGGAGGACTCCTGCTATGCTGTGTCTGTGCTGCTTCCTGGCATGATTAGACTGACCGCTTTTATGTGCTGCTGTGGCAGTGTGGGTGAAATGGAAACCCAGAGTATGTATCCTCAGATGGAACCAGCTTAAATGTTATTCATGCAAACAGAAGTGTTTTTTTCTGTATTTAAGTAGTGTTTTCAAACACCATAGAGACACCACATGCACAGCATTAAAGAGTATTAAAACTGGCTGTTTCTTTATTAATGATGGTGAAGACAAGGGAAATAATTTTCTCCCAGTTTTGCATTATACCATGGTGAATTTATGGCATATCAACAAATCCTAAAGACAAACACAATGACTCCACAGTCAGAGAGATTTAATTTGCCATCAACTAAACCCTCAACTAGCAATCAGATACTGGTCTCAAGTGCGCTCTGGAGAGTAATCCTTTTGAATGGAATATTTTTAATTCATTAACCTATTTGAAGTTGTCAGATGAAATCTATCTTGACCCTTAAACAATCCATGGCAAAAAAATTACTCGAAAAACTGAACTGTGACACCTGACTTAGCTTTAAACTCCCTTTGAGTTGCTAACTTGACAACATTGTTGAAATCTGATGTTGATACTGGCTTTGTGTGTTTAATGGTTTTGCACTTACTGTGTTTAATGTTTTTATTGTATTTCTGTTCTGCTCATCACTAACATAATCTTATCTGAGATATAAAGACGGTTGCCTTATATTTCCTTTTCAAAAGAAAATAAAATAGATATTTACAGTCATGTTTCAAAAATAGAAATCTCAGCCATGTAGTTAAAAAAAAAGGTTTCTTTAACTTCAAATCTTCTTTTGTGTGTATAGTACTGTCCTTCATGATTACTACTTATAGATACATCCTGTTATTAATGTGGTCTCAGTCTTGTGTGCAATTTGAAGAGCTGGCAGTTGCATCTCTGCAGGTTTTGATTGTTTCATTGGTAGATACTTAGTGACATCAAAACACAATGGATTTCTCTGTGAGTCATGCACAACCATGGAACATCATGGACCATGAGTGAAGGGACTGATGGAGAAACAGCCAGTTTCACTGCAGTCTTTATAAATTAAAATAAATAAATAAATAAAAGACTTCTAAATACAAGAGTATATTGTAATTATATGTATTCACATACAGGCACACAAAGAAAGACATTGAACAGAGTGAGCACAGTGTGCCAAGAACAGAAAAAAAAATAGCCAAAAAGGGAAGGACAGCAGGGAAAAAGGCAACAGATGAACATTAAGCTGCCATGCTGAGGAATTTATTTGCGTCTTTTACTTGGTTGAAGGCGAAGCTGTTGCACAGCTGCTTCAGCAGCGGCGATGGCTGCCCCAGCGTCTTCAAGGTGAGTTTGAGTGACGCTGGTTTTGCTTTGGCTGCGAGATGGACCGTGAGAGCGGAGATGTCCTTCAGAAGAAGATTTGGAGCTCCCTGGACTGCTGTGGGATTTCTCAATGGTGGGCACCTGCATGTCTACCAGGAAAATGAAGAAGCACAACTCTTGCATTTATTAAAAACAAACAGTTTCATTCTCTTTCTCGTGACTGCTCTTTCTAGCTGAACTCCAGAACAAGGAATAAAGATTAAGCTGTGCCATTCCATGTAAAGTATCAGGATACATCATGATTAGGAAACTCCTATGAAGCATCATTTTCTACTTCCCCACCGTTCCCTGTGCCAGGGAATAATTTATTTAGTATTAATGTTTTATCACCTGTGAATTAGACCTCCTGTGTTGGTTCAAACTGGTGGAATGATGCCGTAGTGTTGTCCGCTTTATATTCTCTACACTAGTACCAAACACTTAGCAAATGCAAGTCATTTTATCCTGAATAATGCCACCATGAAAATCACAGCCTAACTTACAGTAGCTCCTATACTTACCTCTAATTCAGACAGACATCTTATACAGACACCAATCCCTGGCAAAATGTTACACAGAGAAATAGAGAGGAGATGGAGCAGAATCGTGTCCCTCTGGGGCTCTCATCTGGATTGTACATGGAATGGTTTTTGCTTTCATATGACATAGAATGTGTTTCAAGAGAGCACCTGTCCACTGACTACTTACTATAAAAAAAAGAATTAGAGATAAATTTCTTGGAGCAGGAGACACTGAGGTCAATTTTGCTTTTGTAAACACTAATGTATTTCTACTATATCAGCTCCACTGATTTCCAAAACAACTGAGATGTGCAACAGTCCATTATTATTGGCTGGAAATGCATATTAATTATTGCAGCGTAATTGCTGTTCTATAAAATATTAACATGGCATTTTCAGATGAAAAAATTCCATAGAATATTTAAGGAACATGAAAAACAGAAATCTAAATAGGTATTGAATTTGCCCAAGGCTACCAAGAAAATGGAAAGGGCACAGAATCTACAGCAGATGGGCAAAGAACACAGGGTTTGTAAGCTGCTGTTTTAAGGACACAATTTCTGAGTAAGCTGGCTGGCAAGATTGAGACAAATTAAGCTTTGTCTCTAATTAATTAATCACAGAGATAAATGGATTTTTAATAAAAATGTATACAAACTTCATAGCAGTATCTTTATTTTTCTATTAGAACTTACACATAACAAAGGTTTTCCCATCATCTGGGAAAATATTTCATATCAGGTGCACCAAGTCATTCCTACCCTTGGAGGGGTCCGGGAAGATTCCATGACTTCTGCTCTTGATGACAGACGGTTTTGGAGATTGCTGGCTACTCTGTCCAGAATGAGATTTCCCATGATCAATGTTTTCACTCTGTTCTTTAAGAGGATACCACCGAGGAGTGTTGTCAAGCTGAGAGATGCTGGATAACTCGATCAATACCTACAAATAAATCAAAATATAATATATGGCCTATATCTGACCTATTAATGACTGCATACAGCAGAAGAGACTAGAGCTGAGTTGTCAGAAGTTGCAATCAAGTGTAAGAGGGAAGGGTATAAGGCTGTGTGCTGACAGATTCAGGACTGTCTGGGCATGCTGTGACCCCAAACCCAGACTCAGTAGCGTATTGATGTGTCTGAACTAATATGTCTTCTCACCAGGACCTCAGTAAGGACTATGAGCTGAGTCCTTAGACTGTGGCATAGCTCCACACAGAGACGACTGGGAAGTTTAGAGGGAAGCTTGTGAGCACTAGCTTGACAGCTACACTAAAAAGACATGAAAAAGACATCCAGCCATTCTGCCTCTGTACAGGCATATTCTAATAGGAGAATCAAGCAGTGTAATTTTCTCCCTTTTATGAGTGCTTTTAAGGGGGGAAAGAGTTCTGTATTTGTTTTTATTAAGGTCTTCAATAATATGAGACTCATGCTTCTCGAGTCTCTAAAAAATCCATATATGCAGAAGTAGCAACAAAAAGAAAAAAAGCAGAGTTAGTCTTGCACTTCACTAAAATAATAGAATTCAACAGACCATTTAGGCCTCTAAACTTTACTGAGGAAAAAAAAAGGAGGGGCAATGATAATGTGGAAATGAAACAAATAACCTGGCTAAAAAAACCTCCAAACATTGTAGCTGAAATCTGGTCTAAGCCACCTTCATTGTTAGCAGGAATTCTGTGATTTTTTTTTTTTTTTAAAGAAAGAAGTTTAAAAAAAAGAGCATTGGCACCAGTAAGGACCCTTCCTTCCTTAATAGGCTTGCAGCTGAGAGAGCCAAGGGATGTAAAGTACTGAAATTAATCATAGAGTCTTGAATGAAGGAAGGTCAAAAATAGCTTTGCATTTTGCTCTAAAGGAGAAAGTTAAAACTGATGTCAGGTAGGGAAGTTTTAAAACTGCTAGCTGAATAAAATGTGCAATTATCTCAGGGAACAATGTTTTCGTCACTTTATTACAAGATCCTGAATTAAAGAAAGCCTCTTCAAGTTTAGAGATGGGGAAGTCTCCTAACAACTGGTGGTTTCTAGGTTAAAAGCCTTTTTTCTTTCCTTTTTTCCTTTCAGTTTCATAGGTTGTCTATGACCTGGCTTGGTCTTTCTTGTTATCATTAATCTGAACAGATGAACTATTCAACATTCTCCCTGTTGTGGTTTTTGGTCATAGCTTTGAAAATGACTTGAAAGACAACATGGCTGAGGATTGCTCCCAATAGGCAGTGTAGGCTGGGGGCTCTGCTTTGTAGGAGGAGAGGTTTCACTTTCCATGGACGTGGACCATGATGCGTCACTTTTCTTCTGAGGCATGCGAGTCCTGCTGGCTCTACTCAAGCAAGTCTTTGGGGCACAATTTGGATATCCCATATATGATGTTATGGTGCAGGATTCCTCTAGACATCCTGGTGCTGAGACACCCTGGACAGTCTTTTCTGTTCCTGTTTTTCCCTAACTGCTTTCACAATTAATAAAAAAGTAGTTATAGATGTTGACAAAATCTGAAGGGGAAAGGTTTAAATCTTCATGTAGAAGCGGTTGCTGGAGCACCCCCTTTCTAAATGTTATAAAAAAAAATGATGTAAATATTCAGTAAAGCCCTGCATTTGGACAAACATGCTGAACTCAACAAGAATATGGACATAGTATGCAGGAAATAAGTAATCACGTAGCAGCTTCCTATACATTTATTTTAGTAATTGTTCAAATAGTGACACTGATTGCTCAATTTGGTAGTTTCACAAAGGGTAACTGGAGCTGAACTCTGTGGCTTTTTTGAAGAATTCAAATGCAGAATTAGCCCAGATACCCTCAGTTAGTCTGTATGAGTGATCGATTTTCCTGTACTTCTGTTTCTAATTATAATCTTTATTTGTAATAATGTCTTTAATTATTTTTATATCATAGTTATTGCTCGTAATTCTGTATTATATGTGCATATGTTTGTTTATTTGTTTTTTAAAGAGAAAGCCTTCTTCCCATGAGCACTCATCTCATTTATTATTAATTACAAGATTAGATTTTGCCTTCAGTCATACTTTGGTAATGATATTACTATTTCAGAATGTTAAAAATGAGACTTATCAGCAGGACTAAATTACTCATACTTGAAGGTACTTGTGCATGTGTTAAAATATGGCTTGATGGCAGAATTTAATCCTTTAATCTTTTACAGAGACTAATACGTCCTCAGCCTTTTTATGTTATGTTAAAATGAAGGCAGACAGCTTTCAGTCATAACAAGAATTCCCTCTGGATTTACTGTGAAGGTTGTTACTATCTCACACTCAAAAAAGTATTAATTTTCAGCAAATTAACATTTTGTTGGGTCTTAAATTAACTTGCCCCCAGTTAATCAAGATAAAAGGGATATATCTTTCATGTCTAAATTAAAGGAATCATAACTGTTTGTTATGAAGACAATAGTAAAACTGGGATGTAAAAAAAGGTTTTACTTAACGCATGTACCATACCTTGGAAGAGAACAGTCTCCAAATACCAGCCTGCAGTAGTAGAGAGGAAGAAATACTTATCACTAGTAGAGAGGAAGAAATAAGATACTCACTTCACCGAGGAAGTCATTTGAGGAGAATCTATCATAATCCCAGACAGTCACTTCCAGTGTTTTCTTTTTCAGCTGCAATTCAAGTAAAAGGATAATTAACCTCATAAACTTCAGATCAAGTCTTTATGGTGGTTTCTATAGATTATTTCCTCCATGTATCCTTTTTCATAGTGACAGGCAGGCAGTTTTTACCCTCACATCAACCTTGTTCTGAGAAAAATAATTTGAGGCTACTATTTATTATCAGGAAAGATGGGCTGTGCTTGGCCCTGTTTTAGGAATTTCCACAAGTTGTTTTGGGTAGAATGTATGTCCACTACAAGAGTCAAACCAATTTTGAAAGCCCCATTTTTGCATTCTTGTAGCTTTTCTCATCATCATATCTGAGTTATGTGAACTCAGACATTTTCCTGAAGTGCATTAGAGTGTGAATTTCAAATGTATTATATCAAACACCCTATTTACATAATCTCATCTGTGAAGACCACGCTTTAATGCCTACAGAATTCAGTGTAGTCAATGAGAGTCTGCAAGTGATCCAGGCATGCAGGACAAGTTGTCCTGTTGGGTATTAATGACAGCTGTCAAAATCCATTATCTGCAGATCTTGTTAAGCAGGATAGCTATGTCAAGCACTCTTCTATGGGCCTCAGTAAGAAACGAGTAAGTCTTTTTATATGACAAGAGAGCACGAGACAGAGAAAATGTCGACTAAAGCAGTTGACCTTATTGTAAACACTAACCTGAGTGTTTCTCCAGTGGTCTCTGGGGACATATAGGGGCAGGATTGATTATCGACATTGTGTGCTGGGGCAAAAGGCTATAAGGTGGCTGGAAAGGCAGTAATAAATTCATGTGGCTTGAAAGAGAGGACAAAATCCTGCGGGTTGTAGGGTGTCCACAAAGTCACGCTGAGAAGTTATAAGTGAAGAATCCAAGCATTACTGAGGAAAATAGGACTCTTCACATACTTGAATAAAAGAAGTCAGAAGAAGAATTCTAATGTGATAGTTGAAGTCATCATCCTAACAGAAGCAACCTGTCACTCACTTCTCTATTAATTGGCTGCTCAGCAGAGAGGGACAACAAAGGATCAAGTCATTGCTCAAAATGATAAGCTATACCAATTATTGTACATATTGCATATACTTGCAATGAAAGCACTCGGCTATTTACAGAACCAGAGAATATTCTGAGCTGGGAGTGACTCATAAGGATCATTGAGTGCAGCTCTTAAGTGGATGGTCTGTACAGTATCGAACTCACAGTGTTGGTGTTATTAGCACCATGATCTCATCAATTTCCCTCCACTGCCACTTGGTTTAATGCAACACAGACTAAGACAGCTCCTAATAACCTGCAATTGCCTTTAAACAATAATTTAATCTCATTATTATGTATTCAGAATACCCTCTGCTCCCAGTCAACTTTAGAGAAATGAGCAACTATGCAAAGCCAATGTCTATGAAAAGAAAATTTAAATCAGCATATATCCTGGAAAACTCACACAAAGGGGAATTTAACTATTTTTTAGCATCAACAAAGTACTCTTTAAGCAGGAAACAGCACGACTTGAAACCTAAGATTTTTTAAAAAAATATTTGAGAGCAATTCTTTAACCTTTCTCTGTTTTATTCCTACATAATTAGGCGATATTCTTCTTAAGCATTCTTTTAAAAAATATCCTGCAAAAATGAAAGAAAAAGTTGAACAAAAAGATTCATTTTTGTTATTGCTTACAGACTATTTCTAAAGCTGATTTCCTTGACTGAATATAATACCTTTTCTTTGCTGTTCCAAGACACTATTGAAACTGCAACATGAAAAATAACCCGAAAAAGTGAGCTGAGCACCCACTGGTCCATGATGCTTTTGGCTTTCTGGATGATACAATTTTCTGCTAGGTGCTATATTAAGTATATATATTTTTACCATTTAAAAAAGGGATAGCACAAATACTTTTCAGAAATGTATTGTCACAGTTGTTGCTATTTTGAGAGGAGATTTCTTTTTGATGACTGTGCAAGGACAGAGAGAAGAATGTGTAGATCCAGGAAACGGGGAAAAAAACCCCTAATGTTTGAAGAATTTTTGGTAGAAAGGGGAAAATAGAAAAGATTTTCAAGTAACTGTGGCTGTACTTTGCTAGCTTCTTTGCAATAGTGTGATAATAAAAGTGTGATGAAAACTTACAGGACTCTATATTTATTTGCAAAATCTATTTTAAGCCTTTTAGTTTAATAAAGCCTTTATAAAATATTATTACAATGAAAAACTATGGAAGACCTTTATTAGGCAGAGTGCATGAAATGAGTTTCAAAGAAGAGGAAAATTTGCTTTTCTGAAATATATTTATGTACCACTGTGGCAGCAAAGAGCACTCAATGGCTGCTGATTTTAAAAGCAGCCATTATTCCATCACAGCCACATAGGGTTCTGCCTTACATCAATCAGTTTTAGGTTGTGAATCCTGAAGTTCCGATTCTCATCAGAAATATAACAGACAGCAATAGTGAAATGGCTTGCAAGAACCCTCTGTCTTGTCTGACCATGGCTTTCTGCAAATGAGAACTGTACCAACAGGAAAATGAGAAAGTTTCACAAAAAGAAGGAACGCAGTTTCTGCATATTCCAAATGTCATCTGAGTTCCAAGCATATTCTGAAAAAAGTGTTACCAAACAATAACTGATTTCAGCCTTAGCCTTGGGGAAAAAAAAAGTAACAATACAATAAACCAGAAAAAAATCCACCTAGAAGCACATTACTGCACATGAACTCCAGTTAGCTTTAGGCTTCCGTGGACAGCCATATTTTAAAGAAAATGAAGGAATATGTAGAACAGTCAGTCTGAACAATATTGTCTCTTGTGGAAGGAATAACCAACACCAAAGGTACAGAAGTGCTTGTTTCTTGTTTCAAATGTCTAGGTATTTTTATGGATAGTTTCTGCCTGGGAAGCTAAATATGCACTACTTAAAATATTTAACATATATTCCTTGAAAATTTTATACAAGGATTTGCATTAGGAAAGAAATAACTTCAATGCAGCTTGTTTTTCCTCTACAGTAAAAGCATATTACTATAATTACTTCAGAAATAATACAAAATATTGTAATTTCAGTCAGGATGTTTGATGAGTAGAAATGAATGTAGTGTATTAGGTAATCCATTACAGTTATTTTTGTTTACATTCATATTTAATATTTTATTGTTCTCTTCTTTATATTGCATTTTGGTACATGTGAGGACAAAAAGACTTTTTATAGGTCACTTAGGAACTTACTTTCTTTTGTCCCAGATATTAAGTAAGATTTAAATACCAACACCTTACTGATTTATATGAAAGATTTCCTCACTTTGGGAAATAAGACATAGGCTTCCACATCACTCAAGGATTTTGAAAATATTACTCTTTCTAAATATATTGCCTTCAAATTACAGACTTAAGTTACAGCAAAACTATTTGCTTTTTGGAATTATTTCATATAAGGAAATGCTTTTATTTGCTTTCTGGCAAGCAAGAAATTGAGGCAAAGAAAGCCACACCTTACAGTTTGGTCATACATTATACCAATGGCCTCACCAGCAACAGAACTTACATCTTTTATCATCTTCTCCTTAAATTATTCTAATGCTTCCTTTCATGCTCTGAGTAGGTAATGGACTTGAGATAGCAATTACTGCACATTTGTAATGTGTATACTCAGCCTTCCTCTCAAATTGTAATTATTTCCATTTTATTACTTAACAAAAACCTTAAATTACTAAATATTCACAGTTTAATTTACTTTTTCTCCAACTGTCAAAGTAAAATTTGCTATAAATGTGATGAAACTAATCATTCCGACCTTGAAAAAGTCTGTTTAATTTCAGAATGACCTATTTCCCATAATTATTTTCACTTTAATTTCAGCTAGTTTATGAAAGAGAAAAGGAAAATGAAAAATTGTACAAGCAGCTAAAGTCTAGACAGTGACATTAAAAGCACTATATTAGGAAATATTTAATAATACTTATTTGCTGTCAGCAAGCAACACATGCTTTGACGGAGAGAAAAAAGCACAGAGAGAAAAGGAAATATTTCTTTGAAGAAATACTGTTTATAAAAATTCATGAATTTATGTTTGAATGTGACTAATTCTGTGTAACAGTGTGTGATGTGGTTTTGCTTGTTTGGTGAACAGAATGCCCATTCTCAGTCTAATACAATTATTGTCTTGTATTTCTATTTATATTCCTAACTATTTTGAAATATACATTTGTGAGGGTTATGAGTACAAATGATGGTCTCTTACATGGTGCGAGTTCTTCAGACTATAGAGAGTACTTATCATCAACATTGAATTATTTGTGATTTAGAAATGTCCTTCACTGTATATTCTCTGAGCCAGGGCGTGGAATTTTATAGGAGAAAAGTCACACACACCAGTACCTTAGCAGTAGGTAGAAGCCATGGAAAGGGATGGAAGGAAATAGTATTCTCTGCACAGAGTTCTGTCTGACAAGATGCCAAAATATAGAAGATATGTGGTGCTTAAATGAAGTTTACACACTTAAAGCCATAAACGCTGCATAATGCCTCAGAAGAAGGGAAAAGGAGGGGATTCGCAAATAGAAAGCAAAAGTACAAAGAATTCAACATGCAAACTACCTGAAAATTTCATCAAATAATGGTCAAAAAACTGACATCAAAGATATGAGATTTTTTTGTGATTAAAATCACTGTCCAAGAAATCCTAGATTAACATCATTATCTATTTTCAAAGCACCAAATAGCCATTGAATGTACAACACCCCAGCACTCTTAGTAACAGCTCTGTGAAATGTCACAGCAGAACCCCCAAGCAAATTAAGAAAACTGAAGAATCTTTCTTAGATGAAAAGCTGAGTTTGGAAATATTGTAAAGACCTACCAAACCCTTTTGCCAAACTAAGAAGACCTAGGGTTTATATTGCAGCTAGGCAAACATCAGTTTGGTTTTTTTCTGATGCTTTAATTGTCAAGGAGCTACCATTTATATAAGCCTACATGAAGCAATGAGAAAACCCCATCAAACCACTACCTACAACAGGACACCTCTGAAGTAAATCTGAGCTACTGCCTGTGAAGTCCAGATGTGTAGATTGCATGAGCAACCATGCAAATCCCTTTGTGGGAAGGGTTTTGTTCCATGCAAAAATGAGTATCTTAATCTACGTTCCTCTCAATGAACAAGAAGAAAGAATAATGAAATTTTAAATTGGGAAGATTATATTGAGGTCTTCGGGTTGTGACGGAGAAGTATATTAGAAGCATTGGGAAATCTATTCACTAAAGAGCCTGGCTATTCTGGGCTTTTTAAAAAGTACCGAAAGATTAAATGGCATTGTGAAGTGAAGTTGAAAGTATCAAGAATAAAACAGTAAGAAAGACAAAAAGATTCAGGACTGCATGCAAATCTAGTATTCTATAAAACATACTTCATAATTTAAAAAAAATAACTGATCATTATTTTGCCCATTATATCTTTTTCAAGTTGGTAAAAAGTCCTTTATGAGGAGAGATGGAGGAGCAGAGGACTCAGTTGCTTCATACTGCTTCAGAAGCACAGTTGGAGTTCGGAAGCCGCCACGAAACAGAGATGACTCCGCAGACATCCTTCCCAGATGTGAGTTAAACCTTTCTATGACAAGGAAATCAAATCTCTTCTAATTTTTTTTTTCATATGTTTTATATCTCAGGTTATTGATATAAATTGCTGATAAATCTAAAAATGTATCTCTAAATTTTAAAAATATTTTTAAATTAAAAAATGGTAGAAACTATGCTTTGTGTGAGCTTGCATAGCTTTTGGAACAAAGAGTGACTCTGATTTCTGCATCTACTTCAGAAACTTACGTCTTAATTTATTCCCACAATAATTTGTTCCATTGTATTTTTTTAAATTGTCACATCTGTACTTACGACATGATTATGAGTGTAATCCCCACAAATTACCATTTTTATGAGTAGAAGGACAAGAAAAGAGTATTGCCATCGTAAGCTCTAGCAGAGACAAGGAAAAAATTCCAAATTTCTCCTAAATTTTACAAGATTTTACAGGGGCTCACAGAATTGCCAGTTGCACTGCTCCCTTCACTGTGAGCACTGCAGAGTGTGCAAATAATAAAGCAGCACACAGCACTGAAGAGCACCACCAGTCACGCACCTGCTCCGTGGAGATATTTTTATAAATGACTGTCTGATTCCACTCAGGATTCAAGCTTTTCTGTATGTACTTAGTTCTCCGCTTGTACTCAGCACTGAATTTGAACAAAAGAAGAAAACATTACATTAGGAATCTTTTGTTTCTTTCAGCTCTAAGAAAAAAACAACAAAACAAACCAAAAAAAAACCAAAAAAAAACCCAACAGCCACAAACCAAAAACCAGAAAAAGAAAAGAGCTATATCTTCCATTTCTGCAACCTTTCAGGGTTATGAGAGGACAACGACAGCCTTTCGGATGTTTTCTTTGGTATGCTTTTCTGAGATAGTCTTTTAAAATGTCTTCTGACTCTTCAACTGGCTTGCTCTGCCCCAAACCATTCCAAGATAAAGCATCAGTCAGCACGTGTACATAGACTTTGTCCTCTCATTGTAGGCATTGGGCTCTGATTCTAAATTGAGGTGATAATGCATTGATTTCTTTTCCACGACCATCCCATTAGCACTTTAAAGCAGCACAAATTCATTCTATTTATAGGTTGCAATCTCTAATTACAGGAATCCCATCTCATACACACATTTAATGAATGCCATAAGGTAACTAATATCCTGTTAATGATTGAAACACTAATTTCTTATTGATCCTGTTCTCTGCCTATCCCTCTAACTATACTGGAAAGAAATACAAAAGTGCATCAGGATCATGATTTTTTTTGTCAATAGCCAAGAACAAAGGTTTGCCTGCATAATCTGTTTTTAAAAAGATTCACTAATGCTTTCTATTGTACTTTACATTTCCTGAGTATGGAGAAAGCAATATACTAATCCTTAACAGAATATGGATTCAACTAACTCTATGAGCTTTGATGTTAGATTTGCTTTAATTCCAATTTTAATGTAACATAAATTTTAATGGACAACTCAAAAAAGCTGGGTAGGAGAACATAAGAATCTTTTAATACTTTGAAAAACCAACAAGATCTAAGGTAAAGAAGCTCTTTTTGTCAGTCTGGAAGTATATATCTGCTACATGGATTACTAAACAAAATGTTCCCAGGACTGTTCTCCAGCACTAAGACAAAATGGCACAAAATTACCTGTATATGCCATATTAGACTCTTTTATGGTTCCCCTAAAACAACTTTTGGTAGTGTACAGTTGTCACTTCTGATTTAACTTTTTTGGTTCACACTGTGGCATGGTCTCAGAACTAATGAACTAATTCTTTCCATATGAGATTAACTGCGAAGGAGCACTCAGGAATTCATTTAATCAGCCAGTCACTAATGATGTACCATACCTGGTACCAGATTGGAACAATTCTGAGTTATGGCTATGCGAAAGATATTTGTGTTTTACTGGCACACATATGTCGATGTTGGGACTTCAGCACCAGCAGTTTCACTCTATATACTCAATTCTGCTGTGCAGTGATCCCATTTAATTAATCTGGATTGTGGAGTGGCTTTATTCTCCAAAATAAGGTGGCTGTATCCAAGCTGCCTACTAGCCTGATATTTCTAAGTGAAAGGGATTTGCAGCTATTTTTCCTCAATTTTTTTGCTCTAGTCATTCTACGTATTTCCACCTATTTTCTTGGAAATCTTTCCATCCACTGTCTTTCAATTTATTGAAAAATGTGAAGGGTTTTGGGACCCGTGAAACAAAGTATCTGTTCACTTCTGCTTATGAGAAGAAAGCAGCAGCTCTCCAGAGTTCAGTGAGTTCTATAAGCCATAGCACAGAATGATTTAAAATCTAGGGAGAGCAAGACCATATGAAAAAGAAACTCACAAAACGCTATTTCTTTGCATAGCTTGGAAAGAAGGCTGAAATACAAAATCTGAATCCATTTTGAAATGAGATTTTTATGGCAAATATTATTAAGCAATGCAGTTAAAATTTTAAAGCACCTCAGTAGCCTTCTTTTCCCACTCTCTGGTATGAGAAAAGCATCCTCTGCCTAGAACATCCTGATTAGAGGTCCTATGATCTACTGGTTTTAGGGAAAAGATATACTTTCACTTTTTGAAGAAAGTGGGAAAGAATCCTTTGCACACTCAGCCAAGAAAATGACACCAACATTCCCTTTCTTTTCTCAGATCTCCTTTTGCAATAGTAGAACTTCATCACCTTTTCAAAGTTTCTGATTCTTTTTTGAAGTATGTGAGAAGGTGATTAATGCAGTGTTGAGTTCCAGAGCTGGCAGTGACAAATATAAAAGTGTTGTCAACATGGTAGCTCTGAAGTATTTCCAGTGAAGTCCATGGAATATTTGGATCTAAACTGTAAGGGTGGGCTGAGCCCACATCCATGTAATCCATGTAAACAGTCTGTATCTGTTGCAGAGGGAAGCAGGAGACCTTGATCTCTTCCAGGTAGGTGCAGAACCAGGCAAAACTGGATGGCAGATGAAGGTTTCTAGGCCTCTGAAGGCAAGTGTCTGGCAAACATATTAAGTTCCTGCCACTGATGCACCTTCCCCTCAACAATTAACAGATTAACAGATTAACAATTAACAGATTAACAGATGAAGCTACTTTAATAAAATGCATTAATAAAACCAGTCACTGGTACGTCACTTAATATGAAATAATTTGCGTTGAAATTCAAGGAGTATGCTGTGTGAAAAGATACAAACTGCATCTCTCTTTTCTTTATATTTTCTTTCTGATTCCTTAATTATAATTTATTAATATATAATACAGTGTATTAAGTACAATGAAAGGAGCAAAATAGAATAACTGTATTAAAAAGTATAATAGAATATGCACATGAAATGTGTGATTTTAACATATCCATTAAATAATTTTAGTAATGAACTAACATATCGATGATAGAAATCTGCTTATTGAAATTAATCTGTTCACTTGTTTAGTCAGGTTATTACTTTTAGACACATTTAAATTTGGGGCTGGAATATTACATTCTTAGCCTGGGCTGATATTAGCATATCTTGAGAACTGAGCTTTGCCTTATGTTTCCAGGACAAACAAAGCACTCATAATTTCAATAATTAAATTTTAAGTTTGTTTACCACAAATAATCACTTATGTGGTCAAGCAGATTTAATTGCCCATCTGGGCAATTGTCCGGAGTTACACCTATATATATAGATATATATACTCTATATATCTAGAGTTATCTAGAATTATATAGAGTTATCTAGAGTCATAGGGTTATATGGCTTTAATGTCTATACACTGTACAAGAAAAAATAGAAAAAAAATATTCCTTTTCATTACCAAACAGACCCTGTTTCTCTTGGCAGTAACAACATTCAAGATCTTGATACAAATTCATAGTTAATTATTTTTCAAATTTCAGTGTGTGAGAATGAAGTTTCAGATATCTCTGAACTAGATTCTTCCAGACTTCAAAAGAAATTTTGCTTGTCATCAGAGTTTGGCCTTAGAATAATGCTGCACCAAGACGCACTAACTACTTGTTTCCAACTCCTGGAAATGACCTCATTAGAAAATGAAAAGCAAAACCATACCACAGTTTCATGCCATCAGAACTCAAGAGAAATCTGTAGTTCAATGCATAGGCTCATTTTCTCATTCATGCATACAAAAAATGAAAGAAAAAAATTGGAAGATAGCACACTCTACCTGGCATTTTGGACAACCATGACTTGTCTGCATATCCAGAATTTACAGAGTTAGGAACACAGAGGAAGCAGTATAAGAGAAAATGAGAACAGAGATGAAAGCAAACATGAATAATGGGTATTTTCTAATATCAGAATCAAAGGAAATAGAGGCATTAGGAAGAATAAGAAGTCTAGCCTGGACTGAACTACAATTAAAAGTTATTCAGTAGCAACCCAAGTTTCTACTTTCAGAAACAAGTTTGGGACTTTTAAGAAGTTCTCCATTTTCATTATTCCCTAAAGTCCCAAGTTACATGCAAAACTTTAACAGTGGCTTGTTTTAAAATAATAAACCCAAACAAAACTAAAATCCAATTCTTCATAACTTGGCAACAAGTTTAAACTGATACTTTATAGGATGAACATGCTTTTAGTTCAAAGTCTTATTTCTGTATCAGTGAATGTACCTGCAAAATTCCCACTAAGATTGATTTGACAAGCATTTTACAAGAGCCTTAGGTGCGTTTAAAAACCTCTCAAGCTTTTGCACTTGTTCCACTTACATTCAGTAATAGTTTTGGGCCCAATGCTACTGAACAATATTGAATACCACATAGCTGGAATTAGCAAGCCACAAAAGAAAATGTGCGGCTTT
Source organism: Eulacestoma nigropectus (assembly GCA_013397775.1). Taxonomy (NCBI): domain Eukaryota; kingdom Metazoa; phylum Chordata; class Aves; order Passeriformes; genus Eulacestoma; species Eulacestoma nigropectus. The sequence continues at coordinate 1,199,007 of VZTE01000869.1, read as the reverse complement.
ATTTGTACCACTCATGTATTTAGAGGTGATTGCCTATACACCAAATGCTGAACTGTGACCTGAACAGCCACTTTCCTGTTCATTTGAGCAGAACAGAAATACAGATTTTTTTTTTTCATTGTTCTAGCCTAAGAGTCTTTTAGTATGAGCATGATTACACAAGCAGGGAAGGTTGCAGGAATCTGTCTTTGCAATATATAGTCTGATCCGTCAGCTTAATTTTAGATATATCTATTGTGTCACTGAAGTCAGCAGGATTATTATAACCATGCATTCTTATGCATTCTCCATATACATATGACATTCTGTAATATTAGGGCAAAAAATGGATATAATATTGTTGATACGGAAACATATCTTTTAAAGGAAGTACTAATGAGCTATTTGCAATTACAGAGTCAAAAACATCAATGATCTGTGAAAAAGTGATTAGTGACTTGTATAGTCATTAGATACAAAATTAGTGGTATTTCTAAAACCATACCTTCACTCTTAAAAAAAAAAAGCCATAAAACTCATATGGAGAGATTTTTTCTGACCAGTATTTCTTGGCTTTTGCATTATACTGCTACCTTAAATTTATCTCAGGTACTTCAATTCTGCTTGTTGGCAAATCTATCCTAAATTCAGATTGTCTTGAGCTGAAGCAACCATTCCATGCTAAACTTAACACGCAGCTTTCTATATTACAGAAAGTATTGCATCTATTTAGTACATTTCCATTGAGTCTGTTATTATTTTAAATACTTTTACATGTATTACAATTTTTAAAAGGAAACATGAAAAAAAAAAAAAAAGTGAATCTACAGGAATGATTGTAAAGTTCCTAAGGTCACTAGCAAAGTATGTGCATTCTCCTGGGAATAGGATCTGACTGTATTAAAAATCTACCATTTTTCCTGGTAGACTTCCTGCACTTGGATTTTCTACAGAAATAACTCTTAGTTCTATTTATTAATGGCAAGTAGCAAAGCTAAACTAAAGGAAAGTTCAGGTTAAAAGTTGTCCTACACTTACCCTCTCCCTGGAAGAAGATAGACTTTAACAAAGGGGTCGGAATAGCCATTGTTGTCTCTGGGAGCAAGGTTTCTTGCCTGAAGGATGTGGATGATAAGGTTGCCAAGGTGTTTGTCATAGTTGATTTGAAGCTAGTGAATGCATTAAAACACAGGAAGATTATTTGTTACTTTTACTTTCTAAGTGATTCAATATCTCTCCTAAAACCTTTGAATAAAATGAGTTTTAAACCCCTATGCTCTCTGTAAATAAACACATTTTAGAAGTTTCTGTCCCTCTCTCCTGACTAGAATGAGATGCTAGGTGATCTCGTTGAACCTTGGAAAAAAAAAATAAAAGAGGAAACACTCATTAATTTATTCCAATCAGAAAAAAACCAAAGGAAATTTGAAACCTTGATATTATTCTGAACAATAGCCAGTTTATTGAGTGATAATTACACACATTCTATCTACCTGGAGGCCAAGTCTGACAAGCATGTTATAATACTATGGAAAGACTCTTAGTACTAATATAGCAGAGAAAGGTTAATCAAGGAGGCAAAAAAACCCAGAAATCTATAAGAAGTTAGGCTTCAGTTGTTCTGCTGTTCTCTGTTTGAGTGTTTTAAAAGGCTAAAGTCAATTTACATACGGGATAACCATAAACGTGGCATGGCACGGAAATAAATACACTGCACTATAAGAAACCCACAGCAGTTCTTGCTTCAATGTAAGCAGACCTGGAATTTCTAAAGAAAACCACAATAAGTGGCAAAAGATTAAGGATTAGAATGAATTTCACTCTCCTTTTAGTCTCTTTGAGGATAGCAGCATTTTCCATTCTTCCGGATATATTTCACAAGCCAACATTAAAGACGGGTGCAAAAATCAAGCACTGTCTTACAATAGTGACATTTTAAGGGATTAGATTTGAATAAGAAATCAATTGATGGAGACAGTTTTCTGCAAACTTATTGCACAGAAACACAAAGCCAGTATCGACAACAATTTACACAGCAAAACCTACATATTTACCTGTATTTCTCCAGTGATTGGATGGGAAGTAGACTTTGTAGTTTCCGTGGGCTGCCAGATTAAAAACACATAGATTTTCAAAGTTAACTCTTTGAACAGGTGTGGTTTGTACTGCTATATTGCCACAAATTTTTAAAAACTGTGTCTAGTTGTTATAGTCAAAACTAATGGTTATGTATTTCAACAGCACTTAAAGTCCAGCCCAGCCATTTTGATCAGCCTTTATGAAGGTACAGAATCAAACAACTTGAACACCAGATCTTTACAGTCTGAGCAGACTGGTCACACAAGGAGGTATAGGGAGAAAAAACTGTGTTTTTTTTTCAGGTAGCATTAACCCTGTCTAACAAACATGAATGCTGCCAAGAGAAAGGACCATGTCAAGTAAAACACAGCTATATATTTCTGTCAGTATGAGAAAGGCAGAGAGAGGCAGAAGTTACTCTAATTTAAACTGAATTTAGGTGCAAGTGGGTAGAAAAAATGGAAATAATTGTACTAAAACTAAGTGATGTTTATAAGTGCATTACACAATTTCAAGCCATCTCATATAATGTCTTTTGCTTTATTCTGTGTTTTCTGATAATCAATTCAGCTACAACATATCATCTTCAAATTCCTCCTGACACTTTCTGTGACACAAAATTTAAATTTTCTGTCCTTGCTTTCATCTCTGTTCTTTATCATTAAACTTTTCTAGGTTTTTGACAAAAAGCAATAAAATCCTTAATGTTTCTCTCTGCCTTTTTTCTTTCATCCTGTTTTTTTGTATAAAATAATGTCACCACTTGATTAGAATCCTGAACTCACAAAAATATGCCGTTCTGTTAAACGCTGGTGGCCTTGAGCCACTCTGGACCAACCTGTAATCTGCAAGCCATCAGTCAAGCAAGAAAGCTCTCTTTCAGTAGTAGGATTAGAATATTTTTGCACTCCACATCTGCTTTCTTGGTTGATGCAGCAGAAAAGAGAGGAAGCAAACAAGGACAAACTTTTACTGTTCTCTGGAGACTGGTCTGGAAGCCATCTTTTTCTATTCCTCCAGATGTGAGCAGCTGCCTGACATTATTCCATGTAATTTGTATTTCTATCACTTTCTGAGAAGAGTAAATCCATCTGCCTCTTTTGTGCTGCCCTACACTCCAAGAAAACCCTTAGAGGCTTTCTTAGGATGTTTGACATCAACTGCTTTAAGTTAGGCCAAATGAAGTGCCCACATCTCCTGCACCACAGCATGAAGGTAAGGTGATGCACTACCCTTTTCAGGTTTGTGTTAAAGAAACATCCTCAATCAGCCAGTTCTACAGACCAGAGCTATCCAGAAAAATCCCACCTAAACACTATCACAAAGAAAACAAAGGAGAAAACTACCCTGAATCTGCCTGTTATATGCATATATCCACTGTCTTGTGTTGCCTTATTTTTGTTTGGTTTACTGCTTTACCTTGCCTTCTGGATGTGTTTCTTTACAAACACAAGCTTTACAAGAAAAAACACCCAAACCCAAACCAAACTTGATTTTTCTGTAAATGCATTTGCATCCAAAAAATAATTCTCATGAAAAATTATATAATCAACTTTTCTTGGTACCTTACAATGCTTTTAAAGAAGTTTACTCTATCCAATAGCTAAAACAAGTCATCAATAATCTATAAAATGCTCTGAGTCTGAAATTAAATTTTAAGTTGATAACAAAGTACTCCTAAAACTGGTTAGGCCCTTGACAGACTGTTTAGAGAGTGAATTTTACTCCTTTTGCCAAAGACAGGGAGCTACCTGAGCTTCATGCAATCTTCCAAAGTTGGGCATAAATGGCTTATATTTCTCATACTTTAGCTCTACAAACGGATTTTATTATACTTAATAGTTCTGACCTCAGGCTGTGCTAGCACTGACAATACTGACAACACCAAAAAAAACATGGAGCTAGCTGTGCTGTGGCAACAAAATCACTGCCAGATAGTTTAAATGCTCTCATTTTTCACGAGTTGCAATAGCAAGAATAATGAGTTTGTTCACTCTGAATGTCATGTAATACAGAACGTATTAGTATGGATAATGTAGGAGGAGTTCACAGAGAAGGGAATGGTCATGTTGAATTTGTATTGAGACTTCCAAAGGTGGTTAAGGTGGAGTCTGTAAAGTGGAGTCTGTAAAAATAAATGTGCACTTTTATATTTCTATATCATTGTTGAATCTCTGTATCATTTACAAGACTGTGATTCAATATAATAAATACTTTGTTTTCTCTGATGTCAGCAGATCTAAAACTGATCATGAAGACTTACCCATATATTTTAAAGAAACATGAGTAATTTAGGCTGAAAGAGATCTCTCAAGGCTGTCTGGTCTAACCTCCAGCTCAGAGCTGGGCCAACTTTGAAGCTGGCTCCATATTGAGAGCAGAGATGCAAATAAGTATCTTTCTTTATCACAGCCTCAGTGAGGATTCATTTGTAAAGAGGGAAAAGTATTTCACAGTTGATTTTTTTAAGAGCTAAAGGATCTGAGGATTTAGAAAAAAACCAATCCATTCTTCATATTAAATGTTTCTATAGGTCACTCATATCCTGGATGTAATCTGCACCACAGAACGATCACATGTTTACACTACAAAAGAAACAGGTCTGCACAAGATATTGTCAGCTCAAGGCTTTCAAAGCTGTGTGATGGCTAATCGAATTTTAATCTAATTTCTTTTGATACCCCCTGCACGCATTCACACACCCTGTGTAAGAGATGGTGCTTTGTAATGCTATCACACCTGCTCAAGCAGGTTGTCATGACCATGATGTGAAACTTGTTAATGCCAGGCTTTGATGCTATGCAGTATCACTTCATGTAGTAACATTAAATATGGGAAAACTGGCACTGCAGAATATGACAGAGACTACTACAACATTTCTAGAGTGTTTATTTTATACAAAAAGCTTAAAAAAACACTTGCTAAAAATAAAAACAGTTGCATAAACAAGATCTAGCAGTTTGGATATTTAGTCTGTCGTGATACTTCCGCAGGGCTGCAGCCTGCCTAGAAATGCTGTCAGCCCAAGGCAAAAAGCAGTTCCAGAAAGGATGAGCTTTCTCTTCTAACAGAGCTCAACACCATTATAAACTTGGCCTGCAGTCAATGAACAGAAACTATACAAGTCAACAAAAGCTATGCTTGTTATGAAAGAAATGCCTCTCAACATGATTTTCAGAAATAAGCAAAGAATATTTTAAATATTTACCTGACTAGTTCTGACTTTTGCACCTACCTCCTACATAAAGGCATTAATTCTAATAATTTTTTGTTTCATCTTTATAAGCCTCCAGCTGAATTTTCATAAAAGTATCCTAAATCCTTTGTGAAGCAGGAAATTAAATTTATGCATCTAACTTTAGGTGACCTGCTACAGTGCCAAAGCTGGGAACCCCGTCTCCTCATGTGGACAGAGAGGGGCACCTCTCCAGGATACACTGCAGAGAAAGGATTTATGGGTCTCCGCACACTGTGAATTTAGGAGTGTGATTCATCTCACCAAATGAAAGGGGTTTCAGCGTAGATGGTGGCATGTGCACTAAGAGCCCTGCTCTCTGTGCAAAGCCTGCACTGTAATGTCAGGTTTCACCCAGTGTCATGAATTGTACTTCAGAAATGTATTATTCTCAGTGGCAAAAATCATGCACATGGCAAACTAGTTCATATATAAATGTATATAATACCCAGAGTATGCTGCAGTGAATCTAACTATTGACCTATGGATTAAGCAATTCTGCCAGATCTCTGAAGTTAGGCCCAGTAAATACTGGCATATGGATTTAACTTGTGCATCACAGACCTGAATTAGTTTGTAGAAAGTCTAGGGCATTGTGGCAAGACAGAATTACTATCCAAACCAAACTGATCAATAAATATCTTCCCAGTTAGTACTAAATTCCTGGATGAAAATGATTTTTGTGTTTCCTCTCACATGAAAATTACGTTGGCATACCGAAGAGCTGTCTGAAATGAGCAGACACCATTTGCTGGTTCTGGTTTGTGCAGCACCTAACTCATCTGTTCACATCACAGGCATAGTTCCAACAGCACAAAAATACAAGCATACCTGTAACACAGTAGGAACCTGACAGTCCCAAAAAGGAATAAAGGTGCAGAGTAATAAATGCTTAGAAAGCACTTTGTTTGCAACGTGAAGCACTGTAAGTGTGTGAGAAGCTGGATATTCAGGATAGCAAGCAGCACTCTTGCAAACTGCTTAAGCAAATGCAGTCTTCACAGCATTGATTTTCACTTCAGGTCTTGACTTTTTTGACACAAAATGCAAAAATGTGACATATGACTTTATGTTCTAGTTTTCAGTTTCAACTGTGAAAAAATGCTACTAAATTCCCACTCTTCCCTTTTCAGGTGTGTGGATGCACAAGAAGAAAGAACTTCAGCTGAGGAACGGACAGGATGTAGCAACGAAAATGAGAAATTATGCTTGGCAAGTTCACAGGAATTAGATAGTGACAAAACACATTTTAATGGTAAATTTTGTCTTCAATCTTTCCTAGGCTTTCAGAGACTTACTTACTATTGCTAGGATTATTCATAGCTTGTAGCATTTTAAGCAACAGTTTAGTACAGAGAGGGAAATTATGGTCTTAGTACTATCAGCTTCTTTAGTGGAAATAGTACCTCACCACCATGTAGGATGCACTGAAAAAGCAAGAGCAACAAAGGCTGGAAAGGGCAGTTATTTTGTTTAAAAACAATAATATTAAGTTCAAAAAATGTATTTTCAGAGAGGAACCAATCTCTTATGACCATGGATAAATCACATAATCTTTCCTCGTGTCCAAATTCAATATCTTAACAGTAATATTCATAGTTATCCAGGAAATGAGTTTGCAAGATGTGCTGTGATTTCTTGCCACACTAAAGAAGGTAAACAGGAAGTTTCTTCCTGTCATCAAAATGTTCGTGCTCCATAACTTGGAAGTTTCTTACCTTGCTGCTGTGCCGCTTTTTGCTCACTGAGGGAGAACCAGGCTGACCAGGGCTAGGAACAGCACTGGAGGTGGCAGAAGTGGTTCCAGAGTGGACATGAGATCCCTTTTCCACTCCTGAAGAAGCAACCAGAGGTGACTGCTGTAGAGAAACCTTTTGGAGTTCTGCAGCCAGTTGTTTGGGATCAACCCCTGGGGACTTCGCTTTATCTACTGGATTAAAGCAAGAGAGCTTTGTATTGATAATTGCCAGCACATCCAAATCCATCTTGCCATGGTACAGGGACAGCGTAACAATCTTTACAAGTTTTCATGTCATCTGCCTGTATACTTTGAAGATGCAAAAGGCATCCTACAAAAAAAAAAAGACATCTCTCCCACAATATCGACATCCCAATTTCATCCTTTCTGTGCTGGTGCTACTTACCAGTGCTCCTTACCTAAAAAGCTTTCTGAGAAGGTACCTCTAGGTGAAGAAAAACAGGCTTTGCAGATTATGTTGAATCAAACTGGAGCAAATTATAGTTTTAAAGACTGGCCTGTGCTACCGTTCATTGTTTGAAACTGGTCCAGTTTCACCAAGTAGCTGAACTTTTTTGTAAAAAGTTTAAATCTTTTTTTTTTTTTTTTGATCAACTGGACATTGAACAGAACTGCTTCTGAGATAATTTATACAAAAATAAAGAGAAAAAACCTCAAAACTTTACTACCACAAATTAATCAAAGAAGAAAAAATGTAAACAAATGAAGGCTAAAAGCCCTGATTCATCTTTCCTTATTACTCACACCTGTGTGAGGCATTTGTGGTAGGAGTCTGATTGCCCTCCCTGCTGCCCAGGAAGGAGTGGGAGGAATTGACCCTTTGGAGATAGCAATTTCTATTTAACACAGGAATGAAGTCAAGTAAGTTTCATATATGCTAGACTGAATAGAGTTAAAAGGATACTAGGCACAGCTTGATTCCCAGGTTCTCCAAAGTATGAGAGGTTTAAAACAAGACTTTAGCCTTATCCTGCCTGCTTGGCTCTAATACATTTTTCTTTCAGAGAAAATGGAGATTGTTCCTTTCTAAAGCACAAACAGTCTGCCAAACCTCAGAGGCAATGGCAAGAAAGACTCGACAGCTAGAGAAACTCCACAGAGTTGTTCCAACTAGAAACCACTAGAAGATTGCCAGACTAGGAGGAAGCATACCTGCAAGAATGGAAGAATTTTCCTTTATTTCTGTTCCTTCTCATTTTTAGTTTTCTTCATTAATAAAAAAGTTGTTTATTCTAGTTTTTGTCCTTTCCAAAACTGATTTCAGTGTCTTTGAATGCTTTTGGTGGTTTTGGTCTGCTCACAAATTAAAAAATTGTGGGTAGCTCTGCTTCAAAGCTCTGTCAGACTTAGTCTTTGCTTTCAATTATTATCAATAACATTAATTTTCAACTGAAACTAGCTTGATGGTAAGTATATTCATAGCTAGGAAATTTTATGTGGTCAAAAAATAGACGACTCAATCCAGGTAATTTAGGTACTGATTGATGAAAAAGCTGCCACAAAACCACAGAACTCAGAATGGACCAATGAAATGGTGAGTGAAGCAGTCTTTTAATTGGCACTGAGCTTGCTGAGGGGCTGCATTACTAGTAAGACTGTGGATGCTGATTCAAATTCAGATTAGACATGACTGATACAATGACTGAAGCCTGCAGTTCTGGTATTGATTGGATAGCAGGAAATCCACCCAAAAGCACTGCCATCTTAGAACTCACATAACAAAACTGACTCCTTGCTATTGCATCCCTATATCCAGTCAATACTGTTCTTTCTTCACTTATAGCAGGCCACAAACCTTGTATTAAGCTAACAGGTATTTTTATCAAGGTCTTTTCCAACACTGACAATTCTATGAACATAGGCCTTAGGACTTGTGTGTTATTTGGACTTGCTGCAGTTTGCTGGGAGCTTTGCTTTAGCCTGTCTGGCTGCAACAGCAATTGTTGATGACTGGATAGCTACAACCTTTATTTGTCTGAGTTACACTTTGCCTTGTATAGTGGTGTGGTACAGTGCCCACTCTTAATTATTTTGATATCGAAAGGCCCAGCTGTAATTGCACCATGCAGACTGAAGTATTTCTGACTCCAGATTAATAATGCAGTTTATAGGAGCAGAGGTCTGGGGTGACAACAGAATGCTGCAAGGTTTGGACACAGGATGGAAGCCGAGGCCTCGGGGACAACAGCAACTTGCTGGCCAGTTACTGACACAGATGCAAACCCAGGGACTGGGCAAAGTAAACTTTAAGGGCAACAAAAGGAAAAAGGACAACACTGTATCACACGTAAAGTTTACAGTACCCAGCACCCACAGGTACTTTTCCTCCGGGCAGCCTTCTAGCCACTCTGCACCCAGCCTGTAGGGCTGCCTGGGGTTGTTGTGACCCAGGTGCAGGACATTTTGCCTTGATGAATCTCATGCAGTTGGCCTTGGCCCATCAATCCAGACTCCTCTGCAGAGCCTTCCTACCCTCTAACAGATCAACACTCCTGCCAAAATTGGTGGTGTCTGCAAATACATTGAGGCTGCACTTGATCCCCTCATCTTGCCTTTTTATATAAGGTGTGGTCCCCTTTCTACCCATGGCAATATTTGGGATGTAACACCAGAGCTTACAATACTAACATACCAGCTTATATCACATCCAATTTCCAGTTGCTATCCAGTCTTACAATATCAAAGCAACATCTTGTCTCTCACCTGTCCTTACTGGCTCATGCAGCTCCAGGTGCTGGGGATTCTCAGAGTCTGAGAGCATGTTCAGGTCCCTAAAGAAAGCAATAAGAAGCCTGAGACAAAAGAAACTCTTTCCTCATACCCTCATTATTGTATTAAGTAGGTAAATGAATAGTGGTTCATGACAGAAAGCAGCTCCCAAGCATGGTCCCTTCTTAGCTGATATATATTTGCAATGCTGTTAAAGAGCTGAGAAGAAAAGCTTCTTTTAAGGTGAAATCTTTAATGGATTTAATGCATCTGTATGCATTTCTCATGATGCTTAAATGAATTTCATCTAAGGGATACAGTTTTCACTAAAAGTCAAGTTATTACTAAATTACCTTCTTTTTCTAAGACTGGTAAATTCAGTGAACTTTATGTTTGTTAATGAGAAGAGATTGTGGCCTGAAAATGGAGTTATCATTGTTTATAAAAGCATAATTACTAGCATCTGAGTCAATTTATCTCTCCTTCTGACTTTAAGAGAAAAACAGAACAAACAGATCTCCCACAGACACAGTGAACTCTTGCTTATTATAACATTGATGCTTTGTGCTAACAAAGGTTCCACCTTAACAACTGTAAATTAAAATAAAAAAATAAAAAATAAAAGCCATGAAAAGCCAAAAAGAAATGGAAACAGAAAGATGGGGAAAAACTCACAGTCTTACACATATTTCTGCTTCCCCACTCTGCTGAATAATAATGCTCTGGACCTCTTCATAAGTTTTCCCGGTCAAGGGGATGCCATTCCATTCCAGCACCTGCATTCCTAAGAAGGCAAAACAGCAAGAGGTCAAGGGCTCAGATTTTGACAAAGGAATCAGTTCGATCCTTCTTGCCTTGCTTTTACAAGGCAATTTGATGTGACATTCAGTGAATATTGTCTAAATGGCACAAGACATTAGCAAAGCCCTTTCACCTCACACAGATTAGACTGCTGAATGTTACTGTCCCATCAGCTATAACTTACCTGCTGAAACAATGCAGGAGATAAATTCTCTTTGATTCATAGTATCCATGCACTCTCCACAGCCTGAGTTGCAAGATATTGAAAAATTTTTCCAATATCAAAAACATGCACACCTACCAGCATGACAAGAAACCAAAACATTCTATATATCAGGTCAGCCATGGTCTTGGAAGATAACTGTTTCTTACAGTGACAAATTGCTGTTAAGAAGCTGAGCCTCAAAATGGAATTAATTTGTGAATGTGATTAGATAATCCAAATAAATTTTCCTTACTTTGTCACTTACAAAAATACAAAAAAGTGAAATCTGTTGGACTAACCAATTTTAATGAAAGAAATGTGCCTCCACATTTCAAACATCAGCTTGGTAATATTCAGGTTTAAATTTTACTTTCATATCTTTTCTCATTAAAAATTGACAAAACAGATGAACATACTTCATTGTGGAGGATATAAACAGAATTATAATAATTAGGCTGAAAAATACTGAATACTGAACTAATCTGCTGTGTCTTCCAAGTGTCCCAGGACTGAGTAAGGAGACTCAGTACAGTTTAGTGTATCTGTATAAGGAAGTTGTATGCTCAGTATTTGCAGAGTCAATCCCTCTATAAATCATGTGAGTTATATTCTGATAAGATGAGAAATATTTTGGTTAAGGTGAAATGCTTACACAAAGCAAACTCTAGATTCATATTTGGGACTTACAACTGAGGTTCTGAGAACTGGGTTCATATTTTGAATTAATTAGCCATAAGGATGACTTGAAACAAATTAACGTCTCACCAATGTACAAATGTCAAAATCCAAGCCTCTGGCTCTAGTGGGAAAAAATTGCTTAATGGGAGGAGATACTGAATTCTTTATAGTCCACTAAAAACAATGCATTACAAAACATCTGAAAACCACATCACCCACACAGCAAAGAAAACCACAAACACTTAGCTTGCTACCACTTACACAGGTAAAACCAAGTCTTCACCTGGGTCATATTTTAATTTCAAAATCCTGTGCTGTTGCATATAACAAATGGGAAAAATAATGAAATGAAATGTGGAGATAAACTCATAGAAAAGCATGCTGCTAAATAAAATATAATGTAAAATTTTCATGGAATAAATCAGATTAAATTACTTGACAATGAAAGACTATGAGAAATAAATATACAAATTTATATTCCCAAATTTTCCATAGGATTCCATGAATTAGGAGCTGAAATATCAGAATTACTCATAACTGTTGTCAGCCAGAATTTATCATTTGTAGAAGTTTACAGAAAAACAAACTATGCAGAATGACTAAAAAGTGATGCTCAGAAGGCAGCAAAGCCAGCTGCCTAATGTCAAAATAGATTTGACTTTTCTTAAAATTTAGCCCCTTTCATTTATCACCCATGATTCAAAAACATGATCTTGTTTTGCTTGTTAAAGCAGATCTGATTTTAAACTCAGTTCCTCTGGAATAAAGCAACAGTAATCATGAGCAAATTCATTTCCCCCTGATTTTCAGTCATACAAATATATCAGCATGGGCTTGGTCTGTAGGCTTCTAGAAAGGAAGGAACTGAAGTTATTTTTGGTTTTTTTTTTTTCAATGTGTGCCCTCATAATGCTAATCATGGCATAGGTAGTTATGTATGACAGTATGAACCTCATGATTAAGACAAGCAAAACCACCACTTCGACTTGCATTGGCAAGGAACAAGAACAGAAGTTGAAAGGTTCAGATATTTGAGAGAGCATCCTTCTATTAAAAAAACAAACAAACAAACAAAACTTTATTGACAAAATACTACAAGCTCCTGTCCTGGCTTTGTCACATATCACATCCTGCTTGCATGTCTTCAGAAGAAAATCTACCAAGGGAGCAATAAGGCTATCATCAACTCACTTTAATTTAAGACTGGCAGGAAGAGCTTAGCTGAGTACCACTGCAGTTCCAGGATTTGGAAACCAAGTCTGATTTCCACTGGTGAGAGTTTCAACAGTGTGTGCAACAGCACTGCACTCACTCACTCGGTCAGAAAGACCACACACACACGAACAAAGCAACAACCTGAAAGGAAATGGAATTTAAACAGCCTTGGCTCACACAGAGATCCATTTAACCTATCAGTATAGGGATATTTTCTTTTTATTGTGTGCCTTGTGGATCCATGAATGTTTAAAATCAAGCAATTTAAACAGGACTTAAATGATCAGACTGATAGCCCTGGGGTCTAAGAAAAAAAAATATAGGCAAGAAGTTGATTTCTCTTTTCTCAGCGTGTAACTGCTATACACATTTTGCTAAAATAAAAGGTAATGTTGCAAAGAAAACCTTTAGAAGGAATGCAAGTCTAATTAAAGAGGGAAAACTATTATTGAGAATAAAAAAAAAAATAAATAAATAAAAAATATATAAATAAATATATAAAAAAATAAATAAAAATTATTGAGAGATCACAAGAGACTTGTGGTAAAAAATTTTTTTGCTAAAGCCAATCACATTCTCCCACTGGTGTTACGTAGTCAGGCCATGATAGTCACATTTCCAAAAGTTTCTATGCTTCAAATCACCAGTTTAGTAGGGAAAAAAAAACCAAAAAAACAACCAGGAAGATGAGAAAACTTACATTGCTCCATGGCAACTCTGCTGACTGAGGAAGTACTAGTAATTGCCCTGATAATCAAATACATAATTTCTTCTAGCATCTTTCTTTTATTATTATTTTATTGGGTGAGCAACAACATATTCTTAGCAATATCAGCCCCCACAATCTCAATAAATATATCCTTCACTCCATCACCCGGGTGATAAAGCTGTACTGTTTAACCGAATGTGGTTGTATATGTAACATTCCTACTGATAAAACAGCAGAAAACAAATTATTAAATATGCAGATAGGTCTTTGTATTAGAGTTGCTGTCAACTGGAAGGCACAATATTTATCTCAGTTTTCACCCACCTTACATGATTTCTAATATTTTCTCTCCTCTTCAGACTCATCTTTCAGACATAAGCTAGCTGCATGATTAAAGTTGAAACTGAAAGGAATTTGAAAATCATCCAAGGATTTGATTTCTCTAAATATGACTCTTGACACAGTTGATTCAAATACAGAAATAGTAAACTGAACCACTGAACATCTCTTGAATTTTTTTCCCCTTTGTAACATAATGTACACTATCATAATCTCAGTCACTTTGAATACACTATTATACTACAGACTCCCTTATCCAGTATACACGAGGCACCTAAGAAGTGGAAAAACTGTTATTTGCTGTGTCACTAAGAGTTTGTAACTCTTTCCAACTATACTTGGGTATAAAACCTAGTATTTTTCCACTTTTTTTAGAGTCTCAGAACTGCCGTTCTACTGGAATTTGAAAATATCTAAATATTACAGTCTTGCAATAGAGCCTCTGATTTTGGTTGCACCATAGTTATACCCACAGATAGCTGGGGCTCATTCTCTGCTTCTTCATAGTTTGTATTGTTTATTCTTATGCATAATAAACATGTCAGTTTGAATTGCATTTTTCACTGATCTAATGCTCACAGAGGAAAATGAAATTGGACTCTACAGACTAGCAACTTCAATCAGTAAAATGTGAATATTAGTATCTTTCTATATCATATAAGAACTAAAATTCAGAAACACTACTTTGAAATCCCAGGAAGTGCTATAAAAGTTAAATGTGCACTCAGAACAAGGAGAAACAATATAAACTTGCAGTCTGACATTCAACACTAAATTACTTTATAGTCTATGTTCTCCAGTTATTTTTCTTTTATTTCTAAACCTTTTTGATTGTTCAAAATACGCTGACGAAAGTCAATGAGTTAATGTATTTCCCCAAACTACTGGGCATGAATCACACCAAAACTCATTACTTTTTGTAGACACCTTAACTTCCTCTCCCATTTGTCATTCACACTCAGGCTGAATATTTTCCACTGATTACAATAATTATTATATAGACAACATACACGATTCTTAAAAATGAATATGTTGTTCATCGAGTAGAAATGATATAATGCATCTTCCTATGCCTCATGGCCGCTATAGTACTATAAAATGGCATTTATAAAAGTACAGTCAGAGCAAATCAGTCTTGTATTTGAGGTGTACTTGGCATTTTCTTGGCAGCCCACCACTGCCTTCAGATTTATATATATATTGGCACATGATTCCATAGGTTACCCTTCAGACTGAACTATGCTAGAGCAACAAGTGACGATCTGCTTGTATTTGTGTGACCGAATTGAAGTTCTTGGCAAGTTAAATGAAACTTAGAGTTACTGTTCATGAAAATAAGTATGATATAAATGAAAAGTTTATAGTGCTTTCACCATTACTATATCATCAAATATCGGTTTACATCAGAGTTGCAGACAGATGAGCATTTATACTATGCTGAACAAAATATTGTGGTGCATTGTAATTAGTCAGTGTTTTAGAAAAACACGTGGTTTTTTGCAGCATAGGGTTCACTGAAGCTATAGAGCAGAGTATATTTACTTTGGTTTCAGTAACATCATATAAGAGATTATAATGATCTTACCAGAGAAATGAGCTTCCTGTAAAACGCTCTAATTGAGCTGAAAGTCTTAAACATTTCATTTTTAGGCTGTGTTCACAAAACCCCCTCTACTTTTAAAAGCAGTTTACTATGAATACATCTTTTTTTAAAAATCATGCAATAATACATGGTAGAATGAAAAAGTCTGTTAAATCCAAATCACCTTAAGATTCACCTAAAGATCAGTGAACAAAGAGGCTGCAGGAATTTCTCTCTGCTGTCTCCTTCATGAATGGTAAATAGCTAAACCCATTATTTTCATGCGAGTTTAATGCCAGATATGAATTTAGACTAGTATATCACTGCCTGTGCTCTACATTTATATGTGTGTCTTCAGAATTCAGTGAGGTTTTTTTCAATTTCCCTTTTTAAGGAATAATTTATTCTTCTTTACACAAGTGCAGTTCTGTTAGTCTGACTTCTCTCAGTTACATCCGGGAATGGACTGATATTTGGGTTCGAAATTTTCCTTTGCAGGGGCAAGAATCACAAGTCATGAGGTGCAAACAAACACTTCCTGTGGAAGTTACAGTGTATGTCTGAAGAATCACTCTTTCTTAGTTAGTTTGTATTCTGCCTAAGAATATGAATTATGACAGCAAACATGTCAAAGTCTATAAAAAACACTGTTCTGTTGTCATCACGACACCTCTCTCAAAGTTTTTTCAATGGTCTTGGGAGTCTGAGGTCACTTGGTTTGTTCTGCCTACAGAAGAGGTGACTGAGGTGAGCAATTATCATGGTCTACAGCTTCCTCACAAGGGGAAGTGGAGGGGCAGGTACCGACATCTTCTCTCTGGTGAGCAGTGATAGGACTCGAGGGAATGGCATGAAGCTCTGTCAGGGGAGGTCAGGTTGGATATTAGGAGAGGGAACAGGGTCCTCATGGAAGTGGTCACGGCACTAAGATTGCCAGGAGCACTTGGACAAGGCTCTTGGGCACATGGTGTGATTCTTTGGATTGCCCTGTGCAGGGGCAAGCACTGGACTTGATGATCCTTCTGGGTCCCTTCCAGCTCAGGATATTCTACGATTGTATTCTATGATTATATTCTATGATTCTATGAATGAAATATGAGTGGGAATTTATGTATGTAGGACTCCCAGAAGAATTGTGCTGGAAGAAAAGAGTGATTCATGTCACATAGGTTAGCATGTCATCAAGATCCTAACTCATTAAAATGTGGTTTCTCAGGACATTTGCTCAGGTAAGGAAAAGCAGCTTAAAAAAGACAAGGCAGAACTTTAGCAAAGCACTGATTAAATCAAAGTGCAGCCTGAAACTATAAAAAGACTGACAGGAAGATAAAGAACAGGACAAAGACCCCGAGATAAGGAAAAAAGAACAGAGAGTAACCCAGCAACATTTTCCAGTGACTCACAGGGGTATGAGGTAGAGAAACAAAAGATAACTATCAGTTTCTGGAAGTGTGCAAAAGGCACATCTCTAAGACCATCACACAGTTGTCAACTTACAAAGCCAGAGGGTGAGAAATATACTCAGCAGTTGGCATCCCTTGCTCTCTGGACATTCCACTTCCATATACAAACCCTGGTGCTTGGGAGAGAACGGGTATGTTTGGAAAGCACAACAGAGAAAGAACTAATGCCAAAGAAAAGTTGCTCTTAAATGAGGACCACCAACATGCTGACTCTCTTGGGGCTTCCTGAAAAGGCTCTTCTCACACAGATCTGGGGGTCTAACACTTGTTTGATGAAGTCCTGGCTCGTCTCCAGCAATGTCACCACTAAGGGACTACAGAGGCCAATTCAGAAAAGAATGAAATTATTAGGATTATTTAAATACTGAAAGCATGCTAGGAATGAGCTAAGGCCATTGTTATGCATCACATGGCAGTGCTACTTAAGGTCATACAGAAACAAGAACAGAAAATTTTTGTGACTCACAGTAAGCAAATACCACTGTTTAAGCAAAAAGTCAAGTCTTAATGAGAATGGCTGAAGACCTTGAAATGCCAGTCTGTCACATGGAATAGACTGAGATCCTTACTTGATGAGCTCTAATAGGAGTTACCCTGTTGATAATCATCCGCTGTACCCTGGGAGTTATTTTTACAGTTCTGACACTATGCGAGTATTCAAATATAAAGTAGAATTTAGTCACTATTATCTCATTTGTGAGAGTCACATAACCTGAAAACTAGGGAAAGTGAATATAAATTTCTGGCCAGTGCTATGTGGTTCTCATCTCCTGTATGTACCTATTTTTCATATAATACATATAAGCATTCTCCTTTTAAGTAACTTTTTTTGAAATTATGGTCTTCATAATATAAGGTAAGGTAAATCCATGATATTATCTTGGAATCAACACGTTTTTGTTCTAATTCAAGTCGAGCTAAATTTTTCAGTCATTCGAATGGCTTTATTTCAATGAACATTTTTTATGCTTCTCTTGTAGAAGCTAACTGGATGTTTGTACAAACTCCTGACACCATAGCTGTCCATAGCTGTCGAAAGTATGTAGAAAAAACTTGTTTGATTATTGGCTGGTTTCAACAGACAACAATCTGAACCACAAGTGAAAATGCATAAAATCATCTTTTTTTTCTTTTCTTTTTCATCTAATTTTGAATAGATTTAGTACAATAAAGAAAAGAGCAAGGAAAGCAGTATGTATGTCTGCAGGGAGGAATTGTCATGCACACATGCATATGGTTGCTTTGGTTTTACCTTCTTTTGGGCTTAGAGTCAATGTACCAATTTTTGGCTGTAAAATGGTAAGTGTCTTGCCTCAGTAGTCATCTAGGAATTCTGAGTAGTTAATGAATGAAGAGAGGCAGGTTCCTCTTGGGTTGATTCATCTCAACGGACACCTATTTGGAATGAGATGAATCACGTTCCCCAGGTATCCTTCCTTCACTTACGGTTAGAAAAAGAGCCCATAATACAAGCTGAGGTAAGATATTTACTTTTCAGACACCTAAAAATATGTGTATTGATTCCCTCCTTTATCATCTTAAGTGATAAATCTGTCCTAAAAACTGAAAGGGACTTTTTTTTCTCTCAGTTTAGCACATGGACAGTACTTTATCAATGAGATGAAGGAACTGAAAGACAGTGAACCTCAGGAGAAGGGGATTAATGGGGCACCATCAGAGACTGAGCTGTTAGTTCTGCTTCTGCTGCAACCAGGCAGGTGAGCAGCACAAGCACACCAATTAGTCTCTGTGACTCAGTTTCTTTAAAAAGGCACAGTGGAAAGATAAAGTTATTGTATATTAACTTTGGGATGTCCAAGTGGTAAGTGCTATTAGTAAAGCTAAGTGCATCAGAAATCTTACTAACAATAGAGTTGTAGGAGATAGTACTTGTGAAGTATTAAGTGCTGGGTATTAACTCTCCAACTTTTGTATGCCTATAACTCATTCATAATGGAATTTAGTGATAAATGATAGGATTATTCAACTTTAAGAAGTACAGGTTCCATATGCGCTAGGAAAATGAGAGACTTATTTTTCATAAAGAGACACTCTAACACCTGTTAGAACTGACATTTTAACAGAAAGATGAAAAACTGCAGGATTTCAGTTTTCAATTATTACTTATTCTTCCAAGTTTAGTGATAAAAGGCATAAACCCCATTTTCAGGAACATCTGATTAGCGATATTAACGATAGTCCAATTTCAGTGCTGGGTTCAGAGCAAAGAAGTTCCCTCATGATGCTAAGCCTGCTCAACTCAGCCAAGATTGGAGATCCCAAAGTAGCCTTTCCTGGAAGCTCAAGCACTGTCTTGGCACAATCTGAGTTAGGAACTAAGAATCAAAAAAATCTGATCAGGTTAAATGTGGTTTGCAAGTAGATTTTTGAGTAGAATCAGAGAGATCTAATCAATCTAGGGCTGAAAACTTGTGCATGGTCATATTTAAGCATGCTGTTCAACTGGCTGTACTGGTTTTGAAGTGATAGAGTAATCTCTTCCCACCTCACTGCAGGGGAGTGAGAGAGAGGCTGCGTGAGGTGTAGCTGCCTACCAGGGTAAAACCACACTTATAGAACTGCAACACGAATCAGAGCAAGGAAAGCGAGCTCCTGCAATGACTGTGAGAATGGCCATACATCCCAGTGAGAATGGTCCATGATATGCAACTAAAATTGTCTTAAAAATAATAATATAAAATATTTAAATTTAATCTCAAATTAAATTATTTTAAAATAATTAATATTCTTCTCATTACCTTAGAATATATTTTTACTGATGTTTACACATCTTCAACATACTTGTTACTGTCAGCTGAATTTGTTTTTTTATTTACATCTCTGTATACAAATTTGATCTGCAGCACTTGATCAAAGAAGTAGCATTATTCTTACAAATAAGTCCATTGTAATGTAGAATTTGTGCATGACGAAATAGCATTGCAAATAAATGATGCAGGATTTCGCCATTGGTTTTGTCATTCTCTGTAGGGTTTTTTAAAAGAAATTTGAATGCACAATTACTGAAGCTATTCTGTACATGCAAGATTGGATGGTGATTATCTGGCAGCTACACATCTAATCAACTTCTATGAATACTCACAGGCATACTGATTAGCAGCAACTGCTATTTCTTCTCATTATCTACACTAAAACAAACGATCTCTTACCAGCCAGTCCCTGTGTATTTATGTGTTTCTTATGATCACAATTAATGTTCTGAATTCACCGTGCTATCATCAGGGAGACAAGCAAAACAAACTTATTCCACATTCCTTTACTGATAGCTATAGCTATAGAAATAAAATTTGTGCCCCTCCAGGGCAAGCAGTTTCCTCATGGGAGAAATTGCTGTTACCTCAAGCATGACAGCAACCACAACAAGGCCCTGCAAGGCCCTGCTTGCAGATGATGACCAGAAAAATGTGGACAGGGCTGGTAGTTCAGGGCTCACTTTCAAGCCTCCTGAAGGCACATAGGAGCTTTTCTGCTGAACCAACAGAGTACCTCAAAACTCTTAAGGAATAAGACAGCCTACAAGACGCGGTTTATGGTTTTGAGATGGATCAAAAGATGAGAGATGGGCTTGATAGAACTGTGGCAGGTACAGGCAGGAAAGCTGCTCTAAGGATGTGTCCCCCGCCTGAGTGTTCCGTGACAATGGCGTGGTGCTGGTACTCGACCCACTGTTCCTCTTGCTGCACAGCAACCAGAAACTGCTGCCCATACAGGCAACCCCTTGTTCTGTAACAACAGCAGCAATAAGCCTGTCTACTTTGATGCTTCCATAGTCTCCACTTAGCAACTACACACTAGCCCTAAGACAAACTCTGCCCCTATTTCTTCAAACTTGGGTGTTTTAATTACACATAAAAATCACATTTAAACACCAAACTGTTACCAAATTCTCAGCACTGCATGCTCACCTTAGCTTCACTGGGTATTGCAACGGCTTATTCTCCCTCAAAAATATGCCCAAGTGAGATATCAAGCATTATTTTTTAAACTGCCAAATATAAATGTTAAACTGACATTTCATCTGTAGACTGAAGATCGAATGTATATTATGGGTTAACAAGGACAAAGGAGTTTGATCACTTCACTGCTTAATCTTTTAAGACTTCTTTCATTTCACCAAAGCTATTGAACATGTCTGAGTCTTTTTCCCAGGTGTCAAATATTAAAATTATTAGTGTCAAACAATGTAAGAGAATAAAACAATCATCTCTGGTTTTTTTACATCAAACCACTAAATATTCTTTCCCAGGCAAAAGGAGGAAAAATAGTTGCTGTATTTAACAGAATAAAAATTACACATTTTCTTTATTCCACTTAAAACTTAAGTAAAAGGACCCTCCACTCAAAGCTGAGCAACCGCATATGTGAAATACTGTGAATCAGTTATGCAATAATAGGTAAAAATAAGGCAGACATATATGAAAGAAGTAAAAATGCCAACTGAAACTGCAAATCCCCCAAACATACTGAATACAATAAAAGAATGAATCACAAATGATATCATATCCTTTAGAGAAGAAAGTCTTTGAACAACTCTCCTTTGGTGAAAAGTATCCAATGAATTGCTAAATTGCCTATGAACTCATCCCATTTCAAAGGCATTGCTTTATCTTCACCAAAACCAATAACTATTTTCTCTAAAAGTAAGAAACAGATTCACCTAATTAGAGTTTGTTTAAATAGATGATAATAAATACTGTACTGAATAATTGAATCATAATACCATAGAATGGGTTGGGTTGGAAGGGACCTCAAAGATAACCTAGTTCCCACCTCCCCACAATGAGAAGGGACACCTTCCACTAGGCCAGGTTGCTCAAAGACCCATCCAACCAGACCTTAAAACATACACAATAAATTTTAAAGAAAATAATAAAAATTCTAATCCCTTTCCCCCAGTTCATTTCAGTGAACGGAAGGAATAGAAATACAATTTCCAATTTTTTTCCTTTTTTGTCTTTTGTTTGGAGGCCTTCAGGAACACTCCTAATCCTACTGTATCTCTATTCACAGTCAAATGAAAATAACCGAACCCATAATGCATCCTGACAATCTATAAATGTAAACTAGAGATGGAAAATTGGTTTCATTCAGAAATGCATCTCTTCAAAGCATGTACTTTTACAAATTGAAATTCATCAAATTGACCATGATTTCACTTGTACCACTGAGTTCAGTGACAGCTGAGAATGGAGCATGATGTTCAAATTGCAATTCCAATACTAATGCTCCCGTTCCAGCTAGAGATGATGCTACTGGAAGGGCAGGCTCAAACAAGAAAGAGGGGATATTGCATCTTACAACATATATAAACATATACACACATACATGCATATATCTATACAGATATCACAGATAGATATGTTCATTTATGGTATCTGGTGGTTCACCTGATCAAACAGAGATACTCTTACGTTTTCTTACCTGTTTTGCTTCCTGAAGCACATGACATGCAATCAAGTGATCATTAACAGCTTTTGCAGGAATAACAATGAGCAGTATTGCTCTTTATAAGTCATTGTAATGCTGGTGGCATAGTCCAACTCCTTTTTGCTAATATACTCTGCAAGGGTACCCATGCTGATATAAACCCCTTGGACTAAATATTTTGTTGACATAGTCATGATTTCTACTGAAAGAGATAGCTATGTTCATGCAGCTGTAGCAGTAAACTTGCTTAAGGATGGTCTAGAATAATTTATGTGACTTTGACAGAATAGCTAGTTAAATTTCACCCGTAAACAGATCAGAACACTTAGGTGCAATAATTTAGTTTCATGTGTTGCTATATTGCTGCAATTGAGGAAGCTGTGAGATGACTCCAGTTCATAAATTTAAAGCCAGCAAATACAGAAATCTTCATATTACCCATGGGGCTTATTAAGCCTTCACCTTTAAACAATGCATAATACATCCAAAGATATGTGATTAAGGATACTGAATGAGAAATTCTTCATGTGAAGCATTAACAAATATAGGTAGATCCTTTTTTAGATGCCTTGCAAAAGCATTCCTGTAAAACACATTCAGAATTTGGGAGCTGGGGGTTGTCCATTAGGTGGCACCAAATTTTTCCATATCTATGGAAACTGTAGGCAACAGAGAAGCATTTATATGCTGTAGCTGTCAGGTGCTCTCCCAGCTAGTCCCCATGCAGAGACAGAACCTCTGAGGTGGCATTGCAGCCCATCCATGTGCACCATTGAAGGGTATTCATCCAGATATAGATGTGTGTGCTTCATGTTCATCTGCTGTAAAGCTGTTTTTATCGTATCTACCAGTCTGTCTGCATCATACTCAAAAAGGATCACTGTCATGCTTGAAGGTATTTTCAGTTCCTTCTTTGGATCTTCACTCCTTCCAAAACAGTGGGAAGTGTTTTTCTTGTCTCATGTTCTCTACAGCTATTTAATCAGAAGAAAGCCCCTGCTTTGCAACTAATCAGTCAGCGTCTACCGTGTGAATTGCAGAGGTATTACTATCACTGAGATTGGCAAATATTTCTAAGAACACTACAGTGGTCTGTGAAGAAGATGAAAGATTCATCTTTTCCTTCTTTAGTACTGTCTAAGACTAAAACTGTTTCTACTTCCCCATTAACACCAGTCATGAAAGTACTTTCCTAGAATTTTGATTCCTTTTATCCTTTCTTTCACACACATCTCAGGAACTCTCAGTTCTTTCTATTCAGTTATTTCAGACCCCTCTTAAAAGTATAATCAGTTAATGTAACACATAACTTTGATTTAGTTAGGCATAAGTCAATGCTTATTTCTACTTAGCAGTTCCAAAGCTGTCTGTATGAGCAGCAAATGTATGAATTATATGGATTGATTCCACTTCACCCACACTATGACAGAACTCATTTAGCAAGCGTAGAGCTCATACCATGATGAGCATTGCCTGGAATGACTCATTTCCTTTTACTGTCATCTTAAAGGTTAATTTCATGGGGTGTTGTTCAGCACATTATCTAGTAACTAAGAAATAATGAAACCTCCTATTCATTGGGGTGACTGGTCAGCAGCTGTAAATGGCCCTGTCATTGCACTTGGGCAGGTAAATGGCACTCATCTTTCCCATGAAAACAGATTCTAATATTGAACATCTATCAGGAATATAAATTATGATCATGGGAGTTTGTTTTTCACCACACTGTTTTCCTCTATTCTAGTACTAAGCAGATCATCATAACATCCTTTTTACCTCCTGCCTGCTCTTTTTCACCTTGTGCCTGCCATGCAGCCTAACCTTCCAACACAAGGCTGTCCTATATTTATTGTGCAGTTGTAATGCAGTCTGACTGCCCATGAGCAGTGTACAAGTTCACAGGCCTGGGCTAAGGCAACGTGGGTGCAGCTGTGCAATACAGCAGCTGTTAGCAGTCTTCTGGCTCTGATGAGAAGTGCTCAGAAAGAGGAATTGCCTCTGAAAGTTGAACCCTCATAGAACGGAGCTTGTGGGCAGTACCAAAACTAACCCTGCTTGTCTGGGTATCTTTAAAGGCTATTTCAGACATGCTTCCTCCTTACATGAGTTGTTTTGGAATGGGAAAGGAGAAGAAAGGTAGCACATGAGCAAGAAAAATATTCCAAATCTTCTCCCTGTGTCTTTAATTTGAGTTTCTTTTTGTAGATGTACATCACTGTGTCTCTACCCTGTCCTTACTGGCCTCTAAGGAATACATTTATGAAAAGGAAAGAAAAACAAACCAAACCAACAGAAAATCCTTTGCTCTTCCAAAGACTAAAGAACCACTCTAGTACAAGGACTACTACAGGCTGATTGTTCTTTCTCATCAAATTACCTGTATAATCTTTAAGGCCTTATGGACTTTTTAAGATTTAATACTTCTTGCTTATTAGCATGCCCTTTTAGTTTGGCAGCAATGAGTCCCCAGGGAAAGGTCCCATACAGTCAAAATTCACAGGTATATGCACAATATTACATAGGTAAGTGGATCTTCAGTGGAATTCTTCTTGGCATTCAGAAGTTGACATAGAGCTGTAGGTAGACTCATTATTCTGCATCTTTGTACAAACTTCACCAAAATCGCAAATTATTTTTTTCTTTACTTCCATAGCATCAGAAGGCAAACACTTTTTTCCCACCTCTTCCATGTGAAGGTGGGAATATCTATTACTCAAATTGTTAAAATGCTATTTAAGATCTAAACGAAAGTATAGAGTCCTGCACATTTTATTTTGGACTGACAGTGCCCCCATCCAAAGAGAAGAAAGATTAACATGTTATAAACATAGGAATAAAGTGCTTACTAAACACAAAAGGTTTTTGACATATCAATGCACTAATGAACAGTCCCTTTTGTTAAAGTCAATGTAATACATCAAACAAAGAAAAATCAGTTGGAATGAGGATCACAGTACTATGACTGGAGCATTTTACAGTTTCATTGGAAATAATTCTTAAAAAAGCTCCTGTTTCATAACTAGGTGGTTTGAGGAATAACAGGAACATGTGCAATAATGCCAGGGAAAAATGTACATGAGATCAAGAAAAAGTAACCATGTTGCCCTTCTGCATTCTATTAAGACAGCTTTCCCAGAAAGTACCTGAATTACCAGACTAAATAATAACTTTGGCTTTATAACTTGAAAGATGGACCAGCTGCAAATCAGAAATCAAGATCCAAGTGAAAACAAAATTGTCTCAACTACTTGTTTTTAATGAAATTCAATACTAAGAAGCATCATTTCAAACACAGTTCTCCTTAGAAGCAGAAGTATCTGAGCAACTCAACATCTGGGGAAGGCCCAGAACTGAGACTTCTTGTTCCCTTCCACTGCATTTTCACACAAAAGCAGTCAGGATCAGCTACACCATATATATGATGACTTGGAAATATTATACATGTTTCAAATGCAGTGTGAACCACTTCACAGATGCTGAGTCCTTTCAGAGACTTAAGCAGAGCTCAGACCCTGGAGAATGTAGATGCTACCTGCCCATGTCTACCAGACATCAAGGTTGGCTGTCTGAAATCTCATTGCCTTCAAGCATTTTACATTCTAGTTTGATTCTGTGAAAGAAAATGTCAGTACATGCTGACCTAAAAATGCTCATTCTACCACATATCATCAAGGAAATCTGATCTCCAATACCCAGAGGAAATAGCTATACTACAAGATCATTGCCGTCTTACTGAGTTGAATGTAGCTGTCTGCAAATCCCTGCATTTTCAAGTCAATTAGATCCCCCACAACCATCCAAATCATGACTAATTAAGTTTTTTCAGAACTGATAATATTTAAGTACCTAGACAAAATATTTAAAAAGTTGCCTGGAACATATTAATGTACCTTTAAGGTAATTTCATAAGTTTTCAAATGGACCATAAAACCCAAAGGTCTTAATAGAATTTTGCTTGCTGTTGTATTTAGAGAGATATCAAACTGTTTGTTCTATGTCTATTTTGCATCTGAGTGACTCCCTTACAATCAAGGAGAGATAATATAGATTTCAATGAGTTTTGACACAAACATTTTATGATCTGTACAGGAGAAAACCACCACACACCTTCCTAATTTTCAAGCAATATTTCGGCAACAAATTATTACTTTTTTTAATTAGAAACTGTTCAAGCAGGTCTGTTATCAGTTACTTTTACCAAGGTTTAAAGGAATTCCAAAAAACGTTTTATTTCTTTTATAGTTATTTGTTTTGTTGTTTTTTTTTTTTCCCCGAAAGGTTTTTATTCTGTTGGAACAAGGAGCAAAAATAAGGATTTAAGACTAAGTTTCTGCCTGATGAAATGTTTTCAAGCTTTACTCATTAATAAATTAGATAATTTGCAATTCAATATCTTCAATTTCAGTTGAATTTTAAGTTGGATTTTTACATTACAAGTACACTTAGTGTAGTTTTTATCAGACTTTTTATACAGAAATGTGAAGTCATATTTACCTCATTTTACATGGTAAATCTCAAACATCAGAATTATAAACCTGGATAAAGAGTAATAATTTTTAATCAACATTTTTCTCTGTTTACTGCCAAATTATACAATCATCTGTTTATCTTTTCTCAAAAAACCTGAATATTCCCATGCAAGTTTTTCCCAGTCATACCTTATGGATAATCTAATTAGTTGTTTGGAATAGAACATGTTTCAAGAAATTTGAAATAAAGCCCTTATGCAGTTTTTGAGAGTGCTCATAGGGGTTTTCTTTCTTTAAGCTGAAACCTAAAGCATTTTCTGTATTAATTTACATATTATTTATATTTTTTAATGTACTGTATTGCAAAACTAATTGCAGAAAATTATTGTTTTGTTCTTTGAGTTCTTTTACCCTTTCAATTGAATAAGAAAATCAAGCTGTCAGATCAGATTAGGTCAGAGCGAAGTACAACCCAGCTCAGCATCTCCTCTGAAAACAGTTGATACCAGATGCTTCAGAAGTAGTTTAGAAAACCTTGGAAAATCTGGAATAATTTGATTACACAACTATATTTTTTACCTAAGTACCTCAAGAGATAGGTTGATTTAATTTAAGTAATTTAGGAAGTATTTTGTTTACCTCTATTTCCTCTTCCTGTGTTACTCAATACTTAGAGAAAGCAAGGCTTTATCTATGTGCCCATGTCACTTTTTAAACGACTGAAATGAAGCTCTCTGACAAACCTATCAAATTTGGGTCCAAGCCATCTAAAAGACAGATAATGTTCTACTGTGAGAAAACCCACTTCCATCAGTTCATCTTTTTAACAGTAACTTATTAACAATTGTTCATAATGTTTCTTATGGCCTTGGAAAAATCAAATTTGCATACACCTATCTAGAAAATACCTTGAAGTAACAAGTGACTGAAGAAATTCTGCTTGCTGCAGTACCCAGTTTCATGGGCAGAAAAACATGCTGTCTGTAATCCTCTTTGCTGCTGAGAACCGTGGCTTGCAAACAACCCACACCCCGCCCCGGAGAGTCACGGACAGGGGCTATCTGTTCACCTGACTTTCAGCAGAACAAACCCCGAGTGGGGAAAATTCACCTTGGGCCCTGAATCTTTGCTATGCTTTACCTCAATACAGCATTCCATAGAGTGGCCGGGCTGGCCTAATATTCCTGGAGATCCACATTTCAGGAATGGGACTGAAGGTTAAAATTGCTACATGCAAACACAAAGTGTTTAAATACACTTTTTGTAACCCAATGGCAGGGAAAATTGTCCATAAGGACACAGCTTTATTTAACTCGTGCTTCAAGATGACCCTCACTTTGATTTCACTAGATTTTTTTCACGACAATCACATCAAACTGCTAGTCTGCAAGTTTCAGCCCACAGTAATCTGCACAATAGGAAATGGAATTAGAGTATTTTTAGCTTCCCAGTTCACTGGGAAGTCACTATCCAACAACACAGTTCAGTGGTTATGCAAAAGGCTTTTCTACATTGTAGTAAGATGTTTTTCTGGAATGTCCATGTATGTGAGCCCAAATAGATATTGTTCCTTAAAAACATCAGACGAAAATGTCTTGATTTTGTTCTATGTGATGTGGCCCAGCATGCCTAACATAAGCCTGTAGCATCTGAATTTTAGGTTGTTAGTGAGACAGTTCCCCTATAAGAAATACCTACACAATGAATGGAGAGAGGTGCATTTGATGACTTCCACTGGTAAGTGGAAATTGACTTCAGTTTAGGCATAAAAGGATTTACATTTGTCTGGTTTCTTTGTAAATCTGCTGTACAGAAGCCAGTCCTTGGAAAAAAAAAGACAAGAACCAGAGCAATACAAGCATCAGCTTTGATGCTTCAAGCTGAAATTCAAGTCCCCCTCTTCAGTCACAGAAGGAAGCTATGCAAAGAGGGTAGGCACAGCATCCGTGTGCCTCTCTGCTTGTGCTAATTGCCTATGTATCAGGTATAACATGATCTAGAGAATGTCTATCTCTTAGAATCCCAGACAGACTGCCTTTGACTAAAGATGTAGCTTTATCCCTGAACACCTTGGAAGCAGTAACTAAACCCATCTTCTCTCCAGCATTGCCCAAAACAGGAAAGTCACAGATCTCTTGCCACCTCTGCCAGTGTGTATTGGGAATACTGACACAGGAAATATACCTGCATCTTCTGACAAATACACATCCACTTGATTTCAATACAGTGTCTTAAAAATAGAGAAAGAAGGAATTAAACTCTTCTATGGAGACAAATGAGACTTAAAAGTACCCACAACGTCAGAATATAGCAGAAGAAGAGTAAGTATTCAAGAGTACGATGGGAAGACTGGGACCACATGGATGGGTAGTATCTGTCAATGCCAGAGGAAGAACCACAAAGCACCTGTGATGTGTGTGATCCCAGAGGACAGCAGAGAGCTGCATGGTGCCAGCAGGAGCAAAGAAAGCTTTGTGGGCAGCCTGATGACAACGCTGCCTGCTGCTATTCCTGCTGAGCTCAGAGAAACAGGGCTTCAGGCATATTCTCTGGAACCGTGGAGGGTTCTTTCCAAGAAGTACCTGGATATTCTTTCTAACAGGAACTGTTCATCAAGGTCCTGAAAAGTAACTTCTGCCAAAAGCTGTGCATCTGAAAATTACTAATTGCATAGCTCCACATAAGTACTTTACAATAGCTAGCAGTACTTTCTAATGTGATTTTAGTGGAAGCTAGTTATGACACCAACGACATTTACCAGTGATGTTCCACAATTTGTGTTATAAATCATCTCATGAATGTTTTTCTCATGACCTTTGTGATTATTTTTCATTTCATTAACTGGAACATCTAATGACTGTATTTGCCTCTTCCCTGTGATTGAAGCATCTAGTTTATTTTTCTTGTTTCCGTAAATCAGACTTACCTACTTAAGACTTAAAAAAAATCCCCTCCCCATAGGGATGTTTTGATAAAATTATTTCTTTGTTATTAAGAATTCAAGTTTCTGGTGCAATTTGTATGATATGCCTTTTCTAGCAAAATTGATTTTCATCAATAATTAATTGTTCAGGTTATTTTCAGAGTTTTTGATCATAAAGAAGGTATAAACTATAATAGTTTATGTGGCACATAAGACTAAATGCAGGAGTGAAAAAATCGGTAGCTGGTATTATGTAAGAGGCCATATTTTTACTGGTTATCATATGTTTACATTTAATGCTTCTTTCCCATAGCTTTACAAAATTTATAAGTGCACTTTAAGTTTTCCCTTCTGCTTTAGATTAAATAAAAAAGTTCCTAAAACCTCAGTCTTTACAGCTGCTCAACGACTTCCTAGATGCAAATTACTCTCTAACACCTCTTTTAAGTGCTGGTTTTTATTGCAGGGAAATTAAATATACAGCAATTACATTATGGGAAGAAACATTACAAACTCATATTACCTGGTTTACCTCACTGAAACTGATACTTTAGGTATACAAGAAATTTTCTAATCAAGTATCCTTGTAAAACCCCAGTTATATCATTCTAATATCATAAGATTAAACTAAAACTCTTTAAACTGAATGTTCTATATTTTCCAAAACAGGGAAAAGTGTTGTTTTCTAAGTATGTTTCAACCACCATAAAAGAGATTTAGTAAATAAAGTTGTGCACAGTGTTATAGTAACCAGCACTCAATAAATTTCCAAGTCAATTGTTTATACTGCAAGTATTTCTACTTCCACTTCTTTCTATAAGTGCCACAAGCACTGAAATGATTCTCATTCCTTCTGGTAATTCTTACTTCTTTCTCATATCTTAGCAAAAGGCCAAACTAAACTCTCAGAACAACACAACTCCTGCCATATCAAGAATGGAATTGAGACCACTGTCAGTGGGACAGCATATGGAATGGCTAAACCCTAGTGTGAGAAAGATTTCTGCCTTTCTTTTTTTCTTTCTAACAGTTATTAGGTTAATTCCAACATATAAAGTGATACACTTTGGCAGGGTGTCCTTTCTACTAACTTAATTTCCTTTAAAAAATTAATTTAAAAATATTTTAAGGTATTTTTTAAATCTATTGACTGTCCATTGCCACACTTAACAAGAATAATCCTATACCTTTGATTGTTACCTATGTAAAAGAAGTACAAGACTGAACAAAATACATGTATGAGAGGAGCACAACTACGCAAGTTAAGATTTACAGCTGATGGAGGGTATTTAGGGGTTTGTTTAGATTAAGTGCTTTCTAAAGAGCTTTAGGGCAAAGCTTACAACCAAACAGTGGCACTGCCTGCTATTTTACGCACATTGTCTTCGATAAAGCCAGTTTCTGCTGGGACAGAGAAACCTCAGCTTGTAGCCCAGGGGATACATTGAGAGCAGGCTCTCTTCTCTGACCCAGCAGAATAAGCATGGACAGCAAAATAAATCATGAAGACTAATACTCAGAGAACAGGGTAAAGTTAATTCTTTAGTTTTTCCAACGCAGTATTGAATTAAAGCAGCCAAACTGCAAAATGGAAGTACAGGATGGATAGATTATTACTGTTCATTTAAGACACAATCCATGGTTTTTTTCCATGAATTTCCAGAATTTTCCAGAATTTTTCCTTCCTTTCTTGTGTTCCTTTTAATTTTGTTTCATCATTTTCCAGCTTCATCATGCTATCTACTTTCTGCCAGAAGTGTAATTATCAGAGGGACTCAAGAAAGGATGCTGGCTCTTCACTATCTCTGCTTCATAGGGACTGGAAAACCTCTTTTTATTGTGATGACCCAATCAATGTTTCCAGTTTTAGCTGTCTAAACAGCAAGCAGTGCTCACTACAGTATTTTATAACTCAGGAAGACCTGGTGCCTATTGCACTTCCCACCAATAAATGACCAGCCAGTGACCAATAAAATATCAGCCAGTGTTACACTCGTGCTCATCTATAACTCAGGGATAAGAGGGAAATGTGACAAGAGTAGGCAGAAGGATAGTGACTTATTGCTTCTGTTCTGGTTTTCCAACTATTTAGGTGTCCATGACCATTCCAATCACACTGCATTTTCCAAGCAACATGCAAAGCACATCTGTGGTATGACAAGAGATAGCTTTGATAAGATGGACAGCTATTACACTTCTACTGCCTTTGCAAAAGACCTTCTGAAACAGTCTGGCCTTGTTTTCAGCACTTAGTGCTATTCAAAGTAGCCCAAAAATGTATTAAACAACTTCTAGAAAAACTGTTAATATTTTCTTTATAAAACTTTCATGGACTGGTCAGTAATCCAGCTGCATCCCACTGTCCTTCTGAGAGGACTTGAAAGAAATCTTGTGTTTCCAATGCCAGTAAATAACATAATTTAAGATGACAAGGACTTAAAAACTTGAAAAGCTATGATTGAAAACTCATGATCTGAAAACACATGAAGGGACACATCCCCAGGGCATGGCTGAAGTGCAACAGATTCTGGAGGCTACCTTGTTGGCACCTTTTACTGGAGGAGTGAGAAAGCTACCTGTATTCAAAGATGTCATTGCCCAGAACTCAGGAAAATCTTTAAAAATTAAACAATGATTCTAATATTCCAACAGCCTCTACCCAATATTGCTTACGGACAGATTCATCTTATTTATACTAGACAACCAAAGTACAGTCAATCATCTCCCCACACCGGCCATCTCCTCTCTAGTTTTCTCATTAGCCTTATTTACATTCTCCTCAGAGAAAGAACTGTAGACAGTATAAATATTCTTTTTCTCCAGTTAATGCAGACTTGGTGCATGAGGGATTGCTTACACACCATGAACACTTTGGCCTTCTTTCAGCTTTCATTTGCAGCCTTCCCTAGATTCAAAATTGCTACCGAGGGCTCTCATATTTCTTAGTCTCACATATTTCAGTCTCATTTCTGGGTGGTCAACTGATCGGTATTTTGTAGCAGATTTTCACCTAACAATGCAGCTGCCCTCTTTATCATCATATACAACTCCTTATGCCTTTATCATAATTTTCCTTTTGATTAACTGCCTATTCTGGAAATAATGAAGAGCTGTGCTAACCATACTTGGACTCATATAGATAAGAGTCCCACTGAGCCTGGACTTTTTCTTCTCTGCCTTTGAAGAATCTCTCAGTATACATTCTTCCATTATGAAGCCTGCGGCTTTGGGATGCTTGAAGTGAACTAGGTCAGAAGCCAGAGCCCACACCACGGGTGACAGATGTAGAGCATTCTGGTTAAGGCAGGATTCTGACAGGGCTTCCTGCGTCTGCCTCCTTCCATGAACTGAAGGTGGGGAGATAGGTTGCTCTCTGATGGAGGTAATACAAATAGCTCTTTTCTCCTTTCCCCTATCATATTTTGCTTTGGGTGGAAACCACTTTGCACTGGTCTAGATGTGGCCCTCTTTTGCCAGTTACAGCATGTGGCTTGGCACATCATCTCACATGCCAGTTTGGCATGGAAAGCTGCTTGGTGACAAGCAGTGAACGTGTTCTCCCTACTGGCTCCAGATTTGTGAGAAAGTATTCTCATTGACACTGTGGCCGTGGTCTGCGGACCAAGAGGTCATAAGCTGTGCCATCCCATGACAGTCCAAAGGAAGGCTCTAAGTCTCAATCTGAGGAATGATTCTAGTGTTATTTGACCCCGTATGAGGGCATTAGAGAGAGTGAGCTGTGCATCAAAAGTCTTCTTACAGAAGAAAATTGTGACAATTGAATGTATAGGAATATGTAAGACTTTATGGATGAGGGGAAAAGAAACGAGAATAAATAGAGATAAGACGAATAGAGAGACCTCAATTTTATTTCCTGAAGGCATCTGAAAGTTCTGAGGTTGCAGTTTTCTAAAGATGAAAGAGAGCTCTGACATTCCCAAAGACCCACTCATTCAAAATACTCTCCTGAGGGAAACCGGCCATGTGGCCTGGAGAACTTTCAGCACAATTAAAGACAGTACATCAATTTAGAAAAACTGATGGTCTGTTTCTTAGCAAGTGAATCAATGTCTAAAAGGTACTGAGTACGTTTAAGAACTTATTGTCAATCTTTAGACTTTGATGCTGAGGACATTGGATGTTCTTTTACCTACTCTTGAAGGCAGGTAGCTCTGAGAGGATCCTCATAGTGTTTTCAGGAGCAATGTTTCCTGCATCCTGAGAAGAGTAATTATTTATCTAGATCAAAACAAGTGCTGAAAGATTGGACTGAGGAGAGGGCACCATTAACTAAGATGGAACTCTCCAACAGCAGTGCATTTTCTCCTCTCTGACCTACTTAACAGCTTTAACAGGTGTCTGTCTTTCAGTGTCTGTACATATAGCAGGTAGTTTTTCTTATAATATTATTGAACCAGATTCAGGATGTGGAAGTTTAAAATCTCGCTGTATCACAAATATTTTTATTAAATTATAAAACATAAAATTCAACTGAATGGAATTCAATAGCATGTTTCTTTGCTAGCATGGACTCTTTATATTCTAAAATTTTACAGTAAAGTTCTGTGACTCATAAGTTAGTTGGTATCCCTCCAAATTATTCTAGAAAAGTTATATTGTTATATTTGCTATAAAAGAGAAGCTGGAAGTTCTATTTCAGTCTTTTCCATAAGAAGAGTTTTTGTCTTCACTATATATGATTTTCCTGTTTTTAAGTTTTGGGAGATATCATTTAAATGGTGGATACATATTAAAAATATACATGCACACATAAGGGCTCAGAATAGGCTAACAGAAGTCTGACCAGTGTCAGGGTTGCTGTTGAGTGAAGTAACAGCAAAGGCAGTAAGATCACCACAAATCAAGTTCACCATTAGCTTTTAGACCATGCTACTTTACCAGAATTTCTAGGAGACTGGAAAGTCATGGAATATCTTCATCTCAATGAACATCAGATGACCTAACCATTGCAACCCAGCTTGTCTGGCTGATTGAAAACTTGTAACAGAAACCTGTTGTTCATCGGTTCTCAGGCTCACCACTCAGCCTATCGAAATGGCTCAATAAGAAAACTGGAATGCTGAGAGTATCCAGCAAATTTGTAAGAGTAGGTAACTCTCATAAACATTTTATTTCTGCTCTTTACTCTATGTTCTTCTGTTTCTGAAAAACGCTGGCTGAAATGCCACTCACTCAGTAGATTTACCAGGTGGAATATAACTGAAGTGTTTCTGTCAACACGAGGGGGAGCACAGACACATCTATCAAATTGACACAGTCTCTGCACTTGATGAGCTCGGTGGAATGAGTCTTCCACCTCCAGTTTTTGTTACGCCAGTGAGTGATGAATCAGAGATATTTCTGACGTTTGAAAGCAATTCAAGGTGAGAGAACCGAGAAGACTGGTATTTGCCAGTCAGAACTATAAATAAAATTTTCAGCACTAAGGCTAGTCCAAAGCTTTTTAAATAGGCTAAAATTTTATGTTATTCCCTAAGGATAGGAATGCTATCTGTGTGTCACTTCTTTATATGTAGTCATACAGAGAGCAGGTAGGAGCTTGTCTTCTTTCATAACCACAATAAATCCATCCTTGTTTCTTATGCTATTGGCAGGATTTTCAGACTTGATCCAATGTTTTTAGAATTAGAGGAATTAATTAGGTTGATGGGATTTTTCACAGTGATTCATATTCTTAGAAAGGCTAATGAGTCAAGATATTAACTTGTAATGACATTAGTATACGTTTACTTGATGACTTGGTATATACTCTAACTTGTAGTCACACAGCATTTCATCAGGAAAAGTGACTCATGCACCAAAAAAAAAGTAATTACTTTTACAGATAATGACATACGAAGTTTTCTTCATGTTTTCTCTCTGTGGTGTGAGAGACTGCAAATAACGTGAAAAAGACAAGAAGGCCAACCTCTGATAACAATATCAGCCATGTTGGTAAGATTAGCAGCCTGGCTGGATTTACACAGATCAATATGAGAATGATTGAAGACCTCAGTGGATTTTAGCACTTCTGAAGGGTAGAGGTTAAATGGGCACTAGCCATATTTCTACTAAGCCAACCACAACTCACAGCGAAGTAGCAAAATATTCTTTGTTGATCTGACAACCATCTAAAATAACATAAAAAGTAAACCAGATAGAAAGGCAAGACCTAAAGGTAAATGACAGTGAGAGGAAATGTTTGTCTTTTATGTCATAGTCAAAGTGCATTCTGCAGGAAGTACTTTTTCTCTCTGACAGAACATTTAGCACATCAATACTAAAACATATTCTGAGACATTGTGTGGACATATTCTACAGATGAAATATAGGGATTTTGATGGAATTGATTTATGCAACATATCCAAGTCTAGGATACTTTTATAAAGGTCAGATCAGAAACACGACTCAATATATGATTGGAAAATGAAACAAAGGAATAAATATTGTACTGTCATATTCATCTTCCTATAAAATATGAATAAACCTTCAAAATATTTTATGTGAACAGATTAAAAAGTAAATTTCTATGTCAGATTTCTCCTGTAGTTACTGTAAATCCAAGATGTTCTTGATCACTGCTGAAATGAACCTACATGGTGAGTAAAGAAATTTTTTAAACTTCAATTTCCAGAAAAATTCCTGGCAAAATAAACCAAATGACCACAGATAATTCCAAGCTGTAACTGCTCTTTCTCTTTCTTGAAATGTCTAGTTTGAAATGCCCAGTCTTGGGGAAATGTTGAATAATCACATTTTCCTCTTTACTTGCTTGGTACTGAAACAATGCTTACGTGATCTAGCACAGTTATGAAAGACCTACTTATTTGTATGGAGGGAGCCAAAACAAATATTTGCTTCAAAACATACTAAATTAAGGTCAATTCTTTCATCATTCATGCACAAAAAATAACACTAGTCTATCATTTGATGAGTGAGATACTACCCATTAAATATGAATATCAGAATCAACTCCATAGGCCAAAAAGAAAGATATTTCTGTTTATATATCATTTCATTGACTTTGGGGTTTGTGCGCCTTTTTTTTTTTTGTGCATCATTAAAATATTGGCAAAGAAAACACCAAGGATGTAAAAAGCTCCAGGGTGAATTCAGGTGACACTGTTTTGTAATACCCACAGAATAATAAAACTATTCCTTGTAAATACATTCTTTAATCAATTTACTCAGTTTTTCTGCCTGCAAAGTGCTTTTGATTTAATCATGACTTTTTTTGCATGTTTATCATTCAGAAAACTTATATGAAGTTAACTCTGCCTGGAGGAACTATTCTTCTTGCCTATCTTCTTTTGTTATTTTTCCCTTTATACATGCTTTTATTTAAGATAAAAAAATAGTTGAATGAATTAGAAACAAATTTATTCTATTTTTGTCCATGGATAGACTGACATTTCAGGTGCATACAAATATGTAAAACAGAACAAGAAAATAGCTATAAAATGAGAAAGTTATAAAAAGAAGGTGGCATTCATGTCATCACAGAAATAAATTATTAAATTATTAGCCAGAATGATCACATTGCAATAATCCTAGAAAATGAATTGATAATGAAGACAAATTCATTCCACCTAGCTTTGGTTGCCTAAATGATGATGTGAAGTTAATGCAGTTTTCTTAAAGCCAATTAAAGGAGGAAGACGGTTTCAATTCTTGAAACAGAGGTCTAAGTGAGATGAAATAATTACTTTTCTGTGGATACCTCTTTTTCTCTGTTGCTTGTTGGGGCAGGTTGGATTGTTACCTTAAACTGGAAAACTGACATTAGGTATTACTTTAGGGAACTAAGAAAAAAAGTTAGTGCATGTAACTGGGAGACAACTGGATCTGTTTTACCTGTGCAACTAAGAAATGCAAGTAATTTCAAACACGGATACTTAGATGATCAAGATAGATTAAAGATCTTCAAAATAGCATGTCCGTGATATATCCTGATGATATACGACCATGCAGACAGCTTGTTGGCACATATTACTGAAGACATGCCATAATATGCTCATCATGGCAAATCTCTTTGGCCACAAAAGTCACAAAATTACTTTCTATCAGGCCTTTTCTTTTTTAAGCATCATGGAGGTTTAGCCCTCATTCCTTGTACAAGATTGCATCCATTGTGCAAGAGAAAATGTGTGTTATAAATAATTCTAACAAACTCCCAACACTCCCATGGCTCCATCTTTTAATAATGCATTTATCTTACCTTCTATAAGCTTCCCTGTCTGCTCTGCATTGCCCCCAGGCAAGATCTTGGCAATGTAAGCTCCAATTTCCCCACTGCTTCCTGGAATTTCTTTCCCACCTACAACTCGGATTCCCAGTCCATTGCCTGTGATCAAAAGAAAAAGAAAACTTTAAACAGAGATGAAGCAATGAATAATTCACTGGAAAGAAGGGAAGAGAACAGGTCATCAGAGGTTACTGAAAATGTCCCCAATAACTTCTGGCTGTGGTTGGAAGATTAGGGTTAACTGCAGTCAAATCTGTTGCTCTCCTAAAGACTTAACTTTGGGAAGATCTTCTTGAGCAGCTACTGTATGACTGACATAACACAAACAACTCAGTCACTAAAAGTTACTCTGAGGCTAATCCTATCTTCTTCTGACAATCTATTTGCAGTATTAATAAATTTAATTAAATTGCTAAAAATCCATCTGAAGTGTGGATTCAAAGGATAGCTTTATCACACACCTACAACATGCATGCGATTTAGCTGAGAAATTATAATAGCTGAGCTTTCAGAATCACATCATTATGGACATGTTGACAGAGATCCTTGAGCTTGCTCTGTTGAGCAGCAAAGCATGTACATTTACATGAACTGATAATTTATTTAGTATATTATTTTTCTTAAATATTTGCTTTTAATTGACATCTTTTACATCAAAGGATGTGCAAGTTAACAATTAGAAAAGCATACAATAATTCTGTATAAAGCATCATTAAATCACATATTTTCTTCCATTTTAAAAAAGTACAGAGATAAAAACATTTTCACCACTCATTACTTTAGCTGGAGAGAGGCAGATCACTAACCTCCCTGATGTACAAAATAATGAGAGTGAAATATAGTCTCATAAAGATAATCTTATGCATTGCCAATTTTTCATGCTATCTTGCTTTTTTTTTAAAAAAAAACAAACTTCCTATACTAGTGAAACAATTTTTTTCTTTGAAGAAAATTCTATATGAGATGATTCACACTTAGATCTGGGAATATAATGCCTGATTTTCCTACCTTTATTGTAATGTGTAAATCATTATTTTTCAATTCATTAATTTCATAAGCCAAATCTACTGAGTGATTAGACTAATCAGCTATAGGAAGGTCACCACACCATCTCTTTGAAAAGCTTCATCTTTTTAGATTAAGGCCTTTCCTCATAATGCTATTAGTGTTTTGTAAGTCAGCCATGAGTTTGTCTCAGAAGCAAGATTGTCACATTGCGTTTCTGACCAAAAAAGTTTCCACTAGTTTTTCTATCCCAGTTTAGCTAAATCTATATCCTTTTTGACTCAGATTTCCTCATAATTAGACATTTTCCAAATTTTTTTTTTAAGTAGAGTGATTTTTCAGTTTAATTGGAACAAACTGTGTTAATATTTTATAGCTAATTACCTTATTTCAGTGCAAATTTGAAATTTTGCACTGGTAAAGTTTATTTTCCCTCACATGGTAGGGAAAGCAAAATCACCACTCTACGGATGAGTCTAAATGTCCTTTAAAAAAATTAGAACATATAGTTTTTAAAAAATAAGTACCTCATTGCATAAACTGAATGCGCACACCTCTAAAACCATTTAAGCATAAGTCCATTCTGAGGACTTAGAAATTCATGTGGGCTACTCTGCACAGAGAACTTCTGATTAAGCAGTATGAAAAGAGTCATTCATATTTTTATAGATCTGAAGCTCGCAACTGGGAACTATTAAGTTCAGCAAATCCAATAAACAACTATTTTTAGTATACAACACACACAAACAAGGACACAGTATCTGACTCTTAACTCACACAGTCAAGACATGGATTTTCAGTATATCTGTAGGACTGGCTGCTTTTCATCACAGAGGGCAGGAACTCCTTGGAGTCAGGATTTTATCACAATACACAG
This sequence comes from Eulacestoma nigropectus, assembly GCA_013397775.1. NCBI lineage: Eukaryota > Metazoa > Chordata > Aves > Passeriformes > Eulacestoma > Eulacestoma nigropectus. The sequence goes on along the minus strand of VZTE01000869.1, from coordinate 1,159,287 downwards.
TACTAGGATTTCTACCTCTCATAGCTTATTTGTGACAGAATGGCAGAGAAGAAGTTTGTCATATAAATCAGTGTACACTTGATTTCAGAGGCATGGATACCTATGCTAGGGAACTGAAAATCTTGGCTGAAATATTTGTTTAGTTTTTGTAGGGTTTTTTTCCATATTCCTGTTAACAAAATATTTTCCATGCTAACATATGAAGATTTTTATTCCTAGACACTTTGAAAGGGCTTTTAGTTTTAAGTTTGCAGGTTTTAGAGCCAAATGTATGACTAACATTATGTATTAAGTAGAGGTATGCTTGCTAAGGGACAATCATAGGAGTTGGTGAGTGTGTGTATGTGTGTGCTTGTTGGAAAAATATTTAAATAAAAAAATATTTAAATTACAATTTAAATTTAAATTAACATTAACTACAAAACATTCATTCCTGGTAGTCAGAATGAATGAGCTACTTTTCACGCAATGAGCTCTAAGTTCTCTGTTCTGGCTGACAAAGAAATATTGCTTGGGTCTTGCTGTATTTTTTCAAGTGAAGATGGGATTTCAAGCCTATTTATACTTTATCTACTGAAAATATTGAGCTTACTACTTCTGTTTGGAATGACATTGCCCAGTTTATAGCCTTGAATGCAGATATTTTAAAAATACCCATCATACGCTTTCTCAGATCTCTTTTCCCCTTGTTTTTGTTTGAGGATTTTTTTGTTTTGTTTTGTTTTGGGGTTTTTTTGAGTCTTAATTTCTGTCTCTCAGGCTATTTTGATATAACCAGACATTCATCTTTCTCATTTAGATTTTCAGATTAATGAAATACTGTTTTCTTTAGAAGACACAGGACCGGTTAACCATCAGAAAGCAAATCACTCTGATTTGAATAAGAGAGGGCACCTTTCTGAATTATGAGTATTGATTTCCATGGAAAATATCTTCAGAAAAACATCTCTTCAAAGAGAATTATACACATTTAAGATGCAATCCTTTTTAGGATGCTTCAAAGCGAGAAGACTGGCAATTAATTATAACTGTTTTTACTGATTTCCCAAGGCTGTGATCCTTCTCTCCCATCTAATCTTAACTAAAGCTTTAAGATGTAGCACGCTAAGCTAAAAAAAAAAACCCAAAACCCTACCCCCTCCAAACCAAATAAAATATAATAATTAAATATAAATTAAATATAATTAAATATAAAATTAAATACAATAAAATATAAAATAAAACATATAATGCTAAACTTTGACAAGGTTGATCATGCAACTAAATTGCTTTTATACTTTGATAAACAAACCAAAAAAAAATGGATACTAAATCACTACAGTTAGCTTGTAAGCCACTGATTTATACAGCTGAACATATGAACAATCAGACCTTGAAGCTTCAGGTCACCTGCCCAGTGGCTGACAGGAAGGTGCTGGATGCAGTTTTTCTGGATTTTACTATGCCTTTTGATGTTGTCTCTCACAGGAACCTTATGGATGAACTGTTCAGCTGTGGGATGAGTGGGTTCACATCATTCTTGGGGAAGAACTGGCTGAAGGGCAGAGCTGAAAGGGTTGCAGTGAATGGAATGACATCTGCCTGGGGACTGGACACCAGCAGGGCTCCTCAGGGATCAATTCTAGGGCCAAATTTGTACAACGTGTGTCAAAAGTCTGGATGCAGGAGTTGAATGCACCATTAGCACATTTGCTCATGACAAAAACTGGGAGGTGCTGTTGACTCCCTTGACGAACAAGAGGCCTTTCAGAGGAACCTAGATAGATTAGATCATTGGGCTATGATTAACGGATGGAATTTAACAGGTAGAAATGCTGGGTCCTGTACCTATGACACTGGGCACAAGTATAAGTGGAGAGAGCAATGTCTGTAAATCAGAGAGGGATCTGGGAGTGCTGGTCAGCAGCAGCTCGATGTGAGTCAGCAGTGTCAGCCAAGGGGACAAACCCCGTCCTGGGTGGCATCAAACACAGCATCATCAGACAGTCAAAAGAGGTGACTGTCCCACCGTGTTCAGCATTGGAGCAGCCTCACCTTGAGTACCATGTATAGGTCTGGGCCTCACGATTTGAGGATTGTCAAGGTCCTTGAATGTGTCCAAAGCAGGGCAACAAGGCTGGTGAAAGGGCTGGAAGGAATGTCCTGTGAGGAGCATCTGAGGACTTTGGGTTTGTCAAGTTTGGAGGAAAGGCTGTGAGAGGCAACCTCATTGCTCTCTACAGCTTCCTGAGGCAGGGAAGTGGAGAGGGAAGTGCTGAGTTCTTCTCCCTGGTATCCAGTAATAGAACTTGTGAGAATAATTCAAAGCTGTACCAGAGGAGGTTTAGACTGAGAAGGTGGTCAAAAACTGGAATAGGCTAACTTGAGAGGTGGTCGAAGCCTGTCAGGGTTTGAGAGGCTTTTGAACAATGCCCTTAACTACATGCTTTTATTTTTGTTCCACCTTGAATTGGTCAGTAGCTAGACTATATGATTTTTGTAGGTACCTTCTGACTGAAATACTGTATTTTGTATTGCATTCTATTCTATTCTATTCTATTCTATTCTATTCTATTCTATTCTATTCTATTCTATTCTACGCTAGCAAAGATTTCAAGTGCTTAATAACTGAAGAGGTTTATTTTGAAAAATCCATACTTGAAGGAAAAATATTGAGTGGCCTTTTTTGATTTTTAGCAATTAACCAACTCTGGACTTTCAAAGGGACATTTCACTTGTCATTTCATACCCTTCCAGACACCACACACTGTTTCAGTGATGCGTTTTCATTATATGTATACATATAGATATATATATATACATACACACAGATACACAGACATATAAAAATTATATAGGATAAGTAACCAACAACCAGACACCAATAAATTCTGTCACTGGTGACTTGGCAAGCACCACTGCAAATGTGTTTTCAAAATTCATCACTTTTTTCCTTATTTCCACCATGAGGTAGTTTCTATCCCTTTAGATTTATTTTCTCTGAACTTCTGTAGCTTGATGTGTCTCAGACACTGTGAAATCCTATCTCCTTGTATACTTCATTGTGTCACAGTAGCAACACAGCAGAAAGACTGTAATTTACTTTGCTGGAATATGCTGACCATAACCTGAGCTCTGCAATTACAATTTAGTCTTTTTTGTCCTTTATGGAGATAATAAAGATCAGACTGTTGACAATCTGCTGCTGTTGCTCTCAGGTCACGGAGAAGATTGTGGAATCTTACCATCTTTTCACTGCTTTGCTGAGCAGCTCCATTATAGCCATTAGAGGATAAACAGCCTAGACTTCCTGGAACTATTTCAGCATCGAAGCAATTACTAGACTTGCCTTTCCAAACAAACGCTGACAACCCCTTACATAAGTTAAAGGTTAAAGGAAAGAAATAAAAAAAAGAGCAGAGAAAAACTGAACAACTCAAGGCCCAGCAGACTTTTGCTGGTGGTAGTGGTCCTGATTTTACACAAAAGTGAAAATTAATTTTCCAGGTATGTTTTCTCTCATGAAAGTAAAAAGCATTCCAGCAGCAAATGCAATGATTATGTTTAATCATCATATAGGTCCTATGCAGTAGCAACAACTTCAACACAAGCAGGAGAATGCTGCCATGTGACCCAGAAGCTCTGTGCAAACATTGTTCATGTGTTAAGGAAATATTTCCTCTGGGCTAATTTTTGAAAGTATGAAACCATTTGTCTGTCTAATTATATGAGCAAGGAAAGTAAAGAAGCAACTAGAATGTACAACAGATTTTCAGTAATCATAAGTGTTTGTGCAAACTGGCATAGGAAACTGTAAGTATGAGCGTCAGCAGCAATCTGACTTTTGTCACAGTTAGGAATAGAGCTATATGGATTTTTAATAGAATTTTAGGTGACTGAACTTTTAAGAAAGATATTTAAAAAATGCTACCAATTTTGATTTCTAAGAGCCTTAAAGTATACCCTTCAAGATGGTAGCTGAAACTTACTATTTTTGTAGACCTATGGTCATTTTAATACCTTTGGATATTGTGTGCTTTGAAGTTGAAACTATACAGAAGTAAAATGGGAAAAATTGAAATGGGCTTAAACGTCAAAATGCAGGGCTACAACACCTATCTCTGAGTAGTCTGAAATCAGAGACACGTTTAAATCTGAAAAAAGAGATTAAGTGTTGTGTTTCAGATCCAGGAGCCAATGCACAGACTTGTCCAAATATGTTTTTCATCACTTTCTAATAATATAAAAAATCCCCCAAACCAGAACAAAACCACAACGGTGAATTACGGCAAGGAAGCACAAAGGTGATCTTTTTTTGAGCAAGAAGGTCCAAAGGTAGAAAATGCATGGGGAGAAAGCATGAAAATGAGACATTAGGCACAAAAGATTTTGTAATGTGCCAATGTACCATGTTATAGCAATGAGAACATATCCATCAAATCAAACAATATGAAGCCTTTCAATGATATTTGGCTGTGAATGGAGACGGACCATACCTTCCTCCTGTGTTCATTTACTAGACATTATCTCCTCATTCCTCCTCCAGCCTTATCTAGACCAGACATGCTGGGTGCTGGTAGGCCCTTATCTGCTGGAACAATTTTACACCCTATTCCATTGTCTGTATGGAACAGAAGGCTCAAACACAGAAAAAACATCAATGACTTCTCTTGGAGAGGTCAGAGTTAAAAGTACCATGAAGAACTACAAGCTATTTATTTAGACATTGTAGTTGTGATAAAGCAATCTCTAAAGTCTGGAGAACAGAGAGAAAGGAAACATGACAGAGCAAAAAAAAAAACAAGTTAACACAGGAACTCGGAAAAAAGCAGGGAAAAATAATGTGTATAATAAAATCCAGCCTAAATTTTTATTTGCATTGTTATTCTTATGCACTTCTCTGGAATACATAACATGATGATCCATATCAGAGGTTGGCTGTCTAGATAGGTACAACATTTTCAAGATTGTCCTCAGGAGAATTATTTTGGTGCTTCTAACAAAATTAGCTTAAATTGTTTCCTAGAAACATGATTATACCTACTTAGCTATTGCATTTCTTGGCCATTGGCAATTAAGGCATAAAATACACATGAAGTCAAATAACGAGCTGATGAAATTCAGATATATTGCAGTTGTTTTAATAGCACAGCATTGATTTATATTAGCTGCAAATCTGCTTCATGCTGATTTGCACACTGGCTATCATCCTGAAGGATCATAAAGTGTTTTATGAATTAGCATCTTGAAGCATTTATCACATCTACTTGAAAACAAGATAAAGGTCTCTTCTTTTTGGATGACCTGTCACATCAGAATCTATGGTGTCATCTGTGGTAGACTGTAGCTTTAAATCTATAAAATCCCTTGTAGGAACTGAGTTTCATTTGTGTTTACTGATGGACACCAATGGCTCAATAGATGCCACTGACTGACAGCTGAACCTCCATGGAAATCTGGGGGCCTGACTGGACTCTTACATTCAGTGTTGAGTGATCTGTTTCTGCAGCCTTTTCTGCATGACAGCTACAAAAGCAAATTGAACCTTTATAGCCAGCAGATACATTGCCCTCTCAATTACCTCCACTCAAGATCTTCAACAAATATTCATATACTGAAAAATGCATAAACAACTGAGCTGCCAAAAAGGTTTCATGGAAAGTATTTTAAGTACACACACTAGTCCTTTCCTAATTAAAACAATCTGGTGATGAGAAACATAAATATAAAACATATGGTCTGTTTCTCTACAAAATGTTTCTAACACACAGAAAAATTTGTTTGTTTGGGTTTTTTTTATTTAGAAAACTTTAATGGTATTGAGTTCTTTCTAAAATTATTAAAATATTAAAATATTAAGACAAAACCAGACATTTCTCTTCCATTTTATTTCCAGTCCTGTCCTCATTTACTACCATATGACTTCCCAGGAAAATTTCTGATGTAGTCTGACTGTAACAGCTCAGTCCCTTTCTGTTTACGAGTTTTACCTTCTGTGTCATGTCTCTGATAAGGAGTGAGTGTTTGAGGGAATTATGACCATTAATTAGGGATTAATTCCTTTCCCAGTGACAAGGGAATGTTAGAGGAGGGTATTGCTTTTTTGCACAAAGTATTGTCTCAGTTCTTCACAACATTAAATGAAAGAAGTAGAATAAGTAATCCTCTAAGAGTATGAGGACAGGAGGTGGGTTGCAGTTCTCACTCTCTGGCTTCTCACATTGAACACAGAATGTGACTATATTTAACATGCTTTTAATTGAATAGTAATCACATATTCTTTGCACTTTAGTATTTTGCTGTAAGAACTAATTTAGCTGAACTTGCAGGTGAAAGAATCCTAAATATATAGGGTTGTTTATTTAGAGACCAACTATAGCAGTGAGATCTTGATATAGGAAAACTCATTGAATTCCCTTCCTCTCTATCACGGTAAGCACTGCATGAGCTGGCACACTGCAGAAGTGTAGTGTTGTTTGCAGGAATTAGCAACCCTTATGGAGAGTATGAGGCATGTCTGACATGTGTACAGCGTTACAGCTACCCTGTCATTCTCTTTGCAGTTTCACTGACATCACTGCTGAGGTGGAGATTAGGGATGCAGTCTTTACTCCACTACAAAGTTTGCAGATTTTTCTGAATCGCTTCTTTGCCTCTTTCT
>VZTE01000869.1:1050681-1152619 GCA_013397775.1 Eulacestoma nigropectus | reverse complement strand
TTTTTTTACCAGACACTGGAAGAGGATGTTCTCCAACATGGACAGTCTGGCTGCTCAAAGGTACATTTTTTTTCCTATAAACACAGAACATGCCTCCTTTCAAAAAGGAAGAATTACTTCTGACTCAGCCTATGTGAGGTAAAGGAGTAAAAATTACCTTTGACTGAGTGCACTCATTGTACCTATAGACGTACTGAGATGTATCTGCCTTGTTGGATTTTCCCTTCGAGTGTGCCTAAACAGCTTCCTGATCAGGAATAACACAATCTAAGTTACCTTTGCAACATTTCCAAAGGTATTGCCAGTGCTTTCATTACCTTCAGTAGCCATATCCTTAATTCACTTTTTCGAACATAATGATGGAGTGATAAAAAACAGAAGAGAAAATTCTGGCAGTATAAAACAGCACTTATGCTGCTCTGCTAAAGAATCCAAAAGGAACAAGTGACTCTCAGTGAAAACAAACAGTGAGTTTCTGGAGCGTTGAACACTGCTATATTATCATTCACTGATCACTGCTGTCATTGCTTTGGCACGCCAGCATAACCACAATGCCAATTCTTCTTTTTTTTTTTTTAATTTTTTTTTTTTAATTGCAAATTATGAATCAGTCTTTGCAGATTAAATTCTTGGAAAATCCTTCACACCTCAGCATTGTCTGAGGAGGGGACACTGCATATCTTGAAAAGTAGATCTGTGTACTCTAGATTATGGCGTATAATAAAGCAATAAGAACCTTCAAGAGAGAGGCCAGTGAACAAGTATACATTTATTTTTTATTCAACACTGCTATTCTCTTGCCATCACAATTTTGGCTCGCTTCCTCAATCCTTAAACACCTCACTCACATGCCAAAATTCACATTATATGCTTCTGCGTGCAAAATTATGCCAGGTTATGTAAGAGGCATCAAAGGCATATGTACCTCAGAGTCAGTTTTCATTAATCAGGAAAGCAAATAAAGCAAATGCATGTGCACATAACATGTAGTGAAAAAGCCTGAATTCTAAAATATTTGGGACTACTCTTATTACTGATATTCAGAATGTGACAATTTTTGGATTCATAACAGACAGTAACTTCTACTATGGTAAGATTGTGATGAGACCAGTGGAATTCAAGTTATAATGGGACTATTAGGATGAAATTCAAGCTTGTCCTGCACTTACAGCTGCTGTGGTAAGTTGGTTATCTCAGCTGACCCAGCACACGGAATCATTAATACCCAGGCTGGCCCAAGAACTCAAGAGAGATGAGATAATGGGCTGAAGCACTGGCCAGTTTCCCAGCAAAGCAGCTGCTCAACAGTTACAGGAATTCTCCAAGTGGGAATTGTGTACAGTTTGGGACAGTTCCCTATGTAACTCCTGCTGTGCACACTCCAGTTAAGATACACTAATTGTATACTGAAGATGTTTTCATTAATTCCCTGAGAGGAGAACCTGTCAGTCTCAGGCATCTCCCTAGGCAGCTCCTGCTTCAGAACTGACCAAACCGCATGTAGAACATTTAAAACATCAGTAGAAACTGTTCTTGCATGAGCAGAAATGATCACATAGGAGAGGCCTTTGTGCATAGCCAAGACAGAGAAAGTTTTGTACATGCTGTGAGGAAATAGGACACAGTAGATGGTGCATATGCTGTTGTGGTCACCCAGGACCACAGGCCAGCTGGTTTGTAAGAATCCAGCAACACAGAAGTTCAGCTGAAGACGCTACCGAAAGGGTGGTTTCAACAGTGACTGTTCTCTTGGAAATATCTGACTCCCCATGTGAGCTTTACTGATGGTTGTGGTTTCTAACACACACTTTTCCTGTGTTTATGCAACAAGTATAAAGGCTGACAAAATGAGTCAACACCTCATTTTGATATTTTTGATAAGAAAGAAGGGAGAAAGGGAGAGCAGAAAGAGACAAAGGGAAGAAATAAAAACAAAGAGAAAGAAACCAGCCAGAGAAGCAATCAAACATGGAATCTTGATGAATATCCAAAACCCTTGTAGCGGGATAGCTGTGATGATATAAAAGTATTTATTGCTTAATTTACCAATATTTAAAGTAACTTTTGCTGCATAATACTCTTCTATGTCTTCCTCTGGTTAATAGTCATTGTCTGGTTAATAAACATGGATGCTTACTATTAGTTTGCAGATAATGTTTAATCAAAATTAATTTTTTTTAAAACCATGTGAGTATCTCTGGGAGAAGTCATTTGGAAAACTGAAGGCTAAGCATAAAGCAGTGCACATTTGAAGAGAGTTTGCATGCACTTAAATCATTCAGACACTTGAGAGAAGGGAAGGAAGGGAGGTACAGAGTCAAGGAGACATGGTACTTCAAAGATGTATAAGGAATGAAAACTACAACCAATTCTTCTGTTTCCGGGCCACTCTATTCCACCTTTTGCTCTTTCCTGTACAATTTGCATTTAAGCCTTTAAATATTTGTAGAGAAATCTATGTGTACATCATACAAAAATACGTCTGTGCAGGTCTCCAAGCATGTATCAAAACACAAAGGTACGACTGCAGCTTGTAGACAGAGCCGACCTTGATTTCTCCAATGAGAATTTAAGCACAATATTATATAGCTATAGCAGCGAGCAATTCAAGTGTGGGCTATATAACCTTAGCAGGACCCTGAGTAAATTTTTGATCCTATGTGACCTCATTTGTGCAGGACGTCAGTAAATAAGATGCCTTACACCCATCACTGCTCACAAGGCATTTTCCCTGATGCACAATGTGTTGCTGTGATTGCCAGCATGAGAGTTAGTCGAGAATTTGGAATAGGCATTTCCCATTGTGTGAGAGTGTGTAACTTTACATAGGAGAGCAGACTTCAGCAACACTAAAACATGAGCTTTACAGTTGTGTGGTTGTAATTCCACTTATTTTTGAGTAAGAGAGCAGCTTGGATCACAGCATTACTCATCAGCCTGCAGGGCAAAGATCCCTACAAGGATGCCAAGGAGTTCCTGTGGACAGGGAGGGCCTGGAGCAGCACAGGATGACACACAGCAGAGCTGGCAGCTCCTTTCAGACTGTGCTGTGTGGGTGGAGGGGTCTTTCTGCAGCCTGAAATCATCAGTGGGTGTTACGCTGACTAACAAGAAAATACCTCATAATACATACAAAACATTCATTTAACACCCTAAATATGAGGTGGATACAGAGGATGGAAATTATCAAGACTTTACTGCCAGAAACCCTGTGAAAACAATATTTAGCAATTTAAGTAAGTTCATGCCACTTTCTACTTAATGCTCGAGGGAACGCCAGGGTTGGCAGTCAGTAATTACTTCTGTGCAGAAACAGAGTTTGACACACACTGTTAGAATTTTTTAAGCAAGTTAAAAGAAAGTCTGATGCTTTCACGACAAAACTACTTAAAGCATCTACCTCTGAAAGAATAAAAACAGTGTATTAAAATAACTTTGAGTTCCATATCACTATTAGATGTGAGAAAGAGTGCAATTCCAAAAGCTCAGACAGACAGACCTTACCTGTACCAGGTCTTGTAACTGGCAGCCTTTTACAGTTTGATATACGAAAATATCACACTGCGTTCCAGCTCTCAGCCTGGGAGGTGAGAGAATATCACCTCTGCCACTTTCATCTCCTTGGCAAGCAGACTCTGACTTACATGAACATTTGTGTCAGTGTTAGGGAAAAAGAGAATAAATCTGAAGTCCTGTGATAAATATCTCCATGTGAAGATACCATAGAAAAACGGGATCTGATTGTTCTGCTAACCCCCTCTATGAGGGGTAGAGTTCCAGAACAGAAAGAGTAAAATTCTCAGTTCTGTACATGTTGAACACCTACACAAGCTTATTTTATAAGAACTCACGGAGAGAATATAGAGTTACATAAAAAGCAACAGCAAAACAGACTGTTCATATGGATAACACAACAGATTTTCCTCTCTTTTTAACGTCTGTATAGCTTATATATCTTGAACAGAAGTCGTGACCTTTTTTATGCACTGCTGCTTTCTGTTATAGCCAATGAGCAAGATTTAAAATGACCACTGAATTTCCCACTGCATAGACACAGGAACTATTTTTAATACTGGAAATCTTTTGTATAATTCATGCTAATCTAATTAATTATCAAGTCTGGTAGAGAGTTTTTTACCTGAAACTGTGTGGTCCTTTGGGTCTCTCAGTAGTTTGAGCCTTGTATGAGGAAAAATGTACTGCAGGGGTTTCCCATTTATCTAAGGAACACAAATATGCATGTCATAAAAAGATAAACCAACAACAATTGCATCAATAATTTCAGACAGTTGAAACAGAAACAAGCAAATAAACTTATTTCATCCAGGGAAATATCACAGCCTCATAGTTCAAAAACTCCCCCAAGTTTGAAGACATTTGTCAGACTGCAAATTCCTTCTGTGGGATAATGAATATTTGCTTCCATAACTCCAGATTATTTTGAACATGGCTTTAGTTCTGATTTTTCCTAATGACTAGAAGATGGTCACTCTCTTCTGTAGATTCTTTTAACCTTGATCCTCTATTCAAGCAATGATTAAGATAAGAATGAAGTGAAACATAATTCCTGTATTTTTTATAAAATTATTTTCTTAGACACTTAAACAAAATATTAGTTCAATGTGTTACCATCCATGAGTTACTGCTTTAGTTTCAGCAAAACCACATGGTTCTATGTACCTCTTGTCTTCAAATTCCAAAAGTCATTTGAAAGGTGTGGGGAGAGATAACGTCAGAAAGACTCTAACTAAAACCTGTAGGACTACATTCTGTATGAAAATTCATGACATTTACCTGGGCTGATCCTAGGCCGCGTCAAAGCTGAAAGCAATGCACCCTACGACAGACTCTAAAGAGCCAGTTTTCCTGTTGAAATTATCCCATCTGCCCCATGGTTTGGGCATATGAGGGGTCAAGCTGCAGGGATTGACCGACCTGCCAGGGATGATCGCCCTGAGCCCACACCAAACTGCCTCTGCAGAGTGTTGGTTGCAACACTCCCCTCACAGCCATTACAGCCCCCATTTACCTGCAGTTCTGGTCTTTTGGTAGCAAAGCTGAACCCATCACTTCTCTGCCTCTGACATGTTGGTTCCAAGCCTGGGCACTGCACCCAGACCGGGAGCAGGGAGCATGACTGTGCCTGATCCAGGATGGGACCTCAGGGAGCAGCCTCAAGGAGTCAAGGGGACAATACTATTCTGCATGGCAATGCAGCAGCCTGAGTGCATCAGCAGCCTGCTGCCAAGTGTTTATTATTATTATTTATATTTAAGTAGTATTTAAAGGGACTAAGCTCCTCCTGAGCCAAGCACTTCAAACCTACTTTCTGCCCTGGAGAGTTTATGAAGTTAACGGATAGCACACATAAATGACAGGAAGGGAAACAGACAAGTCAAGGGACTTGCTTAGCTCAATCCTACAGTAAGCAGAGGAGTTTATACATCTGTTGTCATAATTCAGTTTCTTACCCAGTGAATGATGTTGTATCTAGAAGGCTCAAATCCTCCCATAACACAGTCAGAGTAATATTGACTGTAATTATGTCAGACATGAAGGAGATCATGGATTTGGTAGTGGACAATACTCCAGAATAAATCAGAACATGAGATCAGGCTGACGTTTGAATTTATCATGGGATTTTGTCAGAACATAGAGTCTAATACTACCAGAAGTGTAAAAAGTTCCATGAGACTTATTAATGGATAGGGAGAGTTATGTTTTTCATTACACTATCAGAAATTCATCAAGTTTTATATAACAATAAAAGTGATGCATTTGTCACATGTAGCTTACATAAAATTATAAAAAATCGGAAAGAATGCATCTAATTTTATTTTGAATTAAATAAAAAAATATGAAATATTGCCATTTACAAGAAGTGTATGAACACATTTGAGTAGATCCTTAGCTGGGATCCATTTTGGTGGGAGCAATTCAATTTAACTGAGGAACAGTGCAGCTCTTAAACTTCAATTCATATTATTTTACTTGCTCTATCTTCTTTCATTTTTTTAAATAAATAACAATCCAAGAATATTAAATTCCACATTGTACATGACTGCTGACAAATACATCAGAAAATACAGATTGGCTCCTTCTTTAGCCTATTACTTCCTTATTACTTTCGCTTCTGGAATTTTATGAGAAGAATAAATCTTTGTGATTCATATAGGTCTGAATAAAAGCATTGAAATTTATTAGCATCCAAGGTAGTATATTATTCTTTTACTGTTGGTGGGAATCATTACTTAAATGAAACATGTCATTAGGCTTTTACTTTCAGACCAGTATATTTCTGAAAGTGGCAGAATAAATAGGAAAAAACAGTGATTGCTGTAAATAGATAATACAGAGAACAGTTATATTGTTCTTGATCTTTTACTTTAACCATTAGTAAGCATATTTACCTGAAATTAACTAAAATATTTGAAAACCTGTAATATATAAATTATTCTGAAATTTATCTGAAAACTTATCTGAAAATTTACTAGAATATTTGAAAAACCGTAGAACACAAATTATTCTGTGTTTCCAATTGTTCACATCTTCTAACTTCCACTAAAGTTGGTTTCCCTTCACCTGAATATATGCCAGGAGTCCCTTCTAGCTGACTCTTCCCCCAGTTTCCCCAGCGAAGATTGAGCGAGACCACACTGAAGCCATACAACTGTGACAGTGTAAATACAAACTGGCGCAGAGGGGCCATCCTTCCACTTCATGGCTGGAGAACATGTAAGTCCCCAGGACCAGATTTAGGCCACAGGGCAAAAGTGACTTGATCCCACTTATTTGCTACAAACCCCAGAGATTTCTGCCATCTGTTCCTGTCATGAAGATCCTTCCTCACCTCTTTGGGAGCATTCAGTACACTCAACTTATAGTTCAGCACTGGCATATCATCCTCTTCCTCAGGAAATGTAAGCTCTGCTCACGTGTTTCATGTTATTAGTCAGCTCAAGGGCCCTCCAAAAATGGAACGAATGGCAAATAATTTTGCTGAGGTTTTCTAAGACTGTTACAGAAGATCAGTTTAAAAATGCACTTCATTTTCCGTTTGTTGTCTTTAAAGTGTTTTGTCTGATAAAGAAACACTTTGGAAGCCACATAAAAGGGAATATCATAAGGTAACGAGGATAATCAAGAAGAATAAATTTCTCTGCTGCTATATTTAAGAAATAAAATTCATGAAGTGTATTTCAATATTTCATTCCATAGCCATAACTATAACGTATCAACTGGTCTTTGGATCAGATCCCCAAAGTCATGGTAGTTCCTGGTTTTAAATGTTGCTGCATCTCCCCTTCCACCAGTCGTAGATAGGGCCTGATAAGGTGATTCTCAGCAGCTACGCTTGGCTGTTGTCCTCTAGGATAACACCATTTTCAAGGGAAACTTTACCTGAGGTAGGTATCCAGGAACAAGATGGAAGATGCTCAAGGTGGTGGGTTAGGCAGTATCCATCCTAATTTCTGAATACCACAGGTACTTGGTGAGCACACAAGGCCTATGCAATCTGGCACCAAGAATTTCTCCAGTTGTGGTACTTCTGCCCCTTTGAACTGCTACATCCTCTCTGTGCAGAGCACAAATGTCACGTTCTCTAGAAATCTTCGAGGTGGAAAGTTCTTTCTGCTGATAGATCTCCAGTGACGGAGATAATTTGCAAAAGATGCACTGAATAAAAACTTGAAAAATACAATGTTCCTGCTCATTAATAAATTGCATAGTGAGTTGCATTTTCTTCTGCAATTAGGTAAGTTCAACACTGACCTTTGCTCTAGAAGTCATTCTGGCATGCAGAGAGAAAAACATTTCTAAGTGACTAAGAAATGAGGCACTGCCAGCTAAATCCCTGTGTGAATTACAGTGAGGGGGTGGTTAACAATTCACTCTTAGATTAAATATTTTAACAATTACGCTAAAGTTGGAGATGTCCCATTTCTCATCATATTTCCAGAGAATCTTAATCACAAAATGCCTTGCCAACCAAGTCTCTAACAGAAAACCGTTTACTACAATTTAAAATAAATTCTCCTTGCTAGTTGGAAAACAATCAAAACCAAGTAGATGGACCTCAAAAATGTGGAACAAAAGTTTTCAGGTAGCCTTCTGTATCCCTGCCACAAATGGTATTTTCTCATTTTAGCCCCAATGCCTACCTTATGACCCATTTTTTCATAATTTCTAAATCTTCAAGTGCCCCTAAAAAGGCTTGACTGAAATTTAAACAGAATGCTAGTGACTCATGAATGAAGAGAGGGGCACATAATTTTTTAGGGTGTTTAGAGACAGGGGATTTCATTCAAAAGGTTTCATGTCTAGAACCCTTGCCTTCTTTTTGTAATTAGAAAACTTTTGCCTAAGTGAACTGATGACAATTTACCGGTATTATGATGAGTTTAGGATTTTATTACTCATTTAGGGCTTAAAAAGACCCACCTATGATGACTGGAAGTATTTAAAACCCCTCACTGAAAAACTACTTATAGCCTGTTAATATGCTCTCATTGTCCATGCCTTGTCATGAAGTTTTAGTGCCCTGGCACCTCCTCCTACTGTTCTTTCCCAAACTGCTTGTAACAGCCAGTTTAGTTCAGAATATGCTAATAATTTTCACAGAAAATAATAAGAAAAAAACCTTTGGTGTCTGGAGGTTTAAAGAAGTTGCTGGTGATATGGCAGTGACTAAGCAAACTGTTGAGGTCAACAGGAACCAGTGGGAAATCTACAATAAATTATGTATTGATCAGGTTTTACCCTCCTCAGGGGAGCAGTCCAGAATCAATACATCTGGAAATGGCTACTAAGATATCCAACTGAACAGCAATTTAATGTGATTTCAGAATACTATATAGCACCACAGAAGTTGCTATAGAAACAAATATATTTTAATATTTATACAGCATGTGAGCTTAATCTGCCAGGTTATAAGAAATCCATGGAAACCTGGAGGTTCAGAGTTGTCACTCCACTGCATTCTTGCTTCAAAAGCTCAGGGTTGTGCTTTATTTATTACCTTCAATTGTACAGGTTCTGTGGGATGTAATCAAGCAGTTTTGATTTCATCTAGTAAGGAAATTGAAATTTCACCCCTGTGAAACAAAATCTTCTGGAATACACATATTGTAGTGATCATTAAAATATTCTAATTTTTTAAAAAAGAAGATCAAAAAATCTAAGCAAATTTAGAGCCAGTAAGTATATTTGGAAACACTGATTGACACATTACAAACAGATTAGTGTTATTGATGTAAATTATTTTTTCTGTGGCTGGTTTGAGCTCAGTAAGGGATATTAAAGGAGTTGTAATGGCTTAATTCCTGCGCTAACCAGGAAACTTCCCTCATAACTGATTTCAGGAAATCATCTGCAGCAAAGGAAGCTCTGGGTGAAGGTGGATATGTTCAGATGGTTCAGGACGGAGAATGACTTGCCGTTTTTGTCTCCAGAATACATTAGACTTGGACATTACAGGTCCCTGTGTAGGACTGAGTTGTGGATACAGGAGACAGACAGCATGGCACAATGAATTCAGTAACCCTTTTGCTACACACAGGGCTGAAAAAGCCTTTAGGGAGTGGTTACTTTGTCTCATCACTCTCATAGGCCTGATATGGTTTATTTGCCTTCACAGTTTTAAAATATCACACAAATACTAAAAAAATAGCGTTGTTAATACTGATCTACTTGCTTCTATTGCTAAGTGCTTCACAATTCAGTGTGGAGCTAATGAAACTTTTTTTAAATATCTCTGACCCTTTTTGTCTTGTCACAAAGTCTGCAAATATATTTGTTTTTAAGTTATCTCGAACAAAGGTTCACAGAAGACAACATACAAGAGCTCTGAGTAACATTTGGATAAGGTAGATGATGTGGAGTTGGTGAGAACTGGCATTTCTCCCTTCTGCAGAGTCACTGATATTATTTTGTACTGGTGTGGCACTGACAGTAGCTAACCTGGATGGAAACAGAAGAAGAAGGAACTGTTGTAAAGCTTCTCCTTACACATCATTTCTTCTCTTCTGCAGAGGCTTTCCGTGGCATCAGACAGAATTATTTAGAACATGTTCACTCTCTTATTTACATCCTAGATTTTATAAAACCTTAAAAAATGCCTTTGGCAAGATTTTAATGCTGTATCACTATTTCCATATAAGAATGGAGATATCACAACAGCTTGAGAGAGGAAAAAAAATACATATTTTCTTCCTGGAAATATCCAGGAAAAAAACTCTTAGGCCTTTTAACCTTCAGGCTGAAAAATTTTGAACAAAGTTTTTCAATCAGTCCTAGTGTAGTGCTGTTTATATGAGAGAAAAAAGCAAAGATAGGTCTCTATGACTAAGACCTTGCCTTGGAACTGTTTCCAAGGACAAAAGCTCTGAAGCTATAGAAGTTAAATGCATCTTACTAACCACCTCCTTATCACAGAGTTCAGGGTTAGCAGTAATCCTTTTGGACAAACCTGATTTCCAAGGAAAATTTTCAATTTTACCTCAGAAAGCTGTAGTGGTAAAACACAATTATGTATGCTTAGAATAATAAATGTTTCTCATGAGGATTAAAGTGCTCAGAGAGACAGTTTTTTTAACCATTGCCAGTGATATTAAGAACTGTGAAGACTCAAAAACATCCTTTATCTTGCAATTAAGTTGATTCATAGAATCATAGATCTATTTGAATAGATTTCTGTAAGAATTATATCCTGTAAAGCCCTTTTTCTCAACAAGAAATGGGTAGGCCCAGTACAACCTAGGGTGTGTAAATCTCAACATATGCTAGGGATAGGAAAGGATGGAAAAAAAGCATGACAGCTTGTAATGTAAGATATTTTAACACTTATTTCATAAAATCTACACTGTTGCTTCATTAAACCTACATTTGATTGTCAAATGTCAGTGAAAATTCTCACCAGCAAAAAAGTTTCAAAGGCTGCATGGCAGTGGGATATTCCTGTTTTGTATATGACCTGAGGAACTAACATGAGCAATATAAGCTATTAAGTATCACAAAGGGGCCATGTAATACCTTTTCTCAGAATCACAAAATTGTTAAGGTTGGAAAAGACCTCTAAGATGATCAAGTCCAACTGTCAACCCAGTGCCACCACCATGTTCACCAAAACCCACGTCCTCAAGTGCCGTATCCACACGTTTTTGAACACTTCCAGGGATGGTGCCTCCACCATTTCCCTGGGCAGCCTGTTCCAATGCTTGACCACTCTTTCCATGAAGACATTTTTCCTAATATCTAATCTAAACCTTCTCTGGTGCAATGAGGCTATTTCCTCTTGTCTTGAGGAAATGCACTCATTGCATTCATTTGATCTCATGTAAAAATGTAATCTAAACCAATACATAAGAATATATCAGGATCTAATCTAAATCAGTCAGTAAAAATGACAATTGAAACAAGAAATTGAAGACCTTAGAGATTTGAAATACATAAACTTTGTTAATAAAAAGTAGAAATCAGATGGTACACTGAGGTAAACTAGATTTCAAAGTTGGCAAGCTTGAAAAGCAGATTATGGTAGTTTTCTTTCTCTCTCTAATAAATGAAATATTCTAATTATTAGATTGATAAAGTCTTGCTGATTTATTCAATAATTAATCACAGAATGTTGGGACTATACTCACCAACTGAAAGTGGAAAAATTCGTCAACAAGATAAAGCAATTCTTTTCTTTCAACTACTAGAAGAAGTGACTTGAATTTGGATGGCAAAAAGCTGGTAAGGGAAAATGAGACTAATGGTTTTCTTTTTTTCTTTTTTTTTTCCCCAGTAGGAATACTTAAGGTATAGATATTTTCAGTTATATCTCAAAAGTCAAAAGACAACCTGCAAAACTGATACTGAATTGTAGAGGAAAGTTAATCTAATTTCATCATCAAATGCTGATGATGAATACAGGTTCAACAGTACTTCAGCTGAAGGTAGCTGGATTTTGAGCAATCCTGTAGCCCCTGCGGGAATCACTGGACAGTATGTTTAAATTATCAATCATTTATAAAACTAAAGGTACATCTTACTTGACAGCTTACTTGATCTTGGTGTTGACTTAGTGGTCGAGAGTGTGACAACTTCTCTGGCAGTCTTCTGTCAAGGATGTGTCCATTCTCCAAACGAGGCTCTCTGGGCTTGTCAAACCAATCTGTTTCTTCCCGACGGAGATGATAGGCTTTGAAAACCAAGGACAGGTCAAATGCTCTGATCCAGTGCTGGGCAAAGGGCAAGAATGTGCATTGTGCATAGCAAACATGCAGAGTGGTTACTAATTGGCCATGCAGCTAAAGCAGTTAGAGGTGAGACTTGAGACATTGAACTTGAGCATTATTTAGCTGTGAGACAGCAAGGGAGAAGATCCTGTTTATGTCAGAACTATAGATATTAAATACAGAAGAAATCTCCCAAGTGCTATAGCCACTTCTTCCTTCCAGCAGCTAAGAAATACACCGCAGATTTCACATATATCTAAAATGTTTGTTGAAAAAAAATTATTCATATTAGTTATTTTGCAACAGACTAAGAAAAAAAACCCCAACAAACTAAGAAAATCCAAATCAAAACCCAAAATAACCAACCCTCAAAACGCAAACTCCACTAATTCCCAGATTTCTGAACTGAATATTGTTAAAAATGTTTTGGAAATAATCTAGAATTACATATAAGAAAATTATGACCTCTTTATGAAATTGGTATCAACCCAAATCAAAGAAGATAGGAAATCAATCTATGTAACTGAAATTCTAAGCAGAAAAACTGCAAGTGTTCTCATTTTGAATTTCATACCCCGATTTTGCAGTATGAACCTTCGTGTATGGATTGTTAA
This sequence comes from Eulacestoma nigropectus, assembly GCA_013397775.1. NCBI lineage: Eukaryota > Metazoa > Chordata > Aves > Passeriformes > Eulacestoma > Eulacestoma nigropectus. The sequence goes on along the minus strand of VZTE01000869.1, from coordinate 1,139,784 downwards.
TGTTCTTTCTGCAAAAATTCTACAAGACTATTATTCCGTTTGCAACAGTTTTAAATCTGTATAAAACGTAGTGTAAGACATCTTTTGGGAATCAAATAACACCATTTTACTGAAATCAGTTTTGCAAATGCATATATTTATGCTTACTGACTATTGGGTCAACTGACACAGGTGTCACTCATTGGGATCAGAATCATGTCCTATTTTCTTCTACGTTGCCAATCAGTGTAAACCAAAACATTGTGGAGGTAATGCAATGTTGAATGTAAGGCAAGTTTGAATTTTATGCTTTATTAAGCAAGATAAATTTGGAAATCAAAGGAAGAAAATATTTGTTTCAGGAAAACCACAAGGAAATGCAAACCTTAAATAAGGTCAGTTTTTTCTGTAGTAACAAGAGTGAATGCACATGATAGAGAAAAGAATTTAGAAGGAAAAATCGTAGTGTGCATAATCTTTCTTATTTAGTTGTGAAAGTAAACAATATCTATTTGGTTTAAGAAATAATTTGGAAAAAAATGTTATTGGAAAAAAAGGAAGTTGTGTTTTTTCACTACTATTTTCTTAAAATTTTCCAAAAAGAGAAATAATATATATGCATGATTTTTTTAAAATAATTTTTTTTATGTGGTAAAACCAACATTCTATATTATATCAAGCCTTTAGAAAAGTCTTAATCTTGATTCAGAAATTATGCAGTCTCTTCCTTCATAACTGTGCACAAACTTAATCTAACATGAAATGGTTTATTAATATTATTTAGATAAGCATATATGAATTACCAGAAACATTATTAGAGGTTGATGTTTATCTGGCTCCTGATTAGTTATTGATTAACTGCTATCAATGAACCATTTCGATCCAGCATGCAAATCCTTCATGCTTTACACATTTATGCCAGTTGATCAGTGCCTGTACAAAGCAGGCTCATTCATAACTCATCCTGATAGAACTTCTTTCTGAAGCTTGCATGAAGAGCCTAATGCATATTCCCGAACCCAGATGGTAATGCTGGCTATCACAATCTGTGTCATCATCTGAGCAGATGAAAGAATGATTTTTTATCCTCCTGCCTCAGTTGAAATAACTTTTCCTGGATTGCTTCTCTTGAAAATGTAGAATTCCATACTGCAGTTCAGACCAGCCTACCTTTTTGTTTTTATCAAACTGCAATGAATGTGTGAATTTTATTGAAACTTAAGAAGTTATAAATGTATGTGTATATAGACACACACACACCACACTCACATGTACATACACACACCATTGGATTTGGCTTGCACAGCTGGGATTTGTCACAGCTGGAAACCTGAGAACAACCAAGATGAACCATTGACAGTCTTAGAGAAGTCATCCTTTTATTCTAAGACTAACAGAATGCAGGCAGATGGTTCCACCCAAACAGATTAACCAGGTGAGACTGAACTCCAGGCTGTGGGGTCCAAGAAATTCAATCAGAGAAGTAACAGTGATCAGTCTAAATCCCATGGATGAAAAATTACAAGGAACTGGCTGTGTTGATATCTTGATATCTTGACATCTCAAATTTAAGCTCCTAAACTCTGTTGAAGAATTGCCAAATTAGCAAAGAAAATAAATATATATAAAAGAAAAAAATACTTGAGATGAGAAAACGTACATTTCATATCTTCTGAACAGCAAGGACCATTTATATTCATAAAATGGACTACTGGCTTCAGCGTTCTTGAAAATTAGCATCTTTGGCATACTTAATAGTGTGTGGAAAGTGGCAGCTGTGGGGTTGACAGAGATCTATTTGCTGGATCAGAGTTTTCATGGTACTGGGAACCTTGAGAAAATTCCCAGTGTTTCGAGAGCTCAAAATGCTGTTTATTTTCAATGGGCAACTCTGGATATTGTGCTCTTTTGACACTAAGGCTACTTTTTAAACCTGTTTGAAGTTCGGAATTCCAGTGTAAGCACTAATTATGTACTGAAGCATGGTTTAAGATTCGTTACAATATGTACTTAGTGAAAAACAGAAGGTTTGGACTCAAAGTCCTATTTGCATTCTTTTCTAGTATTTGCTATGGGATGTCAGTTATAAAAAATGAACAGAAATTCAAGCATGTCTCTGAGTTTGAACCAAAGAAAAACAATTTAAATTTAATATTTTAACTTAAATTTAATTTTTAGAAGTCTCTTAAGATGATAAATCAAGCTGTAGCACAAGAAGAGTTTTCCTAAGACAGTGCTTAAGACTGATTTCTTCTAATGAAATCTTGTCAAGACCATGCAGCAGTTGCTTAAAATAAAGAGAAGCTGCAAAGCAAACTGTGTTAAAAGGTTGGATGAAACATGCCAGAATAGCTGTCCACTGTCAGGGCATCAAAGCACTACAGAGAAGAGTGCAGTCCCAAAAAAAGAAGGCCATAACTTTCTGTAGAAATGTAATTGCTTCTTTTGAACACTTTTTATCTTACAACCAAATTATATGAATTATTTTCAATACAGGTTACTTGCTACTAAACAGCATATCTGAAAATAATGTCATAAAGTGTTTTGATTTTCCAAGAAATAAGCTATTTCTGAAGACAAAAGTTTGATAGAAATTAGGAAAAGACTGCTGCAAGGGGAAGCCCTGAGTGACATATCAATCTAATACAGAATATGTGAATTGAGTTACAATACCACTGAAAGGGTCTAACTAATCAGAGACTAATTTAAAACTGAAACATGTTAAACTTGAAGTGTTACACATATGTCTTGTACAAATATATATGAGAAACACAATGCATTGTAGGGTAGATTTTTAATTCCCTATGACCTGTTCTTATGAGGTAGAATAGCACCAAATTGCATTTTTTGGTCAAGGTTGGTTCTCCTTAAGTTATCAGGAGGAAAAGTCCTGTATCTTTCACAATGTGACTCTAGAATGACCCATAAAAGTCAGAAGATAAGAGGAGACAATATAGCATCTGCTTGTTTAGGAAGAATGATATGAATTGCAACTTGGGGAGTTCCTCTCAATTGCTTTCAGATTTAATTATAGGACTCTGTGTGCTAAGAATCGAAGGACAATTAAAACAGTTAAACTTCTGATAAATATCAAAAAAGCTGATGACCCTGAGTCTCTCCTGAAACAAAAGAGTTCATGAAGGGGTTATAAATAGCTAAGAAATATGAAGAGAAACTTACAAAACAAAGCCCTTAGTATGAAGTATGAGGAAGGCAAATAGATCAATTTTTCTAACGTTTATGAAAGATTCAGCATGTGTAAAAAACCAACAATGCAATAATGAACGGAGGTTAGTAGAAATGTGAAAAATAAACCACACTACTTCATAATCATGCAAATGTGTCTTTTGAGACAATCATTGCCATTTACAGACAATAGAGCGCATGCAAAGTCTCTTTTATTGTGCAGTAAATACACATAAGAAAAAGTTAAGGGAGTGCATACAATTTTGAACATATTCATTTCATTTGCTTTCAAACTGTCTTTATGCTTTTTAAACAATTTAGAATATATTAATTCTGAACTGACTCAAACAAAACTGATACAAAATTTGCAATTATTAAGTACTCAACATCAGCTTTAACATTCTGCTGTACTTATTCAGAAGCAGCATTTTTAATTGCACTATTTATAATACATCAGAAAGGTTCCTTTCCTGAACTTAAGTGAGATAAGCTCTTGTGCTTATTTGGCAGACGTGTATGGGGTGCATATAAAACCAGCTACACTGCATAACCCATAGAAGGAAAATACTTTATGCAAGTTTATTGAAGGATGAGATTGTCTTGCACCATTCAAATGACAAATTATCTTACATAATCACAATTCTGAATGCACAGAAGTCCATGTGACAGGATGCTTTCAACAAACCATATGTAGAATGTTATTTTGCTATGACGTTAAGCTCTATATGGTTCTAACATATAATATGTACTTAATGAACAGACTATTTCTATATAAACACAGATCTAAATTGGTGCATCGGGAGATGGAATTATCATTTTTTGAGTTCTATCATGAAATTTCATGCACATAAAACTACTGGAGTTTTTTAGAGATTTGGGAGATTATTTCCAAATCCCAACAAAAACTGTTGCAAATAAGTTCAATGATTCACAGTCACTGAAGAGAGCTGCACATAAAGACTGATGGCAGAGTCTGTATTGTACATGGAATGTTCTATACAGTATCATTGAAAAGTAGACATAAACAAGTGAAAAGGAAAGTGCACAAGCAAACCAAAAGGAAAGCAAAGCAACAACACCACAGTAGCATGCTACAGTAGCTTAACACTATCCAGAAATTGTTAGGGTAAAATAAAAAACATCAAATAAGACAAAACAAATCAACCCCCAAAATTATAAATACACAGAAGATGCACCAAGGAACAGAAAAAGAACAAATCTTTAAAGTGTAACAAAACTCAGACACATGCATAAAAATGAGGATTTGCGTTGTGATAGTAAGATACCAGTCTGAGGCCTAATTTACCTTCACTGTCTGACATGGCATGCTGGAAGTCATCCATGATGAAGGCTAGATCTCGATCATAGCCTCGAGTCCGTGACTCCTCCCTCATATGCTGCTGGACCTCAGGTAATGAATGGCTCGATCCAAACTGGTCCCTGGTATCTGCAGATATTGGTGGCAAGGGTCCAGCTGCTGCTCTTGCCATTCCCATTGGCTGTCCAACAGGACTGAGTGGGCTCTCCTCCTCTGAGTTCTGCGCTACTATTGGGATCCTTCCCCTGCTTTGGCTAATAGGTAGACTGGTGGGTTTAGTTCTTCCAGAAGGTGCTGCATGGCTAAAGGAAACATCTAAAGGTTCAGCTTCTTGGGCTTTCAGTCTTAAAGAAGAACTGGAAGAATCCCTTTTCAATGACAAATCGAGCCCATACACTGAGGACGGCCTAGATGACGGCCTAGATCTACTACCACTGCTATAAGACTTGTCTGCTTCATCTTGTAGTGTGGATCGCATTGCTGGACCTAGTGCGGTCCCAAGGCCTGCTCCAATGGATGACGTCAGTGGTGGCCCCATGTACTTCTGTTGGTCACTGATGTTTTTTCTAAGGCCATAAGTGATATCATCCTGAAGAAGCCTTGCCCTAGTAGTAATTCCCCCAAGTGTTGAAGTGCTAGAAGTCATATAGCTTGAGTAGTCAGGCTCAAGGTCTCTGCTTTCTTGGATAGGTGAAAACTTTGTTAGTTTGGGGTCTATCAAGGCTTTCTTGTGTTTTGACTGCTTCTGGTAAAGGAGGGCTGCTGGGAGCTGCTTAGCAGCCTGTTTCTCAAGAGTAAGCCTACCTATGCTGTATTTCTCAGATTTTGGAAAATGCCTGTAGCTGCCCTCTCCATGGTAATACTGTGACAGGCCAGCCAGATGATCAAGACTTTCTGCACCTCTACGGAATTCTTGCTTTATCTGGTGTTTCAGAAGTTTGAGCTCATAAGGGTCCTCCATTGGGTCTTCATCAGCTTTAACATAGGAATGTAACCTAGAGGAAGTCTGCAGTGGTGCTAGGAAGTCTGACACTTCTTGTGCTCTCCTGGCCTCGGTTGTGCGAAGCAGTCGATCTGTTTTGGTCAGATCTTTCTCATGGAGGCTAAAACTGGAACCAAGAGCTCCTGTTCCTTTAGTAAGTTCTCCTATATCATCAATCAGCACATAATTTCGGGGTGTATGGTGGTGGTCTATATCTGCATAGAACGAATCTGCAGATATGCTTGAAATAGGGCTGCTTGCTATGCTGTTTCTCTCATCTAGTCCTATCCTTAAGTCCAAGGTAGAGTATTTACTGCCGAGCTGGGAAACTGCATAACTATTGTCAGTTGAAACTGGTGCTATCATGAGAGGCTGATTGCGAATTACATCATAGTTTGTTGTTATCTTAGGCTCCAAATATAATGTGGTCTGTCTTGGCTTTGGCTGTATCACCATCATCTGTGATGGGAGTTGATATGATGGCTGTTGAGAGGGTGGAGGTTGAGCCTGTGGGGTAAAGGACATAGTACCTCCTGTTTGGAATGCTGACTGGGTCTGATAGGGTGAAACCTGCTGGTGATACAAAGGCTGCTGTTGTTGGTAATGTGACTGCTGTGTGAACTGAGTTGGTGCTTGAGTAGGCAGGGCAGGAGATGAATACTGATATTGAGCATATGGGCTTGTAGCAGGGGCAAACTGCGTTTCTGGCTGGGTTTGTGGTGGCATAAACTGGTTAAATTCTGTCTGGGGTGCAGTACGTGGTCTTTCCAAGCCATGCTGAGTTTCTATTCTGGTTGACCTGGTATTATTAACTTCACTGTCTGACATATAATCACGTTCTTCTGCTACTCCTTGGAGATAGGCACGCTCTCTCTTTTCTCTTTCTTTTAGTAGGGCTTCTTTCCTCCTATTAATGCCCATTTCCAAGTATCTCAACTTGGCATCTATTTCTTTTTCCTCCTCATCTAGCTCTGCTTGCTTCTTCCTAAGCTTGGCTGATTCACGTTCAACCAGATCCAATTCCCTGTCTATATCCTGAAGAATTTTGGCTCTGGCCATAGTGGTGGTCCTACAAATCCTTCTCCGTGAAACGGATCCCACAGATGTGTACGGGGACTGAGTTCCTGCTGTTGCCTCCTCTGGAGGTGGATTGGGCAGAGTCCTCTTCACCTTCTTTTGAGTGCTGGATGGAGTCAGGCTTGAAGAACCTTTTGACTGCAACAGAAGAAACAAGACTGAATCACTACTCTGGAGAGAAATTAATCGCAAGTTATTTAAATTTTTTCAGGGTATGGCTTTATAACTTAACCATAAACTTTCCTTTAGACAGAGGAAATTTTGTATCTGTGATTAAGCAGCAGAAAACGGCAAGGTACAGGGCTGTCAGTCTGCTAAAGATGAGCAATTAAATGCAAAATAAAAGTAACACTCACTAGAACTTTGTTTAGCCTAAGATTAAAAAATCTACCTTATATTCTTAAAATTGAATCAATGGTAATTTAAAAGTTTGTTTGTTTTTTTTGTTGTTGTTGTTGTTGTTGTTGTTTTTGTTTTTGTCTTTTTTTTTTTTTTAATTTCTGCATGCTTATACATAAACATGTTCAATGCGTATGTGTGTGGGAGGGGAATATACATATACATACACCTCCCTCCTCCCTTTTATATAACATTTAATTTAATAAAAAATCTGTATAAGTGTACTTCTATACACATCCATATCTAAATTTATGTATAATCTGTACAGTCGAATAGATGACTGAGCCAGACACTGAGTGCATACCCATAAGCTATAACTTGTACTGAAATCCAGACAACAAAGCAGAACTTTCTAGTGACAAGACAGGTAGTTCTTACATGTTCTTGTATTTTTGGCCTCATATGTGATGCTAAATATATATATTTTCAGGGGATTTCCTTGTGCCTTACAAAACTGGTATGAGCTTTCTTCAGCTCACTGAAGACTTCCATAAATGAATTTGATCCAGTTAGAAAGCTACAGTTTAAAACTTAAAAAAAGGTAAACAGTATAAAATTATAGCAATTTAAATCTGTCCAGATGTCCAGACTTCCTCACAGCTAAAGGTAGAAGAGTGATTCATCCTGATGTAGAACTATCTACCTTAGGCTGATAAGTAATTCTTTTTGAGGTGCCAATCTCCCTTCATCAGCTAGGAAAATAGACAGTGCAAATGGTCAGATGCAATTCATTTTTCACCCTAAAATACTAATATTCTCGGAATTTTTTCTTCAGTTTTGAAGTTTAGGCTCCCACGCAATGTACACAGATTAAAGAGGGATCTGAATGATTTTGAAATTGTATCCTATCTCCTTAATAGCTTCTTACAAATTTTGCCTTAGCAAAGGAAAAGAGATTGATCTGCACACATACACTGAAACAAAACAAAAATCAGCTCAGCTATTACAGAACGCAGACTTATTAATACCAACATATAGAAATATTTTAGTCCAGTTCAATAAGGGGAGAATAAAAACCAGTATTGATCAGATTGACACTCCTGCCTCTGCAGGCAAGGACAGCATTTCTGCAAGCATTAACTGCTTGTAATTAAAAATGGCATTTCTTTTGAAATAAACGCTACTTCATTCAGGTAAGATATCATTAAGATTAATTTTAAGTAGGAGTTTGTAAATCAGTATTTTCTCAGTTTATTTTGTCATCAACAAACTCTACAAGTTTTTAAGAAGTGTTGACAATCCCCTTTTGCTGCTCCCCTGTTACCAAGCTTTAACAAATTACAATAATCAACACATGGTTTGCCATGGATCTTTAAGGAAACGTTCACTACCTTTTCAAGTGCCATTTAAACTCTTTTATTTTCTTCATCTAAATTCCACCAACTTTTGCATGTTTCATATTTCAGTAAAAGCAATTTAATATTTTCAGCTTCCCGTGGCCATTTCACAAACCCATGTTGTGCCAACAAATCAAAGGAACTAATTTTCTCTTGCTCAGTGTATACTTATAAGCGAAGACAAATTAATCATCTACAGTAGGTCTGGTTGGCTAATGATTTATATTGTAAAATCAGTGTAATACCACTGCTATTTCCCACTTTAGAACTGAAGTAGGAATCACAGATGGTGAAGCAGTCACAGATGGTCACTGGTTTTGGGAAGTGCTATTAATAACACAGTCATTAAAAGGTCTACAATACTTTATGGAATTAATATTTTCAGATGATAGTTAAGTTGCTGATTCATAAACCTCAGTGTCAGATTACTATGTGTTTTATCAAAAAAAACCCCCATATTTTGTTTATAGATCTCTCTGTATATGAAGAAACTTAGACTAACAGACATTATAGGAAGAAGTACCACTTGCTTTTAAAAAAGTATTGATAACCTCTAGTTCTCAGCTACTATTCTCACAAAAGGCAAGTCTTAATAACTTTTACTTGATATTTATATTGGGACAAGAAAAAAATGTATTTCAGTACTGTGATAAAATGCGTGCCTTTTTCTTCTTCCTGGGTATTTTGATCATCACTTATATTAGCATGCTCCCTGAGAATGTCTTAGTATATTGAAGGGAAGTTCAACTGCAGTATTTTGACAGATAACTTTAAAGTGGCTGTTATCAGTTTTTTGCATTTCCTTTGAATTTTTTAAATAGCATGGAAAAAAAAGAGAAGCTAGGGATGATCTTTGCCAAATTCTAATCTCTTTATCAAAAAGAATTGGGAGTGGAAAGGAGTAATTCTGCTGTCTAGTTCTATCCCTGTATTTTTGGTCCTTGTCTCACGTTCATAATGTTACGCTCATTTTACATTTGAAGTACCCAAAGGAAAGAGGGGGCAGAAACCTTCATGAGACCACTCTGGAGCCACATAAACGTATCAAATACAAGCAGGCATTCTTAAACCTTACAACCACTGGTTAAAGGTTAAGTTAGATATCAGACAGGCGACCTTAGCAAGCTCTCTGACTGAATAAACAATGCAGCTTTCTACTATATTTTATCATGTTTTTTATCTTAATTCTAGTCAGTTTACTTCTAGCTATGTATTAGCAACCTCATTAATTTTTAAAAATAATTTTTTGTGTATCAAATGATCACTCTAAATGTTGACTGTAACTTTCAAAAACCAGAAGTAAATGATTCTGTTTTTTGTTTTACCATGACATTCATATAAATGTTATTACTTTATTGCTGATCCTTGTGTAATTTTACATTAGTCTGGGATATCCCTTCAGGATGGACTTAATGGTGATCAGATCTGCTTCTGAGGCAAAGCTGACCTTGTTAAAATAAGGTCAAAGCTCGTGCTTGAAATAAAGCTACAGAGATGTTCTCCCCAATACTACAAACTAAAGGCATAAGGAACAATCAATCTTCCCCTTCCACCACCACTCCTTAGGCCTAAGGAAGTTTTAAAATAAGCAGAGGAGAAAGTCTTCTCAGTTTTGCAGTTCAGTGACAAGATAACATCACAGTAAGGAAGCGAAAACACTGAGCTGAAGGTTGCATGCAAACAGATTTAGCAAAACCTTCCTTTTCTGCCTTGCCAGTACACATTAGTCTTGATATGAGTTATCATCTTAGTTTGAATTTATAGAGGTCATCTGGACAAAGGCTTGTGAACCCTGTTAACTTGCGTGGTGACTTCGGAATAACTCCTTTGCAATGACCACCCTGTCCCTTGTGAATCTTTCTAAAAATACCTTTTTCTATCTATTTTTGTGTCTTTTAATTTGATGTCATTGTTGACAAAGTCAGCAAGACTCTGACCCACTACAAGAATCAGTCGAGTATTAGGAAATACTAATATGTTCTGCTGCTTTTTATCTGTTTTAAAGAGATAGTTTACTTTGGGGGACAGAATGGCTCAGGATACCTGGGGTGAATTTCTACCTCTAAACACTATTTTTGATTCTAGCTACGCAATCTTTCTTGTCCTCTTCTCAAATGAGTTATTGAACATGATATGCTGCTCTCCATTCAGGTAGCCATGTTTGGATATTAGCTTCATTTGCTCAGAAACTCAGCTTTCACACTTGATCATACAACTCTTGCATACTTCTTGCATGTTTTGAATTTTACTAGTAAAAATGTAATCCTTATTATTCATTCCTCTTTTAAAATTTTCTGTGATCACAGCACAAACAAAATTCAACTTCTTGGGTCCTCTTTAGAGCTGACAAAACAGACTTGCACTGACGTATCTTTTTTTTTTTTACTAAGTAGGGAAAAATCCTGAAAATAATGTATACAATATGAATACATACATGCATTTGCAGAAGCCAATTACAATTGTGATGACAGGATCTTATTAGTTTTCCATCACCAGATTCTCTATGTAATAGACATGGTGATGTCAGACTACTACAGCCTGTGGTGCTGTGAAAAGCAAAGGTAAAGTGGATTATAGATGAGGCTACTCCTCTGCCACAGTCCCCAGAAGACTCAACAGCATGGTGAAAATCCTATTCTATATTGTAAAATAACAAAAAATCACCCTCTGCGGGGCTAGGTTTCCTGAAACATTTAATGCTGATTTGCAAAAGACTTGAAATATCAGCAGAAAGTTGGCTCTACCCTGATTTTTCTGCTACCAGGAAAACAATGCAAATAATTTTTGTCTTCAAACAAAGACCATGCAGTTAATAAACTTGCTCAGAAAACTTATTACTAGTATCAGGTTGAGAGATGAATGCTGATGTGTTAAATGAAATTACTGGGAATAAACTGTTTTCATAGGATAAGATGTCAGGTAGTGGAAGGATAGAAATTACTCTCCCATTCAGAAAAAAAATCACCTAAAGTTGGGAGCAATGCATATTGTTAAGGTGAAGTCTGTGCTGTAGCTCACTTTACAGCTCTCAAATCTTGGTAACAAACCCCTCCCAAATGCAACCCCTCCAAAGCCCTAAAATGCACATTTAAAATTGCAATTGTAACACTGCTATTCTACTTATAAAGGGTTAGAATGCGTTACTCAGTATTACATCATGTGCTCTTCATTGTTAGAAATGTATCAGAAGGAAGAGTCAGAAATTTTGGCAACTCATTATTTTAAACATTTAATTTACTACAAAGAATCCATGAAAATCTGTTATCATTCACTAAAGATTTCTTGGTAATTTAACAGTATCTTTAAAATTGCTTGCAAATGAGACCTAACTCCTAAAGATACTAACATAAAACACTAGTATTCGATTACTTCATTTTAAGTATGGAATCCTTAACAACATCTTCTTATAGATGCAGAGGTTCTGAGCAAGGTTTTTTAACTTGTCCTGTGCAAAAAAAGTTTCTCGTGTAAGTTTTTATGGACACTTCTGGACTTAGTATCTATTACGTGGTAACTGCGGATGAGAAGTGATTAACAAACATGAGAGCAAGAATATTGAGAAGCTTCTCTGCACGGTCTAAGGCTGACATAGAGGCACTTCTATGGCATGAAGAACCACAGAGTGTGGGAACCCTCCTATGAAGCCATCAGGTTAAGGGAAAGAGATGAGTGGTGTATGGTAAGGAAAATACATAGAAACATGTATTTAATAAAAGCTGGTCTCATTGGCAGTGCTGAGAATGGAGTAATACATGCTCTGAACAAATTCTAACCAATAGTAAAACCTTATCATACAACCAGTACTGCCTTGGCTTGCATGCCATTGCTGGCAAGGGTAGTGGAAGATTAATCTGATGAGCTGAATTTGGCCTTGCATCTGGGAGTGAAATACCCTGCTTCATGAGTAATATACTAGACCTTTCCTTTAATGTAACTCTTGTCTTTTTTTTCTCTGAAAGTATGTTGCTCTGGGGACTGAGCAGTCAAGCAGAAAACGAGTTTCTAAATCACTACACAGCAGCACTGAGATGCCAGTCAGTCTAATTTTTTGTCTTGGTTTTTTTGGGGTTTTTTTTGTTTGGTTGGTTTTTTTCCCCCCACTCCTTTGGAGGCCTCTAAAGATAAATTTCTTTTCCATTAACACCAATATACAATTTTTAGAAATAGTCTATTCCAAAACAATAAGAATTTTTCAGTTTTTTCGTTTTCCTTCATGTCAGTCAGAGTCATTCATTTCTCAGATAAGCACTTTTGTACTTTCCATTCCCTTACTCCTTTCATTTTCTCTGTGAAATTGTTTGAAATTGCCATTTCCACTTCAAATGCAAGGGGGGACAGCACGGTGCACTTCCTAACAGCTGACGTGATGTGAGATATCAACTTCTTTCCTCTGTTAAACACACAAAAGCCCATATGCTTCTTTTGATCTTGAGGGGAGAAGGGAGAAATTCAAAGGAAATTTGATATGCAAACTACAGACAGATGTGGCTATTACACTGTGATTTTCAAAGGGATCTAAATCTACATTTCATCTACTTTATGAGAGCAGATGTAATAGCTGTTCTCAGTTGTTTGCACAGAAGATGGTTTTACACAGACTAACTGATTTCTGATGCATTTGGAACAGGACTGACAAATTTGCCTGTAAAGGGTAATGGCAATTCCCTTCTCAATTTCTAAAAATCAGAAATAGCAGTTTAAATCAGCAGTAATATATTATTGAAAAATCAGTTTGTGAGAAAAAATGAAATCCAGTCTTTTGAAACTTTGATCTAAATAGTGTAACAACGTTCCATGTATGTGCATTCAAAAGGTTTTAGGCAACATACATATTATTCACAAGCTTACATTTTAATTCCCTGACCTTACATGTACAGATCATATCTATACTGTTCGCTTTTTCTGCTCACCGAAGACAGTCCTTTTTCCCAATTACCTAGGTACAATTCACCACTTTTTGCATTTTTTTTCTTTCATAGCTTAAGACTTATGCAAAAGGGAAACATTTCTGCTAACTCACAGTACCGTTACCTTCAAAACTCATTATTTTCTTTTTTCTTCCTAATTTCTTTTCCCCTCTGCTATCCTTTGCTATTTATCTTTGCAACCATATTATTTGTCTTTGCAAGGTGTACTGGGATAGGAGTTTATGTGAGAGAGTCACTGTTCAATTATATTAAATGTGTACAGAAGCACAGGTATCTTAGTTACTTTGCAATGAGGAAAAGTCTCTGGCAGATTGATTCAGACAATGGGCATCTGTCAAGCCAACAGAAAGAGTCAAATTGTCAGAGTTGAGTACTGCTTCTGCACTGAAATCTCTTTACCAAGTGGGCTCAATATTTTCCCCACTATTCAATCTCTGAAAAAGAAGAGAAGGAAAAATAAGGAAAAGGAAAGGAAAGGGGGAAAGGAGAGGAGAAGGAGGAAAGCCTGTCCTCAAAACAGAGGAACATGGTCAGAATTTCTTTTCTGAATGACAAATACAGATTTCATACTTTGCTATAAAAGGCTTGAAAACATTGAAGGAAATATACAGCTGCTATGTAGGCAATACCTACTTATGCTTCCTAAGTGCTTATCTGTATATGCTTTGTACTAAGATATATTAAATATTCTCAAGTATTTTATTTAGATATCACTATACTAAAAACTATTGAGGGACTTCACAGAAAGAAAATATTATTCTACCCTTGTGGCAATACTGTGTTTTCAGTATCAACTCCAGCTCAAACTCTGACAGCTAAAGTACTACAGCCCTAGTCCAGGGCCAAAGCCTGACAAAGAATTTAAAACAAATCCCTTCATCTGTGAATTAAAATCTTTCCTCATTTGCTAATTACTTTTAAGAAGATATCCAATTTTTGTTTAAAAGAAAAAAGGAACAAAATGACGAATTTTTCTATACACCATCTTCGACATGAGTCAGGAAAGTTTCTGAGGAGGAGATTTTTTAAGCATATTCTACTTTGACAACCCAAAAGATTAAGACATAAATGACAAAACAGAGGACAAGGTATATAGAAGTCTATGTATTGCATAACAGTAACTTGAACACGAGAAAAATTCACTAGAATTAAATAAAATAGAATAAATTCACTAGAAATTAAATAAAATAGAGAAATAAAAATGGCAAAACTAGAATTCCTCTGAGGTAGGTGCTTAACAAGACAAAGTCTGTAGATTCATGGTGACTATGTACTATACTGTAACACTGTATACTACACTACAACATAATTAGTGTTTCTTATCAGTTATCACTTCTTCTTCTCCCTTTTGTAGTTTCACTGACAGTTTAAAAGGCATTTTACATAAATAGAGAACTGAAAATACTCAGAACTTCTCTGCCTTATCTGTTATCAAAAATTATCAAAAGTTCTATGATATGGATGGACAATTTGATGCCTGTGATAGATTAAGATACAGATATTGTTTGCACATGATGATCCCTGTCTCCAAAACAACCCATTTTTGGATTTAACTAATTAATAACAAAGAACTGTACCTTAGTAATGTGTTTCAATACAGAGGCAATGTGATTCTGCTATTGGTAATTGAAATAAGCTATATTAAAGGATATTGAACCAAAATATTAACTGTTAGCCACAAAGCTACTTGTGGCAGTAGAGAAAGGCAACCTTATCTTCAAATAACAAAATCCTTGAAATAAATCTTTCTGCATTTAATGAAATAGCCTTAGCATGGGCTAATTCACTAAGAGTAATCAATAACACACTGTTTCTCATCATGTAACACACAAATCATTATGTGTCATACCCCTCAGTCAGAATAATACATTTTATTTGAAACTCAGATCTCATCTACAGAAAATTTTACTGGATTATAAAGAATATTTTCCCAGTAAATGAGAATATACTTTTTTTTTTTTTTTTCCTTTGCAATCCAACTGAGAATCCTGGCCAGAAAATACTCGTGAGAAAAATTCAGAACAGTTTATACTTATCAGTATGATATGCATATGCTGAATTAGCACCATCTGTTTTCAACAGATATGAGGCTACTTTGCAAACTTTCAGCTACAATTAAAAAAAAAAAAAAACAACAACTAAAAAATCCTGAAACAATCAACACCAAACCCCCCTTTATCTCTGAAAGAAAGGAAATATCAATCTTGTTTTACAGGGGAAAAATATCCCCAAAGAAAAATGGTGTGAGAAAATTGTGGCTTTTTCTCCCTCTCCTTCACTACAGACTTCTTCCAAAGGATGGTAGCTGACGAGACACCACATGCTGCGCCACAGACCTTGTTTGTTCACAAGAGTGAGGATTCATCTGCCCAAGCACTGGCACCATGTGCAGAGTTAATCTGAGCTAGTCCTCCAGACTACTGAACTGAAAGAAAGTGCAATTTTTCATCAGCTCACTCCATAATCACACCTGTTTCTCTTGCCAACTGTGGAAACAGCCGCATGTAACACAGATGTCACCTGTAAATGTCTCAAGACAGGAGGTCATTCCCACTCACCACAACTAGAGCAATTTCAATTCCTGCTTGTAGCTCCTCATGAAATATCTGCTTGAAGCAGAATTTTTATCCTTTTTTTTTTTTTCAGGAGTCTCACCACCTCTTCAGTTCTTCAGAAATGACACCTCTCCTCAGCAATCAAAGGTTCTGGCTCAGTTTGCTTGTTCAGGCAATATTTACTTTATTCTGTACTCATGATGCTTTACTTCCCCAGTCTAAGATCAAAGGTGGTAGACTGAACAGAGCCCTGATTAACCACTTTCTCTAAAATGTGGTTCATGCTGGGGAACAATGGCCATGTAGCTGCTGCTGTAAGGCACAGATCAGACAAACTCACCAACATTCAGGCCTTTCCATATCCATCACAGCTAAGTCTTCTTTTTGTCTTTTCTGCTCAGCCCTGGATTCACCTGCTGTGCACCTGCAGAACGGTCTGCATCAAATTCCTCCCCCTCTTTCCAGAAGTGTCTTCAAATTACCAATGCAACACGTTCTCTTGTTGGAAAGCATATTTCTTACTCAGCTCTGGTACTATATACCATGGTTCCAATATTACACACTGTTAGAATAGAATAGCAACAAAAGGAAGTTTGGGAAGCTCTCCTTGGTTGCTGATACTTGTCTTCCAGGCTTCATTCCATTCCAAGCCATTCACCAGCTTTCATGTCTTGCAGTACACTCTGCCTCAGCTGGAAAAGTTGATTTCTCCTTCAGTTCAGATTGCAAGTGTATTTCTCTCTCTTCTCTGCAGTTTCCCAGTGCCTCCCTTAAACTTCCTTCTGCCTGAAACTTCTTTCCTCTCTGCCTCCATCCCTCATTTTCTGAAGCATAAGAATTCCCCCTAAAATACACTCAGTTGATCCCAGGGCAGGCGTAATCCTCACACCTTTTAAAGAAATGTAGCTGAACCTGACAACAAACACACAGAGTAGATCATCTGCCACAGATGGCTAAACTTATGAGGTGTGAAAACTACTCACAGTATGTCCGGATTTTCCACTACACTTTTTCTACAGCGAGAACATGTACTAGCCAGACCACACAAAACTCCATATTCCTATTCTTATTCTCATATAAAAATGGCATTTCCACTTTGATACAAATCCATTTCCAAGTGACTCAAATTAAGCAAAACCAAATTAACCTCTCCTCCCAACCCACCCCTAACCTACAAAAAGCCAACTTTTTAAAGAAAGCATTAACACTTGAATAAACACATACATAAATCTGATATACTGATATAACACAGAGCATCTTCTCATGGAAGAAAAACAGCTTTCACTGTGTTATCTGTCAAACAGATAACAAAGTGAAACAGATTACCTTTCCTTTTTTTTTTTTTTTTTCCCCCCAAACAAGAGTATTTTAAAAGATATGAAACCATTTTTCAGAGTTTGCTTTTTGTTTGTTTGGGGTTTTTTTTTTTTTTTTGTTTTGGTTTGGGTGTTTTTGTTTGTTTGCTTTTACATGTATTCTACTTTCTGTGCATGCTGCACCAGATTTAATAAATGGAGTTGGGAAACAGAAGTGGAAAATGCTTCATCATCTGTATTTAAAACCAGATTGGACATCAATTCCATCTCTTCACCAAAGAAATCCAGACAAGGCACTCAGTTCAGTCTTGATTAGCTCAACTGAATAAAATTGAAAGTCCTGATTTTTAGAACATCCTCTATCTCCTCTTTTTAAGCATACATGGAGATTATATTTATATTTGATTATTTCACTAATTATGAAACATAATTTATATTGCTAGCACTGAAATTTACATTCATTTTTAGAGGAGGAAGTATTCCACTCCTGGGTAAATTGCATCAGATGAAAACTCATATGCAATGTGATATTTAATCCAACTGTGTAGGACTGAGGAAAAAGAAAGCAGTAACCTTTAATAAATTTTCTTCCTACTATTTTAATAGCAATTATACTATTTTATAATCATGACCTTCCTCTTCCCATTTCTGCTTATTGTGATGAGCAGGACAAGAAGATAGAAAGTTGGCAAAGATTACTTTTAAACACAAATGAAGCTAAAAATAAAGAGAAGGCAGCAGAAAAATCAGAAGTTAATGTGAAAGATGTGCCATTTGCAGTTTCTAAACATACATATTAAAAAAAAAAAAAAGGAAAAACAGAATTTAATGCTACAGCAATATTTCAAGACACAAAATAAAAATGAAAATTCTTATGGTTGGCCTGGAATCTAGGATATATATTCACTGCATATAAAAAAGGAAAAAGGCTCTTTTCTTCCCCCTCATTTTCAGATCTCCTATTATTCTTGTTCCAAACCATTCTTTGTTCATTGATGCCACAGGCCAAAAAAAATCCAGGTAAAAAGTAGTTGTAATTGATTATATGCATATGGACAATACCAATCACCCTAAACATGCAATGTAACGTTTCTTACTACAGAAACACAGGAAATTATCAGTAAAAGATGTTCACAGGATAATCACAGATTTGGGTTGGTTCCCTTCTCCGTTGTTTTTATATGTTTTATTCGCGGTTTTAAAATTTCTAGCAAACCTGGAGTTTACAAAGAAAAGAAAATTAATGAGACCCTGAAATGTCTGTAATCATCCAAATGCACATTCTAGACCAGCGGAAGAGCAAGAGCTGAAAAATTAGTCTAAACCATCCAAAACTAATAGCTACTGAATATATCAGTGACATCTTATCTTCACAAAGTATCAAGCTTTGTAGTCATGTCATTCAGCATTTTTTGGGTCCAGAGATGTTATTAGAAAGTCAAACAATTGTTGTGAAGTCTCAAATAGTCATGTTCACTGGGACCTATAGCAGCCTGAGGCACAGTGTGATGATACATCCCTTTACAGATAAGAAACGACATAATAATGTCATATGGGTTGAAAGCAAAACTGTTGGGTGCAAGTGTGATTTTTCAGAGATGTGCTCCCAAACACTGAAAAAGGCAGAAGTGACAAATGGGTTTTACCTCGTGAGAATGTCAGAAGAAAATGTTTCTGGAGACACAGATCTCCGACACAAAAAAAGTTTAAGAAAAGAGTATTACACAAATCAAGAACAAGTGAGGGCTGTACAGTATCAGGATAAACAAGACAAGAACACTTATTAGTTAATATTTAGATGGAGAACAAGAAAAAATGGCTAAGCATGAAAATGGTTCTTCTAAACATTCATTGCACAATGCTACCACTGAGAACTTTAGCTAGGTTTGTAAAATTCAGGTGGGGATGCACTCCTTTATCCCCAAGGTAAGAACCACTGTGGAAAGAGGTCTTGACTTTTAAAAAACAACAAGTCAAAGGATGGAAAGACAAGAAGCACAAACTTTAAACATTTGAATTCTGAAAGTCATCATCCAGTAACAGGCCATAATGATATGTTTAATAGCACTGTAGAGAAGAGGAATGCCTACTTGAAACACGAAATAATTGTATGTTAGACAGTGTCTGATGAAGGAAAATAGGTTTGGTCATTAGTTCACCTATATAAAACCAATGGGTGCAGAGACTTTTTTTAAATTTGTGTCTTTTCGAGTCAAATCTGATTTTCTCGGCATCCTAATATTATTAGCCTTTAGGAGCACTTAGATCTAAATGAGAAAATTTTAAAAAATATTTCTACTTAATATTTTTCAAATTGTGAATAATTTTGGTATTAATTTGGTGTTATTTAATTATGAATCATGCATATTATTTAAGCAAAACAACATCTATTAGCTGAAATATTTACATCCCGCAAAAACGATGATGTTTAAAGGGTCTCAGCTTTATTAGCCATGTATTTATTTGCCCAAGACTGACAAAAAGTTATTATTTAGCATCAATGAGGCGCTGAGTTTAGAGCCTTGGATAGACTAGGATAGTGAACATCAAGTCATCTTCCATGATGAACATTGTTGTTATATAATTTCTAAGTCATCAAGTCAAGTACCTAAATGGTTTCACTCCATTTTCAGGTGACATTTTCATGTTTATAGATCTTTGATAAGACTATAAACAAAAGAGCCTTTCTATAAACATTACAGAACTCATAAAACTTACAGCACTAGCTGTTTGTATTTCATCAGGAAATATAAAATAATTTAATTTTTAGATCCCTCTTCTGAAGGCACGGCAATCATTCTAGTACCCTGCTGTACTTATAGCAGCCAGGAACCAGGCTGCTGAATAGTGATGAAGATTATCTCAAATGGCAAGGCACTGATGGCATTTACCTCAGAAAGCATCATCTAGGAGCTCTGTGTGTTAGTGCACAATTACTTATTGTGTTGTTTGAAGATCATTTTACACATAAAGACTAAGTATTGAATTCATGATGAAGCATTTTTCTTTATCTGCTCTGCTCTCTTTCTGGAAAACATTAAATTACTTTGTATCAGTTGACGATCTAATTTTTTACTGAAAATACATGACTTAGTCAATGTCATGGAGGAAAGGCTGAATTAGATGGATTTTGATCTGAAATTTCTGTCCTCATGAAACTGATTTCCAATTGTTGAACTGAATGTGAAAAAACTAAAACACTTCAAAACTTTCAGCTTGTTCTTAAGTCTATTCTTCCATCTGTATAACCAGCTCAGGAGAAGCTATAAAACACAGATTTCAACTTGCTCATTCTCAGTTGGCCACTAAATTTCCAAACTGTGTTTAAACGTTGAATATTCTGAACTGTTGGAAAAGTATTTCCAACATACTTCTTTAAAAATGCTTTGAAGTTTAATACTAAATTATTGGTAAACCTATACTTTGAGCAGAAATCCCGCAGCCAATGACAAGGACTTTCAGAAATAAGGATCAGAAACATATAGAAATATTTGAAAGCATTTACACATTTCTCCCCATTACATAAGTACAAAATGTTTAGGACAATGAAGTTAAAACATATTTTATTTCAAATTTCTACTTTTTATGAGCAGGACATCTTTCTTGATTTATCTTATTTCTTAATTTATTACTAATTCCAGTATCTGTGTAATATAACATATCAACATGGTTAAGATACACATCAAAAGTTACTAGAGACTGATAAAAACAGAATCACAAATTTGATGAAAAAATGAGACTTCCAGAGTCTCAGCTATTCCATCGGTATCTCCAGCTCAATGCACACATTCAGAACTTTTCTATATAATGAACTCCTTCTGGGCTTTGAAGCAAATGGAGCTGATTATCATGTCTGTCACTTTCCCCATTTGACCATATACCTTATTGACTGTATTGTCCGTACCTCCAGAACAAGTCAGACAGTTGAAAATCCTTCTCCATTAATAAAAACACTTTTCTGGTTTGCGGGTTTTTTGTTTGTTTGGTTGTTTTTTTTGTTTGTTTGTTTTTTGGGGTGTTTTTTTTGGTTTGGTTGGGTTTGTTGTTGTTGTTGTTTTTAAAATATTTCCAGTGAGAAAGAGAAGTAGAGGAAAAAACAACCCATGGTTGCCTCATTTTAGTTTTGGTGGGGTATTGTTTTGATTGTTTTTTGTTTTTTCTTTTAAATGAGATACGAAAAAATGAGCGTCAAGAAAATCATTATTTTTTCAGCTTGAGAAGAACCAGGTCCTTATTTTTACTTTCTCTCCATAGGCAACTGAAAAACTATCACTGTATTTTTTTTACTCTACCATATAAAACTCCTTTCTTTCTTCCTGTGCAAACTTTGAACTTCTTCAATATAATATTCAGATTTAAAGATTATTTTCTACCAGAAAATTTCCAGCAGTACTATTTCAATCATTTAAATGAATAGACTTCTGTCATGGGTTGAAACTGAGTTGATTGGCAAGCTTTTAAGCCAATGCGCTTTTGCGAATTTTGCATATTTAAACCCCCTGCAAGGGTGGGAAGTTCCTCTTGTTCCCGGTCTCCTGAGGGAGAAAGAGGGGGGTTTCTGAGCCTCCGGGCCCAGCCCGGGCTCCTGCCTGCCCCCCTCACCCCTCTCCCTTCCCTCAGAGCTGCACGCAGCTAAACTATCTATGGACTGCCCATAGCCGAATCCATCCGGCTCGGCTTCTGGAGAAATCAGGAGGGGCCTCCCCTCCCCCTTCATGCAGCCCAGGGGAGCCTCCTCTCCCCCTCATGCAGCCCGGGGGAAGCGTCCTCTCCCCCCTCCTGCAGCCCGCGCAGACCCAGCGGGACCAGCGGAGCCTCCTTTTCCAGCCTGCACAGCTCGCACCGAACTGAACATCAGCGCAGCCCGTGGGGAAAGACGTGAGGGAGAAGAACACGGAGGCTGCACGGTCAGAGAGAAAGAGAAAGTCAGGCACGTGGGACGACGCTGAGATGGCAGCGGGAGAAAAGGGCGTGTGCGTTCCGGCGCCAATCTTAAAACCCCTTCTAGCAGCTGCGGAGAACTGAACTCTTTAAATCATTATAAAAGTATGGGGAGATGAAAATCCATGCCTGTGAGAATTTATGTTGCAGCCTGTGAAGATGTAAGAAGATCCCTATGCCAGGCCATGTAGTTGTGAAGCAGCTTTTAGAGGTTTGTGAAGAAGCAGAGAAGCCCTTGTGTTTAAGCTGGAATAATTCATGTTTAAAAGAGACTGGAAGCAGAGAACCTTTGTGTTTGGGCTGGAAGAATTCATCTTTAAAAGGACTTGTAACCCCATGTGATGGCCCATGATTGCAGTATGAATACACTGTGGAATTCTCATGGGAGAGATTTCACTTCAGTAGATAGTGTCTGGGTGGACTACTGAGATTGTGAAAAAATGTCCATGACATGGCAGAAGGAACCTTTTTCCCTAAGCATAAGAAAGAGACTTTTAAAGACTGCAACACTGACCAAAATTGTTACCCTTTGTGCGAGCTGGTAAAGGAGGGGGGAAGAAGTTTTTGCTTGGGGAGTGCTGGAGGGAAGAGAGTTTTGCTTTAACTTCTTATTATTTCTTGTTACTTTTAACTCTGTTAGTAATAAACTTCTTTACATTCTTTAAATTTTTAGGCCTGCTTTGCATTTCTTCTACTCCTTATCTCACAGAGTGAAATAGATGTGATCAAACCACTACACCTTCCTTTCTGTTCCCCACATTCTATCAATTCAGGGGTTCCATTTTTTTATAATAATCAGAACTGAGAAATTTTGTTTTAAAGAAAATGCCAAAAAGCCTCCTCATATTTGAAATAGTGGAATAACCAATTCAAAGAAAAAAAAAAATCTAATTTCCTCAAGGCATGATGCACAGCTGACTGAATTAACAGAGTGTATCATTAACTAGTAAAACTACTAAAAGATAGTAAAAGTCATGTTCTAAGAAATTCCAAAATAAAAATGCATTAATGAGTGCCAACTAGAATTTGGGACTCTGATGTAACTTACAAGTGTTTTGGCAGTGCTCCATCACTTATCCTTCAATTGTAGCTTCTTATTATATTTGTATAAAACATGGAAATATTTTTTGTGATATTTTCTAAAGAAGTATTTCAGAGAGATGTTTTACAGAATACTATCACTGGATTTTGGGGAATTTTTTCTTCAAGTCTATTTACCCATAAAATGGGAAGGAAAGAGACATTTTCTAATCTATGAGTTAAAAATCTAAATTACATTTATAAAGTACTTTCTCTCTGTAATGATGACAGACATTGACATATTAGTATCTTAGAATTTATATATCATCTATGAATTACATGCACTCAAAAAAATACTAGTTTTTATTATGAAACCATGATTTTTTAAAACTTAAGTGTATTTAAAAAAATCTAGAAAAAATGGAGGAGGTTCTAGAGGAAAAAAACCCCAACAATCCAAAACCCCTAACACAGCAGTTTCCCAAATTACTCTAACCTAATTACAGGGTTTGAGAGCTTAATGGGGGGCATAGACTAATGTTTCCTGAACTGTACTGTGTATCTCTTTATAAAGCTGCATAGGAAGTGCTTGAGGAAATGCAATTTGCTTCTGAAGTGAAGCAGCACAGCAGTTTGAGTGTGTCTGCACTCAAGCTAATGAGAACAACAATGCTAACTGGAAGAGAAGGACTCAGATTGGAGAGTTTCCCAACTCTTCCCATCCTGTTTTACATCCACACAAAGCATTAAAAATGTCATTTAGAGAGCCCAGTACAGGCCCAGTAAGATGGTCAGGGCTTGAGGGAGAGTGTCGGTTCGAAGAAGAGAGGTTAAGGAAACTGAGCTTGGAAAAAATACCTAATTGCTGTCTTCAACTCTGAAATGAAGCAGTCAGACTTCTAAGGGATGCACAATGAAGGACAAAAGGCACAAGTTGCACAAGGGAAGTGTAGCACTCTTTGACATGAGAGCAGTGAATTCTCAGAACAGAATGCACAGAGGGACAGTAAAATCTCCATCCTTGGAGATTTTCAAAATTCTACTTGGCAAGCCCTCTAGACATCCGATCTAACTTAGAAATTAGCCTAACTTTGAGGTCAAAGTGGGACTGCATGACCTCCACAGCACCTTTCCAACCTGATTTTTTGGTGATCCATGATGACTGAGGAGTTTAGAAAAGCTTCCAGAAAAGCCATTTGCTTTTTTAAATATACATTTGTATGTGTGTGCGTGTGCATGTGTGTGTGTATACATATGGTAAAAATGCTACTTCTCTAACATTGTCAAAACTTCTTGTTTTCCTTGGTGAGTTTTTGGGCCAAATAATGAAGAAACAGGAAGAAAAGAGATAAAATCTGTTCCTCTGCCTAGGTTATCATTTCTCAGACAAGCAATGCTCGAACAGGCTGTAAGAACATAAGGACTCAGAGCAGCCTACACTACCACCGTCACAAGAATTACTTTTACTGCCTAAAGAAATATATGAAGGCATTACAATAAAATTCTCTGTACTACTATATCAGTGTACCTGATCAAATGGGCAAAGGACAAACTCACTGATTCCATTCCATTCTTCCTAGAAGACCACAATATTTCTGTTGTTGTTTATAATTTAGGAATCATAAGAAGAGCATCAATTTGATGTAAGCGATTAACCCAGACAGTAAAATTTTGGAAAAAAAGACCGTCATTGCTTCTAACATCAACTCAGACAAGGAGCGTAATTTTATTTCACTGCTGCCCTCTTACGTCATATATATACAGCAAAAACACAACTATGAAGGAGGGTACAGAAAACGTGTTGCAGAAAATAATGAAGTAATTATTACTTCTAAACTACCTTATGACTTCCTGAGTCTTATGTCACTGTGTTTTAATAATGCTATACAGCAATTGAAAATAAACACTCAGTCTTGAAATAATCTTCCCCACACTAAACTTTAATTTTAGGTGGATAACTCTCATTCTGATTCACTCCATCCATCACCCTTCCTGACTATCTTTTCACCTCTGGCAACTGCTGACTGTCTAAATCAAGGAGTCATCCAGATTTAGAGAAATCAAACTTGTTAAACTTCTCATCCCACACACACACACTAAAGAAATCCTCAGCACATAATCCTCCTTCAGACCTTCCTCCAATAATAGTTATTAAATTTCAAACCCTGCCTTCACTCTTAGTCAATGGCTGGCCCATTTAGCCTGCTTGGTCATAATGCCCCAGGGAAACGGCTTGCCAGGCAGTGTAAGAGCACCAGCATGCTCGATGCTTGAGCTGGATTTGGCATCAGCAAACAGCTTGCAAAGTGAGTAAGGGGAGATAATCAAAGCTGTATTTTGATAGGAACCACTTAGATTGGATGAGTGAGAGAGTGTCAGAGCAAGACCAGCTGGGAAATAGAAGTAGGGTTTAGCAAGGAGATTAGAGGGAAGATATGGACAGATGGAGAATGTGAACAGAAATTGAATGGAGACCTGAACTCATGATGCACAAAATGCAAGAAGTTCTGAAGGAGAGCCAAAAGGCAGGCTTCCTCTGCAGTCTCACACCAAGGGAGAAATTTCAGGCTCTGCATCAAAATTCCACAGAGATGTCTAAGCCATATCTTGTGATAGACTTAGCCCTGCATTTGGAGTTTTAAACAGTTGACTTAGGCAGCGCAGCACTAACCAAACCGGCTACTGTTAATTCCTCTGTCTTCCTTCTAAATGCAGGGACTGCAAGCACGGATTCCACTCCCTGAGCTGAACTTTGCAGCAGGTAAATCACTTTTTTTACCAGAGTTCAGCTCCTTCTTGGTAACAAAATTGGAAATTATTTGGAGAAATTGAACTGGGAAGATAAGCACAAATGAAAAACTTGCTCTCTCCAAGGGAGATTTGAGAACTCTTGATAGGATAGCTTCTGAAAGTCTGAACTGGTGTCAGCAGAGCCAACCTTGTCCTGTAAATAAGAAGTTTGCCTGCACTATGATGCCCATCTTTCAGCAGCCATTCATCTTACAAGCATTCTGGAGAGACCAGAAAATAGTGGAAAGACTTTTTTATAATGATGTTTCAGTGAATTACA
This sequence comes from Eulacestoma nigropectus, assembly GCA_013397775.1. Classification (NCBI taxonomy): domain Eukaryota; kingdom Metazoa; phylum Chordata; class Aves; order Passeriformes; genus Eulacestoma; species Eulacestoma nigropectus. The sequence goes on along the minus strand of VZTE01000869.1, from coordinate 1,113,676 downwards.
TGAAAGTTATTTTAAATTAATAATTTTTTATTATTTTTCTTTTGGCACCTACAAAACAATTTATAAGCCTAGCTTAAACTCAATCATAACTTTTTCTATGCAGAATTGATAAAAGAAAACTAGTACATAATTTGAAAATCCACTGTTTTGAGAGAAAAAACAGGAAATAAGAACACAGAATACTCAGAGGACAGGCTTTTTGGTGACCATGGGACCAAAAGCAGTCTCAGTCATCTAGAACCTTACTGTAGTCATTTGAGAAAGTAATCATATTCTAAAGTAAAACTATAAAATAAGTGGATTAACTACTGTTCCCTTGGAATACTTCTGCCTGCAGATTATAACAGGAATATACAGTGACCAGATCAGGCGGGATTTTTCACCACCAATATCTAATGTTAAACATGTTATTTCCAATCCTTCATACCTTAGCTAGGTAGATTATGTTCTTGTGTCAGCCAAGGAAGACAAGAGACTTCCAGGCTTCTGAAGAGAAATGGAAAGAGTAAAGTAAAATAGCGACTAAATGCCACTTCAGCTAAGGGATGAAAGGAACAAGACTGGGGACTTTTAGGCTATTTGATGATGCCTGTCTCAGCTTCCTATCTTTTAAATGAAGACTGCATCACTGCAGTTACTCATATTATAGAAAGGGCCATATATATCTGAGTGGTTTGTTTACTCAGCAGTCTGTGGCAAATGCTGTATCAATACAAATTAACAGCAAAGATGTTCATGATACTGTGTAAGAAGAGCCATGAATACTAAAGAAAGATGTATTTCAGTTTAGAATTCAATTTTTAAAAATACTTCTATTACTCATAGTGCTCAAGATATTCTTGGCTTGGAAAGGAAATCAGTCATGCAGGCTATCTATCCCTTTATGTTATTCCCAATATTCAGATGTTACACAGTTTCACTAAAATATACCAATTCTGAGGCATCTGTGCTTAACAGATATAAAGTTATAAAGTTATAACTTTGTAACTTTTACAAATATGAAGACATAAAGTTCATAGCTACTGAATATCCCAGGCCACAGATTGAGATAATCCATCCTGTGCCTCCACTGGATGTGAAGAGTGATTAATATTTTTCCTATTTAAAATAATGTTTAACACAGTGAAAGACTCTTGTCTTGTCCAGTTTTGGTCTTCTTTCCAGATCAACACAGTCAGATCCTTCAGCCTTCTAGCATTGTCTAAATCTTTTATCCTTTTTCTTTTGGTCAACTTTGAAACATCTTGTGCCTAACTGTTCAGTGGTGCTGAATTAAACTGCATTTAGGATTAAAGCTGAAGTCTCACCAGCCATTGAGCAGTGTAAACAACTGCAACATGTATGCTACACAGGCACCGATTGTCAGTATTTCCCAAGAACATCACTACCTTTCATGAAAGCACTTGATATTTTTAAGCCATATTAAATCAGAACTTTTGCTACTACACTGGTACATTTTTACTACTGGTATTGCCTAATCAGCAATACTCCTGGTTTTGTTTTGTTTTGGTTTTTTTCTCCCCTGTACCTGTAGTGTCTGTATCTTTATTGAAATTTTGGAACATTACTCTGAATTGCAACTCTGCCTTCCAAAGTAATTGTGTTTTCCATACATTCTTAAAAATGCTGTATCAGTCATTTTGTTATAATTTAAATTGCAATTGAATTATTAAAGAGTAAAGCCTAGGACAAGCCCTTGTTTGATCCACTTAAAACTGCTTTCCCGTTTGACAGGGACTGCTTTGACTTAAGACATTCATTTCCAGCTGGCAGATGGAGAGAAAACTTCCATTTAAAAATCACCATTGAAAAAAATTAGCTTAGCAATCATGTTGTGTTGGAGTAATAATGTAAAGAACAGTACAGTAGAAGGGACTATTTTTCTTAATATTTCATAATAAAATTTGATCTTGCAGAAATATGCAAAATCATGTCTATCTTGACAAATTATTTTTAATATGAAATCATTGTCTCAGAAAAGAAATGCCTGATTAGAAGGATTTTGAGGATCAGAACCAAAGTAAAGTAAGTTCTAACATAGGCAAGCCTTATTAATTTAAAAACAAACAAACAAACTGCTATAGGCTATTAGTCCACAATGCATTTTGAAACATTGATAGCACAAGAGAATCTGGTCTAGTCAGTATTTCTACAGATAAGAAGCAAACATTCAGAGCTCTCGTATACAATTAATGAAGCTAATTATGCTGTGATGAGTATTACAAACACACATACATCTAGCTCAAAGATTACTGGGCTACCTTCAAGTTATCCTTTCATTATTTTTACTTTTTGGAGTGATTATATGGGGTATATCTAGCTCTGCAAATATTTTTCGTATTTTTCCTAAGGGAATAATGTAGAGTTTTGAAATTTTTAGTATCTCATATGCTAAAAATAAACTAGGGATAATTAATATAAATAAATTAGCCTTCTTCTGGAGAAAACTCAATAGGAAGCTGTGTCCTAAGTGTATCTCAAACAGGCCCAAATCCCTGTAGGGAAAACCAGTCCAAACCAATGACTGGCTCCTTTTGGACAACACCACAGTACACTTGCAGATAGTTTACATCAGCTAATTTGATCTGTTGTTCAGCTTTTACTGCACCAAACAACTTGCTAAAAAAGCACTGTCAGCACTTTTTTTCTAACAAAGATTTTATAGACATTGTTCTTCTGCTCCTTTTGGAGAATGTAAATTCATTTTCTCAGTATAGCTTTCAGAGCTTCAGTCAGATGCTCATAAAACGGCAGACAGAATAAAATGCAGGAAGCCACAATTATCAGCAGAAAATGTGAAAGAAATCCTCCTTTGATTTCAGTCAGACAATTACACTGGTAGAACTTTTATCTTCCTATTCACACTAACTACAGTAATCTGTGGCTTGAGAGGAGGTGAAGATCTGAAGCAAAACAGAACTGAAGCAGGCCAAAATTTGCTCATGAGTATGTGCCCCTCCGTCTTTCTTCTGTGCCTGCTTGGTTCCACTGTATAAATTTATACACTGTATTAATTACTTTAAAACAAGGAATGTGATATTTACACCAAGGACTCCAAGTATTCTTAAAATGGATAACCACAATAACCAAGTCAACCAAAAATGAATATAAAGATATTCACCTCTATATGTACTATAATATTGTACCTCTATTTTTCTTTGTCTTTATGGAAGATAAAAGACTGAGGGATGGGATTCGTGGCCTGGGATGGTTTTCTTAATGTCTATATAAAAGCTGGCTTAAGAGGACAATGGATAAGCTGACAACAAGTGAGAAAAGGCTCAAGTGACATAAAACCAAGGCTCTTTGTCATAAATATCACGCTTTATAAAAGATTGTTAATGAAAAAGAGTGAACACCATAATAATTTCCTGTTATGAATGAATGTCCCTTGGTTGAATAGAGAAGGTATGAAACCAACTAATACAAAAGTATCAGTCAGAAAAGACTGACCCAGTTAATTGTGCTTTAGAAAATAATGTTTATATAACATGTTGCCCAAATGTGGGATATTCTGTCTCATTGGAAGACCTGACAGATGGAAAAAATGCCTCATTTGAGTCACATAAATGTTATTCCAAAGGATTTCAAATACTTCATAGGCACCAGGAGCTTGAAATGTTAAAAGGACTCTAAACTGTAAATAATTCAGACCACTAGTGGAAGAAATAATCTTAAATCTAGGTAAAACCACATGGTTCAAAGAAAAGATAGATAAGTCCTATTTTACTATTTATACAGGGACAGGATTGTTGAGAATTGTTTCTAGATATGAATGAGTCTTTTTAACTCAGGTTCCAGAGAATTTGTTTAAAGCACACAAAAAAAGCATGTGACAATATTCAAGAACAAAAGGAAATTGGGGGGAACATCTACACCTTCTCTGGATCGCTGGCCTGAATTCAGTCTCAAGATAAGATTTCCTGTACATAAGCAATGAACCAGAATTATTCAGGCCTGGTGACTTAGCCTGTTGCTAAGTATATTAACACACTGTCAGACAGACTTGCATGTGCAGTTCACAAACTGCATGAAAGCCACACGAATTATGCAAATGAGATCTCTCCCAGGTCATTTTTTAGGACTGGTTTATGCACACTCAAAATGAAGGACCAGTTGTCACCAGAGTCTGGAGAACTTTCATTAAACCACAGTTCAGCAATGTCACTTCAAAGCAAAGTTTAAAAAAACTTTGCACTTTAAATAGATACTACCAAAGATGGTTCCTCACTCAACACCCATCTGTACCGAAACCCAAACAGCAGCTATTTCTGCAAAAGGTAATTCCGCCTTTATATGGAAATACAGCTTTTACAGAAATCAAAATGTTATTCCCTATTTCTGGGCTGAATCATAGAACTAAAATGGAAAATTAAAGTCACTGAATTAAGCCTTTGCAGTATAACCACGTGACCACCTATGTCAGATCAAAAATCACTTCTGAATGTTTTGCAGTAACTATAAAAACTATAACAAAGCACTAATTCCTTTTAGCTGGTATTGAGCTCAGATAACAAGAAAGCAAGGGTAACACCTATGTCTTGTGCTCCAACAATAGAAGAATTATGTTACCTGATATTCCGGCATGATATTAAGAAATGAATCTACTCCCTGCTTCTGAGGAATGTAAGCAAACAGAAATATCTACCTTCAAACAGGTGGATTATCCCTATCTTTTTCTCTCTATTCTTTATCCAGGGAGAACACTCCTTGCTGAACTACAAGTCTGGTGATCAGCTTAGTCCTGAACAAACAAGCAAAACATCGTGGATATTAGAGATGGAAGGTTTTAATCCTACTGGGAACAACTACCTTGTTTTCCCTTTTCAGTGCTCAGATGTACAGCAGCAAAGGTCAGCTGTGGATGCCTCATCTCCCTAGAAACATTTAAGGCCATGTGGGATGGGTATTGGAACAACCTGGTGTAGTGAAAGGTGTCACTGCCTGCGGCAGGAGAAGTTGGAACTAGATTAACTTTAAAGTCCCTTCCAAATCCCACCATTCTATGATTCTATGAAATCATAAAGTCTTAACATTCCAGTTTTAAAGTTGAAAACTTCAGAATACCACAGAAGATACACATTAATGTGTTAACAAAGCCATCTAAAAGAAATTCCACTCTTAAAATAAGTATGATTCTGCTCTTAATATAGCAATAGAAGAAATCTTGCACTTCTTACCTAAATAAAGACACATTTTGGGGGGATTTTCCTTGAAATAATTATTTTTTTTTTTACTACATTATGAAGATTTTATTTATTTTTGCCTTATAAGTATGGTAAATCACATCAGATAAAAATGTCAAGAAAAGTCTCTCTTAATAAACATATTGATAGGATTTACTCTAAGTGTTAAAGCTTAAATGTACCGTTTCTACCCCAAAGCTGACAGGCTGTTGACAGATGTGTCTTTGCATTAGTTTCACGAATACAAACACTTCTGCTGAGTCTATGCACTGCTTAGCTGTAGATGTTTCATGTGTGTCACAGGTCATGTGCAAAATCTTCTGCAACTTGGCTCAGTTTAGCTGAACAGGCATTTTGCATCCAAAGGCAAAAGGAAGACAACTCCCATCTTTGATTACATACATGCAATCTGTACAAGTGCCAAAGATGACTGTGACTGGCATGTGACTTGATTCTGTGGTGCACTGGTGTAAAGCTATTTCTTTATTACATTAGATAGGTACTCACAATTTTTCTGTTGCTGCTGAATGGATGAATTTCAATCTTCACTTCCAGACTTTACTGACAGTTCCTGGTGTTCTCATGGAAACCATTCCTAGGGCTATCCACTCCACTGAACTCTACCATGCTGGACTACTGGACAGTCTAATAAAATCAGATCTAGGGAGGTCACTGCCACAGGGAGCTCAAGAGGCACAAAGCTCACAAAACAAAAATTGAGTATCTTTGCAAAATGTCAATTCCAATGGGTGGCTTTCACAACTTTTTTTGGTGCTGACAGGCTACAATTCCTAATTTTTTCTTGGCTCAGCTACACTTGATTACTAATATGTATCACAGAAATGGACAGCACATAAGTACTACAAAAGGGGACATAGTGGCCAGCAATACTTTTTCTTTGCATGAATAGGAAGCCACTATCTTATGTTTATTCTAGTGATCATATAGAGACAATGACTATGACAGACAAGAACCGAAAATGTAATGTAACCACATAGCTTGTTGTCTGAAAATTAAATGTGGCACCACTGAAAGCAATGTTATCTGCACTTTTTTTGTTATGTGATTAGCTACCAGGTTACTTTTCAGCCTTTCACTTAAACTAGATTAGATAAAACATTACAATAATTTCCTTTACAAGCTGCATTAAAGAAGAAAATTATATTTAAAGCAACAGTTCTAGGACAGAGAGAGATAATTTAATCATCTTAGTCATGGTCTCCATAATATCTTTCCCTGAAATGTTGTAAAAAACCCATTTTCCATTGGAAGAAATGCATGAATGATGAAAGGGCACTGTCTGAAGGACAAGGTATCATTTAATTGTAAATCTTAGAAAGAGATCAATTTTATTCTTACTCTTTTAGTCCCATCAATTGCCTAGGGATCAACTTTTTTGCTCAATTGTCATGGAAAAAAAGCCTGTCAATCATACACATGAACACATGAACACCCTTTTCACCTACAATGTTTATGAATGCAGACGAAGACATAACCCTTATTCATGAACTATTAAAAAAGTGGTGGGATATTCATCTGTCAGAGACTGAAATATTGTAGTTTATGACTTAAACATTTTCATGAAGGACTTTTAAAACTGTACTACAAAAGCTGCAGCACCCAGAATGGGGCTCTGAGAGGCCCTGGACCCACTTACTGAGGAAGATAAGATAAAGGGCTGGGGACATTCACAAAGCATAAGCTTAACACCTCCAGGGTGGGGACCACAGCCCCAGGGCTATCAGCTGCCGGGCTCACACAGACCCTCGCAGCAAAGGGTGGGGGGAGAGAGGCTTTGGGTGTGTGCTGGAAAAGCCTCTGGTGAGAGGCGCAGTGACCGCCCATCCTCCGCTGTGCAGAGGAGCCCAGCTGAGGGGCCCTTCACCCGGGGGGGGGGGAAAAGATGATCCACGGCAGAGGGGGTGCCATGGCCCATCAAAGAATCTCCCCAAAGGGGTCCCCAGACCCTGCACCGGAGCACCAGAGATGATGCAACAGACCCTCAGTGTTGCAAGGGACAGTGTCAAACTGGCCCCCTGCAAGGGAGGCACGTGGGAGTTCCCACCTGCCCAAAGCCTATATTAATCCACGGGATTCTGTGCTCTTTGACATGTGGCCGCATGTGGCCGTGTGTGGCCATGGCAGCAGGGGACCCTCACCACCAGAAGCCCAGATGGAGGGGAGCAGTGACACATCGCTGGGACCCCTGGAAGGGTGATATGCTTCCACCTAACCCCTGTCACCCTCTCCCTGTTCCTCCCCCCCCCCCCTTCTTTCTCTATTTCCTTCTTTCTTTCTTTTCTCTTTCCTTCTCTTTGCCTCTTTTTACTATTAAATAAATTACATCAATTTTTTGGCACCAACATCTAACCTCATTTGGTTTTAATCTCGTTTTTGGGAATATTTTGAACCTTCAAGTTCTTTCTGGTTTATGCACAGACTGTTTTCTTTGCTCTTCTGGGTTTAAAACCAGATCGTAACATCATCCATGCAAAAAATATTCATATACACATTCCATTTCCTTAAGGTAGTGAAAGATCAATCTTTCATTTCCATTTTATTATTTTATAGTCAGGTCTAGTAAATTCTCTTTTCCAGAGTGAGCTCTTTCATAAGTTTTTCTGTACTGAACTTTACTCTTTTGAATGACATAACTGACCCCTTCTGCATTTCAATTTTTATAACTAGGAAATTAGGACCTCTCCAGTCAGGAGGCATGAAAGTGTACACAGAGAATTAATAGAGATTGTAGCTGTTGTGGGCACTTTATATACATAGAATGAATAAAAAACAGTCCAGTGCCAAAAATATTTCAAAGTTAAGGTACCATCTTACTGTCACACTTAGAAGGATAATCCAAAAGTGATCCTGTATTTAAACTGAAGTATAACAACACCATGTGGCTCTAAAAACAAAGATGTACAGTTGAAAAAACTTCAAAAAGGTTTACACTTTGCCAATGACACTGTGCTTATGCTTTCAGATAAATTTTGAATGTGATAAAATGTACAAAAGAAATCACTGTCCAGTCTTTCCTGTGCTTCAAGATGATACAGCCCTGTCCCAGGTTACAATTAAACCCATGTTTTAAACAAATGGACATGCTGGAGGGAATACTGTAAGTCTTGTGGAAACCAGATAATTTAGATCTTGTGCTATAGAACTCTCCTTCATAACATAACTGGACTGAGCAATTGAGAACTGAAACTGATATAGAAACTGCAAAAGCAATTTATGCCCCTATTCCAGATGCTGATGAGGTCAATCAGTTACATTCTGCAGGGATCACTGTAAATATTTTCTCTTTTTATGGCCATATGACTTTTCCTCCTTTAAACTTCATGTACTTATCTCAGCATAAGCTAATTCAGCCTCAGACACATAATTATCAAAACTCTATCAGAGAGTATAACAAACTTAATGCTTAATATAGCATCAAAGTTGAAGTCAGCCATGATGGTCAGGGGAGGTTTACAGAGCAGCTTCCTCACTTTCTGCTGCATGGCCAAGTTAGTGCAGTCCACTTTGTATTCATGGAAGTTTTTTAATTTTCTTGCATTTGTCTACTTGCACCCTACCTTCCATAAAAATGTCCCCCTCATTTATTTAGACTGTAACTACTTTGAGACATGGGCTATTTGCTGCCTGATGGCTGCACACTAGTGAAAACCATATAGCTCATTGCTGTTTGGGTTCAAGGCATATTCGTAAAGAACACGTTGGTAAAAAAAGAAACAGTGGTGTTCAAGCTCTTTGTTTCATGTCTCATTAAAGAATTATGTTTATGTATAATGTATATGTTCAAACTCTACTGTAAGGGTCTTTAAACAATGAGCTGTTTATAGAATTTATCACCCATCATAGAAGGATACAATTTATATCATATATATATGTATCTGTGAAATAAGTGAACTGAATAATTTGTTCTCAAAAATAGTTTTACTATACTTTTACAATTATATAATATTTTACAATATTATACCTACTCTCCAATATTAAATAGGACTCAACACTTTCTTACAATCCATGAGCAACATTCTACAAGACGCTGTTCCAAATCCTCTACATGAAACTTTAGTGCTTGTGCTAGTTTCCCCCACTGTGCTTATCCTGCATTAGCAAATGATATTTATAGGGAGTGCCAATGCCGTAACTACAGCTTTCCCCTCAAACTTCCAAGTACTGTTTTCCAAGCAGTAACAGCACGGAAAACATTTAATACTGCACAATTATGTGAAGCTGCAGGAACTACTTACAGTGGGAGCCTTAGATGGTATAGCCAGATAATTCTGCATTTGAAAGCCACCACAAATTATCAAACAGAGAGAACAAACCCTCTTTATCCTATCCAGTCTGTACTAATCACTCATATTCACAGATAACTGAACATAAAAGATAAATATTGCTGAAAAACTTGAATGGCAACTCTAACAGAGTTCTGACAAGATACTGACACATCAACTGACAGAAGGGAATGGTCTCAGATAAAAGGACAGCCAAGAACATATCATATTATAAAGGTACTTTTTTGATTCCCAAATATGAAATCTAACTTCTTAAGGAAAAGAAATACTGCAGAAATGAAAATTTTGATTCTAATGATGTCAGCCTCCTCTGACCCCTATAAGAAACAGCCCTCAAAACTTGCATAACTTCCTGATAATCCTCCTTATACAAAACAAACAAATTAAAAATGGATTTGTGATATGAGACCTTTTGGTCTGGGAAAGATAAAAAATGTATACACTGGGACACGAGATTATCCACAGAATCACACATGGCCAAGAAACCTCATGAGGGTCAAAAAGGACAGCTAACTAAGGCAATTTTCAATCTGGTGTTATCTTTCTCTCAGAAGGCCCATGCAGTAATTTCAAGGTAAATGCACTACAGACTGGGTGCCACAAGAGCTGGGTGTTGTATGATTAGAAAGGAAATGCTTTCAGTTTTCTGAAGAATTGTCAGTAACCCCTATATTAGCAAGGAATAGCCAGATAAAATACAAAGTGCCATCCAAATTCTGAAAATGAACTTGTTCTGTTATTTCTTGAATATTAGTAAGACTGTAATATGGACTTCTCTGTTTCCAGGCAAAGCAGTGAAGGAAATAACCATTGCTTTAGACAGCAATATTCCTCTGGACTTTTCAGCAAGGTGTGCAAAAAGACTACATACACAAGTATTGGAAATGAATGTGTCTGTCCTCATGCTGTACTGACAGCTGTAGAATTGCATATTTAAAAAAAAAAAAAAAAAAAGCAAGCAAATACTTCTTACCATAAAACCCTCAGTGTACTGAAACTGAGCTCTGGAACTGTCTTCTGCTGTGGGACTCAGGGGCTTAGGATCAGACATAGAGCGTTGCATCATCTTTGCTGCCTTTGGGCTTGATGGAGGAACCTTGGCCATGTCAGCATGCAGCATCTTCTGAGGGCTGATGTCATCAGTCATGGGTTTTTCATAAGGTACAAATGCTGACTCTATAACTTTGCTTGGTGAAACAGGTGAAATGGGTGAATAGAGAACTTTGGGAGATTTGGGAGGGGAAGGGACTACCTGTAATGTGGAGTCTGGACGAAGGTGGGATGTGTAGCCTATCTCTAATGGTGTTGGACGTTTTTTATCTTTCTGAGGAGAGGAAGCTGACAGATATTGGGGACTTTGAGTGTCTGACTCTGTCTCTGTTTGACATCCCAGACTTTCTCCTTTATATGTCTTTTCTGGAGCTGAAATGTGCTTTATGATTTCAACCTTAGCATCCCATCGGGCCCTGACTGAAGGTGTTCTTATTGTTCCTACAGGTTCTGTTTGCACCGAAATCTCTGCCACTGTCTGAACTGCAATACTAGATACCTTGGAGAATGGTTTAGCTTTATCTGCCTCAGTGGTGCTCTCACTGTATTTCCCGACACGGGGCTTCCTTCTGGATCTGCTGGAAAGATCCCATTCATCTTGATCTTCATCATCTGTCTGAACACTTGTATCAACACTCTTCTTAGTTCTCCGCCTCCTGTTTGTGTAACCTCTTTCTGCTCCATCTTCATCATCAGTTTGCACTCCACTGTCCACTATTTTTTTGAAGCACCGGGGCTCTTCTTCCAGGCTCTCCTCAAACTCCTCATAGGGACCACGTAATTTTGGCATAGAACTTCTCTTTTTCAATTGCTTCTCCTCTCTAACATCAATATCCTTTAGAGACATTTCTGAAACGGAGCTTAAGATACCAGACCTGGGTATGTATTGGGTAATGCCATCAGACTGAACTGTATACCATGCTTGGCTTTGTGGAATTTCAATACCCAGCACTCCTGAAGCTGTAGTGGTTGTGTCATCAGTAGGCCAAAATTGGCCATTTTCTGTGGTTGCATATTGTCCTTCCAAAAGTGTTTGATCTGTGGTGGTTTGTGGCGAGCCAGTTCCTGAAGGGTCATAACCATACTGATATATTTGGCGAAGTTTTTGCTCCTCTAACTGTTGGTGGAGCTGTTGTTGAAGCTGTTGGAATTGTTCAAGCTGCAACTGCTGCTGGGCTAATGTCTCTTGTCTCATCATAAACTGAGCTTGTCGTTCCTCCTCCTGCTGAAATAAGAGATGATGTTTCATGGATTGCAACTCCTCAAGCTTTTTTTGCACCATAAACTTTTCTTGTTCCCTAAATCTTTGAATTTCCTGACGTTCCCATTCCAGCTCTTCCGCAAAGCGCTGCTGCTTAATTTTCTCAAGCTCAAGAAGTTCCCGCTCCAAATCAAGCTGCTGTTGTTTGCCTTCTTCAGGGGCAATGAGAAGGGCAACCTCATCGTCAATTACATCTGTATAAACTTCAGATGCTGTAGTTAAAGCAGGTATCAAGCTGGTTGGCTCAGTGGTAATAGTTTCTATCGTATGAGGTGGCAACCCTGTCTCCATACCAATGGCAGTAATTGCATTATCTTTTTCAGCTGCCACAGTTGTCAAAAAACTGTAGGATCTTGGGAGTGGTTGAGTCTGTTGCAAAGTTGATAAAGAGGGCACTGAGTCAATCGTTTGGAGAGTAGGTAAATCTCTGACACTTGTGCTGAAAATAGAACCAGGTTGTGTGGTGATGGCAAATGTGGATGGGATTGGAGTCGCTACTGAAGAATAAACAACACCATTGGATGATCTTAAAACACTTCCAACGCCAAACTGTGAACCCACAGATGACACCATTCTTGCTTGGGAATACTGTGGTGTACTGAGCCCGAGGCCAGAAATCTGTCGAGTCTCTGGATATGGACCTGTAGTCTTGCTTGAGTAATCCATAACCTCACCTGAAATTACAGGGCAAAGTTACAGTCCAGTCCCACAAAAGAATGCTGCTTTGCGGATTCTGAAAGTCATCTCATCTTGATGAAATAAATGGGAAGGGGAAACTGCATGCAAATCTTCAGGTTAATGATCTACTTTAGATGTGAAGGAAACAGCATTTCTGAACATGCAGGCACATGCAGGCACCTCTGTGCAAACACATACGTAAAATGAAGAAATGAAAAACACGTGTAATCCAGAATAATTTGTCACACTGTCCGAAAGAAAACAAAACAACAGAAGGAGGGGAAAAACAATAAAAAAATTATCCTGAAATGAGGTGAGGAACATCAAAATTATATTTCAAAGAAAGATCTGCTGCTGTGTCATACTGACCTGTAGTTACTCTTCCAGAAGTAAGATCTACTGCTGTATCAGTTGCCCCAACTCGATAATCAAAGCTATTCTTGCTTTTGTATGCAAATAGTCCAGCTTCTGATAAATTTGTATCAGACATAGATGGTTTCATACCTCCCATTCCTCGGTAGCCATATGACCCTGAACGATCATACTGATAATGGTCATCTCTGTAGCCAAAGCGATCTTCAGGAAGTGTAGTAGAAGGCTGCTGTGCTGTACAGCTCCTACCAAACGGCAATTTATAAACCATATCACAGCAGACAGCTCTTCTCCCTGCAGTCAGATCTACAGGCTTTTCATCATCTTCTATTACTGTTGTTATGATACCTGAAGTAGTTTCATCCATTGTTACTACTGTTCTGTGGGATTTTGTAGTGCTAAGGTCAACTGCTCCACTCTCCGCTGGCTCCTGAGAAGTGGAGAGATCAGTCCAACCATTTGTAACACCAACAGGTGGTACAGTAACAGGCTTTGTAGTAGCCCACGTCACTGCCTGTGTTGAAGTACCTAGGGATAAATTTATCGGCACTTCATCTCTACCTACAGAGAAGGCCTGGCTGCCTGTTACTCTGTACACAGGCTCGAAATGTTTTGATGTTGTTAGCTGAAGCGGTGCTGTCATTGCATGTCCTAGATCCACAAGGCTGTCTGTGCTGGTGGTGTAGCTCACAGTGGCAGTGCAGGTCATCACAGTTACTGTCTCAGTGACTACAGGCAGAGAAGTATCGGCAACACATGCAGTGCTAAGATTTATTATGGATGGCTGGACAGTACTTACTGGCCGTCCACCTGTGTCACTCGCTGGCATTTGTCTTCTTACATCCATGGAAACAGCAGAGAGATCCATGCAGCTGTCTCTCATTTCAATGTCCATCTTAGTTAAAGTGCGAAGGTCTATGACATCGCCCAAAGGATGGAATCTTCCATTCTCCCTGTATCTGGGTTGATCTACAATATGTAGTGGCTCTGGAGGTATAGTAATAGCAACACTACCTAAACCATAACCAGGCACTGGACCCTTAACCAGAGACACCGTGGTCTTGGTTATGTCTGTTGTTACTACTTCTGATTTTGAACTAGGTATTCTTTCAAAAGCTGATTGTGTTGTCACAGGAATAGCTTGCAGTGCACCTGAAATATACATACTCTGACCTGCCATACTTTGAATATCCATAGTTTTCATGGATGTAGTAAAAACCTGTTGCATAGGTAGGGGAATCTGTTCTTTAGAAGGTGCTTCTAAAGGCCAGCTGGTAACAGCCTGACTAGTTATAGCTTCTGTGGGAGTTCCAGGCTCAGATGGCAATGTGATGACAACATAGGTTTCCTGTGAGGGTTTTGCCAACCTTGGTGAAGATTTGTTAGAGTGTGGAGACAAAGGGGAAGTGGGAGATGGTATTTTGTATTCAGCTGTGGAGACCAAATTCAGAGTCATACTTGAAGTCAATGACACACTTACTGGTTTGGGTTGTGTTTCTGCTGGCTTATGGACAGCTATTGGGAGCGGAGGAACTGCTGGTTTAGGAGCAATTGGAGGTTTAGTTACTTCAGGGGGCCTGTGACTGAAAACAAGCCCTGCTGGAATGGAGGATGGTTTAGGTGGTACAGGAGGTGGTGTTGGGGTGTATGTTTTTGCGATAGGTACCACATGATTCTTTAATACAGCTGTGGACTCAAGTGTTGGAACAGTTGTGACTGGAGGTACCACTGTGGGAGCTGTTGCTGCTGGAGTTTTAATCTGTGACTTCTTTTTGGGATAAATGGCTGGCTTGGGCAAAAGAGGTGGAGGTGGTAATGGTGGTGGAGGAGGTGGTGGAGGAGGAGGAGGTGGGGGTGGAGGAGGATGTGCAGGAGAATCCAAAGAAGAGCTTCTAAAAAGAGAGAGTACTTTGGCTGAAACAGCAGGAGCTGAGGAAGGCACAGAGACCATGCTGGTCTTACTTACAACACTGTGAGTGAGTACAGAAGATGTTTCTGATGCAGGCTCTGTAACTGGTACTGGTGCTATACAGATAGGTGGTTGCTCAGATGCAGCACTAGTCAAATCAATCCTTGTCATATCAACACCCAATTCTTTGTGTGGCTCTTCAGGATGAATTTTGACACTGCCAGCCTCTACTGTACTTTTAATTTTTCTAGATGTTTCCTTCTCTGCTTTGGAGGTATCAAAGGTAATGGTATCAGCTGCATATTCCTTGGATTTTGTAACTGTAGTTGCCACTACTAAAGGTACAGTTTCAGGCAAACAAACTGCAGTTTGCTCCGCACTCTCCATATCTGATTCTATAGATGGTTTTTTAGTGGATCCGGCAATAGATTCGTAAGGCATGCTCACTTCAGAGTACTCTTTTGCAGATGTTAAGGGAACCTGTGTTACTACCCTGACACCTTCAGAATCTGCTGGTTTACTTACACCCTCTGCTGGACCTACAAAACCTGTGGCTGCACTGTCTATAGGTGAGGAACTATCCGTGGTACAAACTGAAGATGTAGATGATGTTAAGGAAGCTGCATCAGAAGGTAAAACCGATGCAGCACCTTCCGATGTCTCAGAGTATGTCAATATTGATGTTTCATGAGAAATTATTTCTTGAATTTCTCTGGCATAATCTGTTAAGTATTCATCTTCAATTTCCTCTGCTGAAAAATGCTGTGTTATTTTAACATCTGGAATGGAAAGTGCTGTGCTACTGACAGGTGATACATCTGAGATTGCTGAAGTAGTGCTTGATGTTAAAGATGTACTGTCCACTATTTCTCCACCACCAGATACCTTTGTATCAGATGTGGGAATGAAATCTGAAGTTGGTTGTGTTGGACTAGACCCTGGGGTGAGCTGCATTTTCTGTCTTTTCATAAGCTCTTCATAAGCAGCTTCTGCATCTAACAAATGCTTTTCCTCAATGGTGGAAGTTACTGTGCTGTCTAATACAACTATTTCATGACTTTCTGGGATAATGTAAGAACTAGAAACAATATCTTCTTGAGGCACAATAGTATGTAAAGTCTCAACACTATAGTAGTCTTTCTCTAGATCACTAATTTTCTGTGGTTCATCATAGACCTGTTCTGAAGCTCTTGTTTTTTTCTCTTTTCCTCTCTGTTGTATATATTCACTGCTCTCATCTTGTCTCATGACAAGATTAGTATCAATAGTTCCATTGTAAGTATCCTCTACTAACGATTCGTAAATATAATCCTCTATTAGCATTCCACCATATAAAGATTCTTTTTCAAATACTTCATCTTTTTCATTTGAAATTTGAAATGATTTGGACTTATGCATCATCTCCTCATATACCTCTTCAGCACTTTTCAGTGTCTTTTGACCACTCTCTTCTTTTGGGAGTCCAGCTGGTTGTTCATCTGTTGGTGAGTATAGAGAGACAGCAGTAGGCAATTTGTAAACTTTTTGCACTTCTATTATTTTTTCTGGGCTGATTTCAAAACCTTCAGGTTCTGACTCAATGCTGGGTGAATATTCAGAACAAGAAGATCTGTGCAGCTCTTCCATTTCTGCAGCCTGTCGTAATTCTTCTGTTGGAGATGCATCTTCTATGGGAGAAAGATTGCTTGGTGGAGTCTTTGGACGTTCCCTTCTTCTCTGGGCTCTTAGTTCATCCTTGTCCTTTTTAGATTTTTTGCTGGAACTTTTTCTCTGTTGCTGTTCTAATTCACGCTGTTTCTCTTGTTCCTTTAGCAGTTCTTCCTCTTCCCGTAGTTCTTCTTCTTCTGAAGAATCTTCAATAGTGGGAAGAAGAGGGCCATGTGTCCGATGCCTGGCTTTGCGCTGTTGTTTGCTCTCCCCTCCCAGTTTTTTGTGACTAGGACTGCTGTCACTGTCTTCATCAAGTGATGACACTGAAGTAGGAGATGTACCTGGTGTGAAACTAGAAGCATGTAAACTAGAAGATCCTTCTCCTCTAGATCTATCTTCTGGTGAATCTGTAAGACTCTCCATCTCTAGCTCAGGCTCTTCATCAAAATATAAAATACCTTTCTGTTGTTCAGATACTTCAGAATATTTGGCTGTTATTGTACTATTTAATTCTATTGTTTTGAAACGTCGAAGGCCTCCTCCTCCAGATATTGCCAGTTCTTCACTGTCTTGGCTTTTACTTTCCCTGTATTTTGGCTCTGGGCTTTCATCAAAAGTCTCATCATCGTCATCATGCCATGAATGTCTTCTTCCTGCGTCCTCATCATAGCCTGCACTACTTTTCCGTGTCATTCTCCTGTGTTTCCCAGCTGTTCCTTTGGCTTTGCTTTTCACTTCTTCTTTCTTTTGGCTTTCAGCTGCACTGATCTCTTTGAGTTGATTTCTAATGAATTCATCATCTTCAGAACCCGAAGCATCTTCATCAGCACTCATCTCTATAATCTGTTTTCTAATGAAGTCTTCCTCATCACCTGATCCCTGACTGTCGTCTCGTTTATACTCATCACTGCTTGAAGAACCAACACTAGTTCTTCTTTTTCTCCTTGGGACAGGTGAGTTTTCACTCTCACTGCTGTCTTCCACAGAGTCATAGCGTTGCTGTCTTCTTGCTGATATCTCATCGCCTTCACCTTCTTCCTTGTAGTCTGCCTGGGAGGAAGCAGTTCCTTTGCCCTCTTCTACAATGGTTCCTTCACCTTCTTTGATAGCCTTTAAGTCTTCCTCATCTGAACTGTAAGATTCTGGAGTGACAGGCAAAGGCTTTGTTTTAAGTTGATCCTTTGTCTGTTCACCATATGTTTCAGAAAGATCTTTGCTTTTTGCAGATTTTTCATCAGAAAGAGTACTTGCCTGAGCTTCTAAAATTGAGAGTACAGTGCTTTCCAATTTAGCTAGATCTGAGGGACTTGGTGGACTTTCTTGTGAAATAGTGTCTTTTTTATTAGATTCTTTGAGTAAATCCTTTTCATTAGTGGGGATATGACTTGGAATTTCACCAAGTGAACTTGATATCCCATCAGAAGAATACCCGGTGTCACTCAGACCTTGAGGACTTTTCTGTTGCTGAGAGCTTGATGTGTCTGATTTGTCATCCTCCTTTTCCTAAAAAAATAAATACATAACGTGTGTGTATTTATTTATATATAAATTCTTAATCTCTCCTGGAAATTAAAAACATGTGATTTTTTTTTCCTAAAGGATGAGTTCATTTCTCAGATGAAGACTGAACACTATTTTTGCTATTCAAAGCTATTAGAATAATACAAAAAAGTTCCTTGAATTTTGATTTTTTGCATTGAATCTAAGCTTTGCATGGCTGTCCACACTGGCAACTGGTTTTACTAGTTTCAAGATGATTTTTTTATTTTTCAATATAAAATTCAATTGTTTTAAGAACACTTAGTAAAGATAATCTGCCATTCATTCACATATGCATGGCACAAGCTGCCCGGGGATTTATTTATATGAAGCTTTGATTTACTATGTTTCAAAGCTGTGTACATGGTTTTTGATACAAAGTAATATAGCTTGACAAACATCTGCAGAATTTCTGGAGTCTGCTCCTTTCTTTGCCCATTCAGAAATTTATAATTGTCTAAAAATATGGCAATATTCTCAAATTTTGGACTCATGGTTTAATTTTGATGATTGAAGTATTACACATTGCAACATCCCACAGAATACATAGAGTACTGAAGCATGATTTAATGACATTAGGAGTGTCCCCACATATCGGAATGTCTCCCATAGCTGGGCACTGTACAAATATTTTCTGAGTACCTCATAAGAAAGTTTCTCGGTAAACTGGTAATGCAGAGTAAGCTGCTGGTAGGGAAGCGCAATTGCAGAGAGGGAAGCACGATGGTCAGCCATGATTAAAGGAAGCAAACAAGGCAGGCATTCCTGACTGAGCACCAGAACCAATGTTTTCCTTCTCATCCCTAATTAAACACCCTTAGTCATCCTAGCTTCCAGATCCTTCTACACCATTCTGACTGACAAGCATCTCTATCTCCTATAAATAACAAAAATACTAAAAATATCCTACAGCAAGTATTTCTGCACCAGTTTCCCTCCTGCTTCTCACAGCTGTGAAATGCTCTGTACTTAGTGAAAGTAACTCATCGTTCGGCTAAAAAACAGTTCACTGTCCAAAATTTGGATCACCTTAGCTCTACTCTGAGCTGACAATTTTAGGAAGTGTTCCCACATCCACTGGCGATTTGAGAACACGCATCCCAAAGTCTCATGATTTTAATAATATGATTTGATCTTTTTTTTGTTAGGGCTCTCAATAATAGAAGTAGGGAGTATTTACCAGCTTCACTAATCTAAGTCAGTGATTTCTGAAGTACAGCAAACCATTTATTTAAAGGTTTGATTTATCAACTTCATTGGCAATACAACCATTTGAAAAATAGCTAAAAATACTGTGGAATAAATATACTAGGAAAATTATCATGAATATTAATTATAATTTAAAATCACATTTACACTCATGTTAAGTTGCTATCAACTACAAGTATTTTCAAAGTTTATTCACACTAATGTTAAATTCAGTGTCAAAATATCAAAATCCAAATATTTTTATAGTCAGTTATACTATTTTTTAAAACCAGTCAAGTTTAGATTTAATTTGCATTTAAGGTACGTGTTCTTGCTTTTAGACATATCACTTTGAATATAATCTTACATTAAAACACCTATATTTATATTAATATTAAAAAATATATATTATTATTACAGTAATATACTAATTAATATTTTATTAATTAATCATCATTCACAGGAGTGATCTATTTTATGCTTTGCAAAATCAGATATTATACTGAATATAAACTACATTTGTTTTTACCAATATTATAACCAATGCTGCAAATCCAGCTATCTGATATCACAGAAAAATCCATTGCAGATAAAAATCCAGTGTGAAAACAAACATTTCTAAGGACTTCTTAAATGAAAAGGCTGTGATTAATATTTAAACATGGAGAAACCTGCAGTACTCAAAACAACTTTGGAAAGTCATCACCACTTGAACCCTACAGCTCTCACTATTCTGAAAAATCTACTCTTGAGTATTCTCCAGCCCTTAAGGACAGAATTATGTATGGTCTTTACAAAAAGTCAGCAATGAAGCATAACTAAGCACTTCAGGTTTTGTATATTTACATTTTTGTTCCCTTTATTAAAGAAGGAAGTGTTTAAGGGGAATTAATTTTGCTATGTTAAAAAAATGCATATATCATTAAAACCAAGGGATTTTTTCCTCTATAAATAGCACACCCCTCACTAAAATTTCACCCATGACACTTGATTGTTATTTTTTCATTTATCAACAATATGTTCATACTTATGAAGTCATACTCAACAAAACTCTAAGATCAATTTAGATGAGCTATGAAAAAATGCAAGCATTGCTCGACCTCAGAAGGTTTCCCAGAAGCTGATGAACAGGATGCATTCACTAAAAGGGAACCTCTCAGATCTTGGTTCTCCATAGGGAAATGAAGTGATAGAGTCAGTTGTAAAGCAGAAGAAGGCATCAACTGAACAGTTAAGCACAGAAAATGGTAAAGAACAACTGGTTCATGGAACAGCTTCAGCCATTCTCTCTGCAGCTGAGTCCAATGTCTCGTACATACTGTGACCAAACCAGAGGAGATGACAACGAATATTGCTGTTGCCCACCCTGCTGTTGAACCTCAGTATATGACATAACATGACTGCTATGAATTGCAGGAAACTGAATATGAGATTGTCTGCTGTTTGTACAGTAAGGAGAAGAAAAAGATCTGCAATAAGGACAGAATTATTTTCTCACTGGCAATAAAAGGGATGAGAAAAATACAACTTTCTTTTTAAGGTTACCAAAATATGAATATATTTTCTAACGTTTTTGTTTGTATTGTTGCCTGCACCATGGTACATGCAAAAATTATCCTGCATATCATACTTTGAGATTAATATGCATGTAAACAGTATTTGGCCTCTGGGCTTTTTTCCCCTATCTCCTGTAGTCTGAGAATTAGGATATTGCCACTAGCTACATCTCTTCTTAAAGGACTGCTAACTTATTTTCTGTGGGGTTGGCCATTAAATCCACAAAGACAGCATCATTGTTAAACTTGCAAACATATCATAAAAATAATATTTTTAGATGAATAATAAAATATTGCAGAAACAATGTTGCTAAGGATCATACATATTTTCCACAACTCTTTGAGAATGAAAAAAATGCATTTAAATAATAAAAATCTACTTTTTTTTCCTTGTAAATTTCTGAGTATTTCAATGGCATTTCCTCTGAGTTTGCCTACTGTATGTTTTTAACACTGGACAAATTTAGCTCTAATACAGGCATTGATAAGAGGAACTTCTTGAGACACGAGGAAGAAGGAGACTTATAAAAGCTGCAGTCTGGATAACACTTTAAAAACAGCAAATGCAAACTCTTCAACTAATGTTAAAAATGATCTAATGTCAACTGTATTTGTGCTACTCCAATGGCATTTCTGTGACGCCAGAATCAATCCATTACACAATTACTTTGTATTAGAAGTTTTTGCTTTATAAGTATTATATATTCTTACTCTTCCTTGTTTTTACTGTTTTTATTTGAAAATCATATAAAAAACAATCAAGGTATGGCACTTGTGGAGATGTTTTAGAGGTGAAGGTAGCAGTGCTGAGCTAATGGTTTGGCTTCATGATCTTAGAGGTTTTTTTCAACCTTAATGATTCTCTGATTCTCTGAAAAAGTTCTATTGGTTATCAAATCAAACCAGAACTTGCTTAAAAGAAAAATATGGCAAAAAAAAAAATTAAAAAGTATTTACAGCTAGCAAGATCATATTCTGTTACAGAGGACAGAAATTTTATTTTGCAAAGGAACTCATAATTTTAAAAGGTCATTTTGTTTATAGAAGAAACAAAGACATCTACATTATAAAAAAAAAAAGTTTCACAAAGTGGAAAATAAACAGTTGACTAAACTATGTAAAGTGCATTTCAATTTTATATTTTCAAAATGAAACATTTTATTTGTCCAGAACTGTTGCTTACAGGCAAGTCTTATCCTCCCTTTTTTCTACCTCTCTGGGCTGTGTTTTGTCATTAATAGCAAGTGTTAGAATAATGATGCCAATCAACAAAATATTAATATTTACTCAGTTACTCAACTGAAGCACATGATCATTCCTCAGTAAACATAAGAAGGTAGTAATAAGGGTACATTTATAATATATTTGATAAATTGCAAATGTATGTCCAATTGACACCATGGTAATGTGTTCATGTAGAAATGCTGAACTACTTCTGTGTTAATTTGTGAGTTCCAAGATGACAATTACTGACAAACTGCATGTGCTAAACCTCTAAGATTCCTAGGAATCCTTGTTAGAACAGCTAACTGCTATTGCACATGTCAATAGTCAATATTACAAGATTGTTTCTCAGGAAAAGGACCTGTAAAACATGAGTAGTCAGTTTATTTTTTTAAATTTTTTTGAAGAAATTATATTTCAAAATGTTACTGAAAAAACACTTTGAAAAAAAAAAACAACGGCTTTATGATTCCTTAAATCACACTTTGAGACTCAAATATTTTTAAATGCTCCAATATTAAAATCACCTTTTTTTTTGCAAAGGATGATGGATCTCTAAATAAAATTGATATCTGCGATTTCTCCTGAACCTGAAGGGAGCCTACAAAAAGGGCAGAGTGAGAATATTTACAAGACCATGGACAAGACAAGACAAAATGGCTTCACACTGAAAGAGGGCAAGTTTAGATTAGATATTAAGAAGAAGCTCTTTATTATTAAGGTGGTGAATCACTGGCACAGATTGCCCAGAGAAGCTGTGGCTGCCCCACCCCTGGAAGTGCACAAGGCCAGGCTGGATGGGATTTCGAGCCACCTGGTCTAGTGAAAGGTGTCCCTGCTCACGGTCATCTTTAAGGTCCTTTCCAATACAAACCATTCTATGATTCTCTGATTTTCCATGGACTATTCTACCATTTGTACTGAATCAGAACTTTAGTCTCTTCATGTCTTCAGGGACTTATTGGGGTGTTCTTGCCTTTTGTTTTTTTCTTCTTTTTTTTTTTTAGTGAAAAATGAGGGTATCAGTAATTGCTTATCTTATTGGAAAGCTAGACCAGGTAATAACTACCATTTCCACAGAAGTGGATATAAAATGACAGCAGTTTGTCAAGTGCACAAAGGTTTTCACTTGTATCCCTAATTATAAATATACCTAGCTGAAATCCTCCATATGATTCTACCCTGAAATACATGTAAAGTATATTCTTCAATGTCTACATGTTGTCTTTTACCTAGTGAAATGGAATCAATGTGTGATATCTAAATTGGTATCACCTCTTCCACTTTTATCACATGATCTCTTGGGAAGAGCTGTATCTAGCAATGTTTGATGGACAGCACAGACAACACCGAAGTACTTCAATAAAGAAAAATTAAAAATAAATCAGAGTTAATTTTACTAAGTACAAGCTAGGTGAGACACTTTTATTTTTAATGCTGAACAATTTGAAATAGGATTTTCCCAAATCTCCTTTTTGTTTGGTCCAAATAGTAAGATTTTTGGCTATGTTACTCTAAGCATAATTCAGAGATTCCCTCAGTACATTCATACACCATAACTCTTGATATGATCAAGAGCAGTAAACATAATATGTGATAGAAGGTATATTTCAGACAGGAGATTTGGTTTATAAAAATAATATTTTCTCGATCATAATTTCTGAATGAGAATATTTTTCTGTCCAAATATCTTGGTTACCACCAGGAAATACATAAAACAAAAAAACCTAACCAAACTCTTGACTTTTTTGATTGGGATTATTTGAAAACATAATTCTGGCAAAGATTAAACACTTTCCCTAAGCCTACTCCTACTTTTTAAACATAATAATCAGCACCTAATTTGCGCTGCTGATACAAAACCCCTTAATTTTCCATTTCTCAACAAACTGTGCATGTCATTCACTTCAGCTGATAAAGTGACTTGTTGGTGAGTTCATGTTCAGCAAAAACATTTATTTAAGAAATGCAGACCTCTGGTTCATAGTACCATAAACTCACCCATTCCTCTGAATTGAGAGCCCACAAGAACCCTACCGGAAAGTACTTGTCTATATGAGATAAACCAATTAAATAGTAAAAAGGTGTAAAGATTGCATACTTTAACATATCATGTACAGGCATCACAAAGTATTCCTGAAATTTATATTATATTTTGGTATTGCAAAGTACTGTACACCTTACCCTCTCAGATTATTCCCTTTCGGGATTGAGAACTATGAAAACACTCCAATTCAACAATTAATCTTCAAAGTCTGGCCAGTCTAGAGATCAAGGTAAATAAATCTGAAATATTGGAAAAATTATTAAACAGGAGCTCTGCCTTAGTTTAAAATGCTTAACTGCTGGAGACTTAAAATCAGGGAAAAAGTCTTGAAATGTGCATGTAGAGCATAAGACTAACCGGTGAAACTTTCACTCAGTGGGATTCATTGATTTTATCATTTAGAACCATCTTGTAAAGAGAATAACAGTAAAGCAGGAAGGAGGGGGTCTGTAAGGATCAGATTCTCAGTTGGAGAAAGAGAAAAATGGATGTGGGAGGGAAACACTTACTATTTTTTCTCTCACTGCTTCCATGCGGTCGGTTCCTGGCAAAGGTGCTGTTTGAACAGGAATTTCTTCTCCCTGAGCTTTTTCAGCTTTCAAAACCTCTTGTGAAATCCCAGTTGCCAAATCCTCTTTCTTAACATCTTCTTGCTCCTTAGCTTGCAGTCGCTTATAAGGTGCTTCAACTTCTACTTTCTGTTCAGCAACACGGTCTTTAATCTCAGCTGTAATTTCTTCTTTTTTGTCTTCTGGATGTCGTGTGCTCTTTTCTG
This sequence comes from Eulacestoma nigropectus, assembly GCA_013397775.1. NCBI lineage: Eukaryota > Metazoa > Chordata > Aves > Passeriformes > Eulacestoma > Eulacestoma nigropectus. The sequence goes on along the minus strand of VZTE01000869.1, from coordinate 1,088,937 downwards.
GGAGCACAGTTTCTTTATCTTCTTCCAACGTGCTTAGGGGTTTCTTTTGGTCCACAGTTGTTGCAGGAATTTTATCTGCTGAAGGTGTCTTTGACAGTTTCCCTCGCTGAAGTTTTGTTTCTTCTTTTTGACCTTCCTCTTGGATTTTATCCACGGATAAAGTTTTCTTAATTTTTTCATGTTGAAGTTTTATATCTTCTTTCTGAATTCCATGTTGTATTTTATCAACTGAAGCTGCCTTTGGCAATTTTACCTCCTGAAGCTGTACATCTTCCTTCTGAGCTGCAGGTTGGATTTTGTCAGCTGACAGTGCCTTTGCCATTTTCATCTGTTGGAGTTTTGGGTCTTCTTTCTGGATTCCCTGTAAAATTTTGTCAGCTGAGGGTATCTTTGCCAATTTTGCCTCTTGAAGTTTTATGTCTTCCTTCCGAACTCCATGTAAAATTTTATCAGCTGAGGATGTTTTTGCCAGCTTTGCTTCTTGAAGTTTTTCATCCTCCTTCTGAACTTCATGCAAAACTCTGTCATAGGAGGCTGTCTTTGTCAGTTTTGTTTGCTGAATCCTTGGGTCTTCTTTCTGAGAAGCACGCTGGATTTTATCAGCTGAGGGTGTCTTGACAAGTTTTCCCTGCTTAGGTTTTGCATCTTCCTTTTGAACTCCTTGCTGGATTTTATCAGCTGACAATGTTTTTTCCAGTCTCCCCTGCTGAAGTTTTGGAGCTTCTTTCTGAATCCCTGGTTCTTCTTTCGGCTTTGCTGCTGCTGGAGTAGGCGGTGTGGAAGTCTTCTGAGGGGAATGTGAGACAGCAGGCATAGGCTGTTTTTGAGGAGGAGCAGGTGGTTTGGATGTTGGTTGTGAAGGGCCTGTTTTAGGAAGTGGCACCTTGCCCATATCTCCAAGTTGTCCTGACACTGCCCTTTGGGTCTGGCAGTTTAAGCACAGCCATTCCTGTACCTGTGATACAACAAACATATGAAATTACTTATTTGAAAAAGTAACAATAAAATCATACAGTGTTTTCAGCTAATACAGTTGAATTCTTTCAATCTGATTGCTATGCATACTCGTAAGTTATTTCCTTTCTTTCCTGCTCTTGCAGGAAGGCCCACAGCACCATTCCAGAAATGGAGCATGTCCGATTCCAGAAAGCAAAGATGATCAGATATAAAAAGACGCTGTGAAAACTAACAGCAACGACATTTTTCCAAAGTATTGATGACCTATATGTTCAAAGTTTGCTTACATATTTCTAACACATATTTCTCTGTAAAGCCTCTATAATCTATCAATAGGTCCCCATAAGTTTGCAAATCTGAGAAAAAGGGGACCAACTGGCACTTATGGCTCTCTGTGTTTCTCTTCAGAAATCCCCTCTCGAAGTTTTGTATAGGTATCAGTGTATAAATTTATTTTGGCTGTAACTCAACAGGAAGATCACCTCTCTGCTCACTTTACTGCTAAATCCCTGCTCCACACTGGCTTCTTTTCTTCCCAGAAAACCAGAAAAAGGACAAGTGCTTCTATCTGTGCAAAAGATCTCGTTGCCAGTTGCCTAGCTACTACATGAGAGGAGTAATCACACTGTTTCCAGAGGGATTTGGTTTATAGTTCCTTTAAAATAGCAAAAGAAAATTTTAAGCACAGAAAGACACTGAAAAGAAAGAAAAAAACCAGACTGTTCTGGATACTAGAATAGCTAATGAAGGTTTACTTCACTAGTGCAAAATGAGCTTCACTGGTGGATAAGAGGTGTATACTGTACATGAAAATCTACATCTAAAATAGCTGATCAGCTATTTTTCTAAGTAATATATAAATTACAAGAAACACAGATGATATGACAAAAATCTTAAGTAAGAAAAGCTCACATGGGTTAGTTTTATGGAAATGCAACTAAGGAGAGGCTATTTAATGTATAAAATTGTCTGACAAATTTTCTTTCAGGCACAAGCAAAGCAAGAATGCATGCATTATCATTCAGGTCATCAAACAATTGCCTTGTGTATTTATTATTCTACTTTTTTTAGAAATGACCAAACTAGTGAGTCCTAGTAATTGACACAAAAAGTATTTATTAATAGTATCTGATAATATTGTCCCAATAAATGGAGTTTATCAGCTGAATCAGCTGTCTCCCCTAACAGTTACTATATCCTTTGCAAGTCCAAACTTAATGTGGCCCTGTATCAGACTATTAAATATAATTTAGGCTTAGTTTTTCTGTTAAAAAAAGCATTTAAACATAATCCTACAGGATCTATTATCCTCTTCCATAGGCCTTAAAGTGTTCCAAATACACATCATTTGTTTGGGAAGCACTAATTAAGAAATGCAAACATAAACATTTTTTATTAATGAATGTGCAAAACATAACTCAGTTTTCTTGCAAATATTACTTTTAGATGAGGTTATCTGGAATTCTTACCATAGCTTCCTTTCTTTTCCTAGAAAACAGTATTGGAAGACATAAATGTGTTGTGTACTGTCTTTTATAAACTGAAAATAGAAGCAATGCTCCAGGAAACAAATTTGCCCCACAGAAAATCATGAAATTATTATTAGAAGTTTGCAATGGACTAAATATACTAGATAACATTTAGCATAAATAGACTACTGAAAAAAGATCCAATTTCATAGTAGCGTTGATTGTTTTCTCATAAAGTTTGTGAAGATCAATATACAAAGTTGGCAAAATAATTATCATAGTTATTTTTTAAAATTTATTGGAGGGCCCAAAAGATTTTAAACCCACAAAAAGGGGGCAGATTTTGCTTTATCCATTCAGCCTGAAAAATGTTCATTTCACAATGTAAGCAGAAATAATGCCATTATTATTTGTGGTAGTATAGCTTCAGTCAGCACAGGGCATGAGAATAAGACAGAACATAAATGTATTAAGCATCTCAGAATCTAGCCTTAGCTATCTTTAATTATATAAAAACATAATGAAGTGGCTTCTGCCATGAAATAATCCATGGTTCAAAAAATTACTTCTATATAGATACTCTTCATGAACATGTTAATTTATACTTCAAATTCATGTTCTTTTTGCAGTATCATTTATTTGACTTATTTTATTTTTATTTCCTTATATCCATATCCAGTTTCTAGGGTTTCTATGTTTGTTTCTTTTCTATCTACATTTGGCTCTTCTCTTAGCTCTGCTGATTATGCAGATCCCATCTAGTACCTCTCAGCTGCAGCTTCCTCACCGCTCATACACTTGCTCCTTCTCAGATTCATCGTCACTTCCGTTTCCCTCTTTTAAATCCTTCACAGACTCAGTTTTTTGAACTGCCTATAACAACTTTAGCAACTTTAGTAGCAGTATTAAGTGTTTAAAACCCAAAACAGTTACCCAGTCACTGTTTCCATTGCTCACTGTCCCTATTTAGTATCTTTTCCCTGGAGTAAATTTCTGCAACTCAAGGACTATGCTTTGTGCTGAGCACACAATAGAACTCTTAAAAAGGAAATGACAACATGAGGAAAGGAATGTGATGATGAGCAGATTGGCATAATGCACTAATTTTTATCAAAAGACAGAACTGCCAGTCTTGCCTCCCTGCCATACTGATGAATGTGATAGTAGACAAATGACCTGGAATTGTCTAGATATCAAGTGATTTGATGAACCTTGCCATTGTTCTCTTGGACTTTTTCAATATTTGCATCTATTTAGCAGTTTATTTTTCAGTGCTGCTGTATAGGCATTGCAAATACTACTCCCAAAGCTATACGTGTTTCATATAATTTTTTTTTACAACCATGCGGATATTTGATCACAAAAGAGCCTACAAAAATCTTCTTATAGCATCAGGCCTCTAACTCCTGATTCTCTGTCAGAAAGGTTCTCTGTAAAATCAAATTTTGTACCATGAAGTCATATGCCTCAGTTTTAGATTTGTCTTTTCCTCAGTTAACCTCATGCCCTGAATGCAAGCTTTTCCCTAAAGCTATCTCTTCAGTTAGCCTGTCAACCCAAATTTATTAGGACTCGGGAAACGGACATCATCTTCTTTTAGCAGTCTCCACTAGATAAACCTTCTCAGTTCTTTACAGAATTCTTCACACTCTTTGGTTCCTGAATTGGCAGTAGACACTATGATACTCGTACAAGTGACACGAGTGCTTTAATACTCTGAATCCATGGCTCTCTCCCTATGTTTTCAGCAACCCTTACAACCCAGACAGAACAAAGTAGCTCTGTCACAATGTTCTCCTCACTCAATTTTGTAATAAACAAATGTCATTATGAAAAGGGCAGACATCTAACATTCATTATGAATGTCTGTTTTTCAGTCATCAAGCAAGAGCTCTGCCCTGCTTGTTACAGAATGGCCCTTTCTGCAAACAAAAAGAGTGAGGGAACTCTTGAAAGGCTCAGCTCAGAGGTTCAGGTGTCTGATTCAAGACCTAGGCTAGTACAGCACAGCTGAGAGTCCTCAGCTCAGTTTTACTGAGGAAAAGGATGCTGAGATACTCTTTTAGAGAAAGCCAGGTGACGTAAGAAAACGTTCTTAAAAAAAAAAAGAAAAAAAAAAGAAAAGAAAAAAAAGAAGAAAAAAAGTAAAACCACACACCGTCACAGGGAGAAAAATTCAGGAAAAAATATACTGACATGAAGAGGTACAAAGCCAAAAGGAAAATACAGAGACGTGGATAGTAACAACCCAGCAATCACAAAGGTTGGCTGGTATGTTCCAAGGAGGTGGAGAAGTTGATGCTTGCTGACCTGACTGGTGACTGTCTGGCCAGCAGACACCATCTAAGGGCCTCACTGAGGTGGTGAGTATTTTAATATTAACAATTCTTCATTGGTATCTGTCTGCTGTGTGTATTCATCCACAAATCACTCTGTACTCCTCAAGTCTGTACGTCTTCCTGGCTGTGTCCCTCTGCCTGTGGTAGATATTGCCTCAACAAAACAGTGCAGAGAGAGAAGGCTACATTCCTATCTGGAATGGGAATGCTGGCCTCAGTATTTCTTTGGGATGTGTGATCTACAAATTCAAATCCCACACAAACTGAGGACTTAGATCTCCTACCTTTAGGGGAAATACTCAAATTGCTAGACCTATGTATAAAAAAGTAACCACCAATGTCACACAGATTGATAGAGAAACATAAATATTCAGAGCATGACCACCAAATCAGACAGTAGATCTGGCAGAAGAAAAAAATACAAAAAGAAAATACTAAAATCCCACATTTTCTCTATCCAAACAGTGGCAAGCAGGCAGGAGGTAACTGTCTAAAAGCAGCCAGTTTGGCAGAGACGGGGTCCACAGTGAAGCCTCTATGGCATCCAGAATTAGAAAAAATGTAGAATGGTTTTCACAGATACAGTGTCTGTTGAGGTCATAGGCAGTTTTCCAGGCTCATTTTCCTGAATTTACACATAAATTTTGTCTGAAATGTCACTTAGGAGCTTAAACTTTTTTTTGGATTCCACCCCAAGTGCAGAAATGATGTGCAAACAAATTCTTAGTCAGATGGCTGATTTTTTGAGAAAAGGTTAGAAAAATTTGGCTAATTTAACCTAGGGAAATGAATCCCACAAATATGACCTATATGGGAGGAAAGGTATATTGGCTGCAAACCAAATGGATATTAATTGTCCATGGACAAATTTAGCTTTGAAATCAGAAGACCTTCCTTGCCACTAATGATTTGAAATTTGGAGTATGATACAATAGGAATGTGGCACAGAGAAACACAGCTAATTTCAATATATGATGTGACTGCCAACAAAATCACTCAATGATCCATGAAATCCTACCAGTTTTAAAAAATGCATTTCTGTAATAGCATTCATGAGCAGAATGCATTATATCATTAGCATTGAACAGATTCACAGAATTTAGTTGACTTTAAACATCAAGGTGTTTTTTGGCCACCAAAGAGAGATACTAGAAATCCCCAAAAAGTGGTTCAGATGAATTTAAAGCATCAAATTAGAAAAAAAAAAATTGTAAAAATCCCTGCAGAATAAAGAAGTTTGTCAATAGAAGGAGGAAGGGATTACCTTTTCAGTTTGAGAATGCTTTTTTTTATTTGCTGAAGTTACAACCAAGATGAGATTGTTATCTGAACAATGCAAAACAAAGTATCATCTTGTATCTTTTTCTCAGATAAAGAGTTTCAGTATGTGATTGAGGAAGACCAAGTTATCTCAGCCTCTCATTACTGTTATTAATAGATATGTTTACTTATAAGCCATCACAACTATGAAATAAAGTAAGTTATTTTCAATGATCTCTTTTTCTTCTACACCAAGCGATAAATGAAGAGAGTTGTAAATACTGCAGCAGACTACCGGAAAAGTGCAGAGGAATTGGTGTTTCTCCCAAGTGTCAGGAATTATCTACTCCTTAACTTTAATAGGGTTGGGACTGCTGAATATTTCACTCAATTACGTACAGATGAAATACAGAATATGACAACACAAAGATGACCTACTTCTTCAAGTGATGGCAATTCTGAAACGTGTATAACCTTATCTTACTTCAAGATACATCTTAGCACCTTCAGAAAAAGCTCAAGTTTTGTGTATTTTCAGCAACTGCTCTGTTAATTAAATGACTGAAACAATTTCAGTTTGGTTCCATATGTGACCGAAGACCACACTGTTGTACATTAATGAATAGCAGCATATGACCTCTATTAATGCTATTCTTAACTTGCTTTGATAGAACTGTACTTCTTAAAGATCTCTGTAGATCATATAGACCAAAGAAATCCAAGGTTGTGTTAGTGTCTGAAGTCATAATTTTATGGTAAAAATACAGTTTTATTAATTAGTTTTTTATAAACCAGTTTAAAAACATTAGGCTATTGTAATCCTTTCTGGCTATATGTAGATGTTGAGAAGCCTCACTATGCTTCTTTGTACCCTTTATTACAACAGTCTCAAAGACTAACTGTTTTCTGTGCCTCCTAGCAGCTGAATCACTATTCCCCACACAACTGGTCAGCAGAATACGTGAGTATTCCCATCCCATCATCGCTATTATTTGTTGTGAACTGACAAAATGTCCAGTGTCACAGATGGCACTAAAACAACAAACAACACCATCCCCTGAAGACTTTGTGGTCTATTCAGTACTGTGTTCAAGGCTGACCTTTTACAGACAGTCTAGAGAAAATTGTTTTTGTTCAAAAAAAAGAGTTTAGCTATGGAACTAGGTTCTGTGGCAAAAAGGAGAACTGTTCTTTTTATTACATGTCACAATATATATTTAGTTATAAACTACAAATGCAACCTTTCTATCTGAACTTTAATGGGTCATATACACAAACACCTTAAACATTCTTTGTAAAAACTTTTTATTTTTGGTCATCCCCAACAGAAATACAGAGACAACTGATATACATCATTGCTCTGAAAAGTCATTTTGCATTTTGTTTGCTCTTGCAAATCAGATAATCCTAAAACTAACATGTACAAAATGCTTTGCAAAACTAAAAATCTCAGCTAAGACAGATTGAAATGTGTCTGTCTTTTGTCCCCATTTTATCTATTAATGCATTAATTGTTTTATGAAGAGGGATCTGCATGCTTCAAGTAAAATGCTATGAACAAAAATGTCAATACTTAAAGAATAAAAGGTGATTTTTAATTTTTTTTTTTCAGCTCCTAGCTCCATCCAGTCTCGTCTAACCTAAATTTTAAATACTTAACTGAGGAGATAAAGTCATGACCCTGGCTACTCAAACTCCCTCAGCAGACTATGGGATGTTGTCCCCAGATATGAACAGCGTTGGTGGTCTGACTATTGTATCTATTCCTGATTAAGGAGAGAGCCTGCAGCAAATTGTGCTCCACATAGACCTCACTTCAAAGATGAATTTGAGATTTGCTCAGAGTCTACACTAAAGTCCAAAGATAAACCTTTCTTAAAATAGTAGCCTGAAGAAAGGACCTAAATCTATAATCTGATACTTAAATAGAGGTCTGATATTTGAAAGCTCTAAATAGCTGAAGACACTTCCACTCACTCCCACTTTTCAGTTCATCTCATCATCTTTTTAATCAGAATCACATTGTACATATTTCTTTTAGCACTTATGTTTATTTCACATGGCTTTATCATTTCAGTTTATTAGCAATGATTTATGTATAATGTTTGTTTTCAGTGTCATGTGAATGGTATCTGAATCCTTTAGGCGCCTGAAAATGAGGGGGACAGGCAAAGAACAAGCAGACAAAAAAATGGAGGATAGTTCATAGTCGAGGAAATACATTATTCTCAAGGAAGAGAACCTAAGTCCAGCAGGAAGTGAAGGAAAGTCCCTTACCTGGCTTGGGAAAATTATATTAATTATTAGCTACAGATACAGTAAGAAGTTTCCATGTAACCATTTTCTGATACACTGGCAGCTGCCAGGGCAGTAAAGAGATAAAAGAAGTAAACAAAGGAAATAGATATGACATCTATGCAGAATGACATGGCTTTGCGTGATATGGCACATGCTGAGAAGCACACAGGCCTTCCAGCAGCTTCTTGAGCTCTTCCCAATGGACATTTGTCCTAAACACCCAAAATGAGGAGGTGAAAACCATACCTGACCTCCCTGCCATGGGCAGTGTGCAGAGATGGCAGAGCACCAGAGCACAGAAATAGTCACTGCTTGGTTTTGCAACACATGGGGCAGAATAACATTTTATCATTAGGTGTGGCCACTTTCACTGATAAGAGGCAAATTCCCAAGCTTTGAGGCAACGCAGTACAAAGTCTAGGGAAAGGCAAAGCGAGAGATGAGGTGCAGGTGCAAAAGGAAAAAACAAGCTTTTTTAGTCTCTTGTTTTCATCCTCCTTTGAGGTTTCTGCTGATCAGCTCTCAGGAAGACTTTGGTGACATGTTTTAAGAGACAATAATCTTTTCTGTACGCCCTGCTCATTGTTTTGACCTTGCACTTTCCTGCCTACAATTTTGCCCTTGTGCCACCACATGATAGAAAATATCGGAAAGAATGTCTTAAAAAGGAATATGCCATTTAGTCAGCAAGAAAATCCTGTAAAAGAATGTAACTCAAAAAAGGGGAGCATGCTGTGTTCTCTCATAGTTTGGCAAATATGCATGAGAAGAATTAAAAATAAAACATTTTTCTTGAGAAACGTCAGACCAATATTCATTAAAATTCTTCTCAATATTTAGTACAGAAACATGAGTATAAGCTGTTTAAAAGCATAACATACTGTAATGCTATAGTAAAGCAGATGTTTTCTTGGTTTTTAACGTGCAAATAAATCCTATATACTTTAGCAATCACACATAATAAGCTTGAGTTTATTTTCAGGAGACACCATAAAATTATGCAAAGAAAATACCAAATAATCTAAACCCATGTAAATCTGCCCAGAACAAAAGTACTGCTAACTCTCAATATAAATACTAAATATAAGAGGAAAAGACAGATCATAACTGCTAGGAAAAAGAAAAAAAAAAAACTGTGAAATGTGGGGAATTTATTTTTCTGTCTCATTATTGTCAATAAATCTGTCACAGCTCCTTGGAAGTAAGGGCAAGACACCAAAGTACTGAATTAAACTATGGTAGGAGTACTCCATTTCCCAATGGACTTGCAACACAAGTAACAGACACATTATTCTTGAAAATTATTTGTTTTACCTTTTTAAATTTAAGTTTGTCATGTCTCAAAATACACACAGTACTGCTTTAATGACTACAAAGTGGAGAATAAACCTACACAGATAGCGTGAAATGCAGTGCCTCCAAAATTATCTCCTTGCATTCCTTAGTCGCAGTTTCACTTGGTTTTGCTATCTTCAGAAGGAAAAAAAATCCTCTGAAAGCAACTACTCAGCTCAGGTTTAATACTAATTACACAATCACTTACATAGTTTTTCTGATTCAGAATTTCCCCTTGATGAGAAGACAGAGGATGCCTTCATACATCTTGAAAAACTTTTCATGAAAAGGGCAAATCCATAATTTTACAATCACATATGCATGAGTGATACACATCCACACACATACACATGTATGCAGCACACAGGAAGCCAAACAAACTCACTCACTGTATTCACAGAGTTTTATGTCCAGAAGGGACCATTATAATTTGATCCTTTAAAACCAAAACCCTTCTAGTTTCACCAAGAGTTTTCTATTCTCAACTTTTCAGCATCTCTTAGGAAGATAATCAAATTTATGGGTGGAAACTTTGCTCTTCAAAGATTATTGTTCCAATAATTTCTCTATCCATTGAATTTTTTTATGTGTTGGCATAAAAATACAAAAAAAAGCTAGAGACAATATGAATTTTAATTATACTTACCTTTCTAAAGAAGCATACTAAAACTTTAAAAAAATAATTAAAGGAAGTGATGCAAGACCAAGATGCATGTGATACAAGCTCAGCACTTTCCCACACCATGTAGCTGAACTGTAAATGGGTGTTATACTCACAGCCCCTTTTGGCAACAAGTATCACAGTTACTTTGTCATGAAAATAGCTTTTGGTTTAAACTACAGAAAACTCTGCAATAATAATGCTAAAAATATAATAAATATGGCTCTACTTTGAAATCACACATTTTCTATTTGTATTTACTGTATTATTATACTACTATTATTATTATTGTAATTATTATTACTATTACTATTATACATAATGTATTCATGCTTAATAGTTTTGTACCTTATGCCAGGTTTGACAAACCTTATTCTTGTGGTTAATATTTGTATCATTCTTACAATGTCAGCAAAAACTGCATGGAAGTTTAACTTTTTTCTTGAAAGAATGGCCTGTCTTGAACCATGTTTTAAAAGGGTATTTGATGCTAAAGTATCCTCAGTAAAAATTTTAGAGAAATTAAAAATTATTGAAGACTTTTAGAAATATTTTACAATACTTTTAATATAAAATGTTACTGAGTTCTAAAGTTAACTGCTCTTTTTACTCAGTCATTTCAGAAGCAAGCATATCTCTTACTTTAGTTCTACACCCAAAATACTAACATCTGTCACAAAAACAAACAAAATTTTTTATTCTACAAACCTTGGACTGAATTCTATATTTTTATCTCTTATTAAAAAACTCAAAATGCCAAAAAACAACCCTTAAAATAAATAGCAAATAAACAAATAAGAGCAACATTCATTTGAAGTTTTATGTTGTCAAGTGTGTTGCTGTTATTCAAAATAGACTGATCTTATTTTCTCATTAAAAGTCAATTTTCAAGTCTTAATTAATTTTGAAGCATTTGCTCAATCCTTGAAACACTCTTTTAAAGAACCTGTTTACATCATAGATAACATGATTCAATCCTCAGTCTTCCAGGATGAGTGATACTAATGTCAGCTTCTAATTAATTTAATTGTATGTTCTCTTGTAAGTCAAGAACAAACATCTGGAGATAAAAATGACAAAGAAGTCAATAGCTCTCGGTGGTTTGATGAAAAGTGAAAAGTGGGGGGAAAAAAAAAAAAAAAGAAAGCAAAAAACTCCCAAAAACCCACCCCAAAGCCCAAAACTTCCTCCTTGATAAGTTTCGTATTACTTTCTTTCTTTCTTTCTTCTCTGTAGTAATACGGGGGTGGGAGGGGGAAGAGAAAAAAAGGAGATGGAAAAGAAGCTGAACACGATTTTTTTTGCTGGAAAAAGATTGCTAATGAAAAATTGTGTTCATCTTTGTTCTCTAGGCTATGAAAGCCCACACATGGCCAGTGGCATTCTGATGATTAAAGTAAAGTGAGGGTCTTACTCAGGTAGCACTCCCACTTTTCTGTGTAAAAATCTTGAGCAAAAATGTTACAACCACTTTTATTGTTCTTTTATTCTTCTTCAGAGACTGTTTTCTGCTGTTTATAACCTCTCCACTAACCTCAGGATACTCCTATAAGGAATGGTCTAAACCCAATGAAATAGCATTTTACAAAAAAACCAAATGTCCCAAAACAAAACAGTGGAATGGATTTTGTTGGTGATCTCTAAATCTCCTTATTTTTCTAAAATTATCACAATTTCAACAAAAACCCCTCAAAAAATGAATGAAAAAAAAACAAGCCAACCAAACAACCAACAAAACCCACCCAAACCAATCAAACAAAAATACCCACCATCACTGCAAAAAAAAAAAAAAACCCAAAACCAAAACAAACCAAAAAACCACACAGCCTTTTGGTAAAACTGTTCAAAATAATTATTTTAGTTCTTGTCTTTGTGGCACCTGAACTATTTAGCTACTTCATTGTTACCTTAGTTCATAAGTTATAAAACCAGGATATAATTTGTTTTTTTTTTCTTCTAAAGAAAGACCTCTTTAGAATAGAAACTTACTCATAGTTTATGCAACTACATAGCTTAAATTAGGAATGCTCATTTACATTCTATTTTTTTCAATCATATTTTTCAACCAAACCTTTTAGTAAAATATTCATCTGCCTGAGTAAAAACAAAAAAAATCAATTATACTATAATTCAATAGAAATTTTAAATAACCTTAGAAAGCAAGAGGCTTTGTCAACATGGGTTATGGAGAGCTGCAGATATAAAGGCATGAAGATCATATTACAGAGATCATAACTCCGGATGTATGGCACAGAGAATTCAAATTGCATCCTAAAACACAATAGAAATTATCATATCTGTATTATAGCCCATGTAATCAATTCCCAAGCCTTTGACATCAGAATAATATGCAGTCTGCTTGTAAAATGAACCATTTATGGAGCTCTCTTCAAAAAAACATCTCTAGGCAAGGAAGTGGAAAGTTCACATCTGTCTTCAAGGGCAGATCTGGAAGCAGTTTCCAGTGTGCAGAAGTGAATGTTTTTGTACATCAAAGCAGTTAAAATCATGTCCTCCAATCATCTGCATTTAATATAAACCCAGTACTTCAGAAATAATCTTTTTTCTTTAAAATGGCACTTGGGTGCAATCATTTTAATTATTCAGCACAAACAACTAAGCAGACTTTTTTTTCAAAAAATCTTGAGTTTCTATTGGTATGTTTTCAGATATGACAGTATAAATTTAGAATCGTGTAAGCCAATTAAAAAAAAATAATTGCAATAGAAAAGTGTTTGTATTACACTGGTATCTGAAAAAAAAAAAAAATTATCTAAATACTAATTCAGCTGACTGTTCACTCCATAGTGATTTTTCAGAAGGGAAATCATACCCAAAATGCCTACCTAGATTCATATAACTATATATAATTCTTAGTTTATGTAAGAGATCTTACTGTTGATTGAACATTTACATGTGTAATCAATCTGACAGTTCCATTTTATCTTGGTTCATTCATTTATTAAGATTTTGCTTCGATCTCCCTGATTATGCTACACTGGCACTTAGAAAAAACATTATCCTTTAATGCTTCATTAGCTACTTTTCCATCATAGTTAAAAATGTACGTTACAACTATAATGTATTACAGTAAATCTGTAGCTCACTCAGATAGTAGCAGCTCTTTTCAGTTCTCTCTTTCTAATAGAGTATTGCCCAATAAATTCTTCATGGGACATTGCACATTACAGAACCAATTTGTAGATGGTGCATAATATTGCCAAAAACATTCCTTAGAAATGACTTATGGGAATAGCATTGCTGTCAATAATCATTAATGAATTTAATTGACAAGGTTGATTATGCAAGTATGAAAACAAAGCCATATCTGCAACAAAATTGAGTTTTTTATGACAAAATTTTATCTAGGAAATTGCAGAATAAACTGTGCTGAACACATGAAGACAGAGAAGCAGTAAGCCTGTTTTTGTCTGGTTTTAGGTAAAAGCACTCCCTGAATTAAATCAACAAACCAAATGAACTGATTTAAAAAGCAGACACACAAATAAAAGTAGGAAATGGTTTAAGAGTTTAACAAAAACTGAATAAGCCAGCAAAAGTCAGTAATTACAAAAGTTGTGGACAACGGATTGTACCACAGTGCAAGGCCTGACAGGATGCTCACAAAAAGGCATCACTGAAAAGAACTGGGAAACTCAACTGCTGGAGGAAGAAGCACAGCAAAACCCAGGGGACTCAGGTGGCTACAAATTTACAAAGAACACATTTTACTCTCATTCCATCAAAAATTATCTTTCTCAGAAAAAAATAATGATTTAAAAAAGAGGAAATGAGTGCTGCTCTATTTATCATGATTTGGTAACTACTTTGTGTTATGTAACAGCAGTAAGTATGGTAAAAACACACTTAAAGAAAAATGCTTGTCTGTAGGACTGGCTTATCTGCCTTTAGAGCTTCCTCTCTAACACCTGATGAACTCTCTAGGAAGTTGTATGTTTCATAGTTTGATTTGAAAAACATAACATTGTTGATCTATTGTAAAAGGATTTTGTCTGCAAAAGCAGGTTTGAAAAATTATCACAGAATCACAGAGCCCAAATATAATTAAGAGCTTATTTTTAATATGAATCTGTTTTAATCAATGTGTCAGAAAATGAAACCTTTTTTTTAAAAGGACTATCCAGAGCATGTGTGCTTGATAGGGTCTCTTGTGCCACTGATGAGGAAATTTACTCACCAAGTTTCAGGAATTTCTGGAGATAAGAAAATATGCCATGCTCAGTGAATAAAAAGACTTTAAGTAGATAAAAGACATAAATGAACTTCTAGAAATTATTAAAAGTCATATTAAATATAATGCAGCATTTGAAACTCAAGCTACTTTTCTTAAATCCCACTCAATAATGTGAATCCAGTTTGTATTTGCTGCCCCAAACCACCCACAACCCTGCTCAAGCCAACCCAGATTGATTCTACTTGGTTTAAACTCTCCATGCTTAGCTTGAAAGTGTCATAATCCTACAATTTTTTTACAATGATGACAGGCATAAAATATTTCTAAAATGTCTTGCGAAAAAACTGCACAACCATGTTACATTTTTATAATCTGAGCATATTTTTAATGAGCCACTTAGAAACAGCTAAGGGAACAAAAAAACCACTGTAGAATAAACTGACCAAGAGAACATGGAAAATGCCATTGGAGGGCAACAGAGAGACTGCATTTTAGGAAGCTCAGAGAAGTGGTACATATTTTGTGCTACTTTCTGTTCTCATTACAGCTTGACAATTTTCACCTGAAAAAAAATTAGTTTGTGATATTTTCTGTTTTCATTACAATCTATGTGACAAGAAGGCATTATGAATTTGCCATTTTCTATCCCTTTTACAATCATTTTTTCAAGAATGAATTATACTAGCATTCATGACTGACAGCTTAGCAGTCTGAGAACAGATCAACTAGATAGGTAAGCAGTATCTGATTTTAATCTCACATTTACCTGGTGAAATTTACAAGTGTCCTAAGTAAAACTGAGACCTTTGCCAATTTATGCAAATGTCATGTCAGATATAAGTAAAGATGAGGCTAATCTACAGAGCTCAGATGCAAAAAAAACCCCCAAAAATTTGATGCCATGACAGGTGAGGTGCAAATAAATATTTATCTCTCTCTTCTTTAGCTTTTCTGATCTAGGCTATTTATTATAAGATTGACTCAGTTTCTACAGACCTGTTTTATGTTTTCTAAAATATTCTTCCTTTTTCAGACTCCACTGTTCTTTCTTCTGTCTTACACAGATGATGACACGCTGCATTTAGACAGTTTGCTCATTTCAGGATGTTAGAGTCCTGCTCAGACTTTAATTCACAATGCTCATAAGAAAAAGAACCATTACAGCACTTCGTGGAATAGCCCAAATGTAACTGGAAAAGTTATGACTTATTTTAGACTGTTTAGTGAACCAGACACAAGCCCAGCAACTGAACTTTGGTTTAGTATCTGTATTTTCTCTTTCTCCTTGCCCACACTAATTTTGAGGAAATTCAGTTTTATATTTGTAGAATAAGAAATGTCCCAAAAGTTTGATGATAAATATTATAAACTCCTGCCTTCTATGATGTTCTAGAAAAGTGGCAGAAAAAAATATATAGATCATTTCTCATCTATGAATACGACTCTTACTAAGGCCTTTTTTAAATTCTACATAGGGACAATGTGGCCATTCTAAATATCAGGGTTAAAGAAAGAACTTGCACAAACTCCAGTTAGCTTTCTAAAAATGTTGTAATATAATTATTATTTCCCCCCTTTTTCTTCCCAAGAAGACTTATGGATGATAAACACTCTCCAGTCTTGATGTGATAAACAGCATTTGCTGACTTATGCAATACACATCTAGAAGAGATGCACAGTGGTGACTGTTGTTACATTTAAAAACTGTTAATGTGCTTCAATGTACATCAATAATTGCGATTGTAAAAAAAAAAAAAAAAAAAAGCCAAAAAATCCTGACAGGTATCTTGAGGTTATGTGTTTCCCATAAAACACTTCTGAACTGTTAAAGATTCATTGTGATTTAAGGTAGGTCTGTTGAAGTTCATCCTAAACAGATGACTTAAAATAAAGATACAAAATGTTTTAAGGTAATCAAATTGTTCCTGTGAAGAACCTGTGAAAAAAAAAAAGACTATTTGAATTGCAGAAGGATTAACTATTCCTTGAATATAGCAGACTTGAACTAAAGTAAATCAGATCTGTTCAGCCCACAGTGGCTAAAGAGAGTATTTGACATGCTTTGTGTGTGGGTATGTATGTTTGTTTACCTGCAAATTTAAAGTTTCTAAGTCTGTAGTCTAGTAGTATTTACCACCCAACCTTGACAGAAAAAATTAAATACTCTAATTTAATACCTGGACTCACCATAATCTTACTTGGAATCAACTCAATTTTATAAATAGTTAATTTGGCAGATCACACTTTAGTACTGAATAAAAAAAGATGATGGGAAAAATAATTTGAAAGTGATAGAAGGACAACTTTTGAAGGCTGCTCAGCCTCTCTTCTGGAAAATACAAAAAAGAACAAAGAACCGCAGAACTGTAAATTTATCTTCCCTTCTTCAAGTGTACAAACGCCATCTGAGCTAAAAGAGAACAGATGTCAGTGAGACATTAATCTTACCTGACTTGAAACACCTGACCATCTACCTGAGCTCGGTACAACTAACTTTACAAGCTATGAAAGAAGCATGCCTCTCATGAACACAAGTCATTGTCTTATTTATCTGTCTTAAAATTTAATACAACACAGGCCTAAAACATTTTAAGAGAGAAATTAGATGTTAAATCTGTACCCCGCTTAGCCATTACAGCATTTCCTCTCAAGGTACAAGTCATGTTGTTTTGTGCCATCAGTCTCCCTAACGGGCAGGGCTCCATGGCCACATCTTAAAACAAATGGGTCGATGTTTGTTGTCTAAAGCTGAGTTCAAGTGGCACAGCAGAGCTCCTGTCTGTAAGGCTTTACCAGCCCTTTCCCCTAAATGCAATTCAGCCCATACCAGAATGACTCCATCCTGACTGGGTAGTGGGTAGTATTTTGCAAGCTATTATGCAAATTATGACCATCAACTGACCTGTATTATTATCAGTTGTTATGTGCTAAAAACATTCCAGGAAACATGCTAGTGATCAACAGTACAAGCAGCTTCAGCCTGTAACTTGTTCAACAATTCATAACTAGTTTACCAATAGTTTATATTGCTTATATTCTCATTGAATCTATTGTGTTGGGAAAGAACACAATTTCAATACACCAGTAACACTTTATTATTATTATTATTATTATTCCATTAAATATTTCAGTGTATTCAGGAGAAATCTATTTTTTAAAAGAGAGTGAAGGGAATATTTATATCTGCCCAGCTTCAGCACTCTAGCTGAAAATAAAAATGGACAGATTCTTCCTTCTAATTAAAGAATAGAGTTTAATTCTGAATGAATACTATGAATGCACTCATATTTAATTTGACACAAATGAATGATAAGCTTTAAAACAGCATAGCATAGATTATTTGCATTACAGATCAACTCTTAAAAGAGTGTAGTTTGGTCAATACTATAATTTGCAAATTGGTACTTTACTGTAAGTTCTTATACTTCCATGTTGTTCAATCCTGTTTAATTCTGCAATTTACTCTTATGAACAACTTTTTGCAATGAATTACATCTAATTTTATGTCTTTGAGATTTTTCCATGATTCTCTGACCCCATTTTCATGCAAGATCTGTAAGTGCGAATCTTTATTAAGTTCATTATTTTAAACAACTGCACTGAAAAGGATCAGAATGTTGCAATTGGCTCTCATTACAATAACCACTACTTGAAATCAGGATTTGGATTTTGTGAACCTAATCTGTCTCTAGCATATATAAATTTAAGCCAAATTCAGGAATATAAGAATATTATGAGAGAAGTACCAAATGTAAAAGACATACCATGTTGCTTAGTTTAACTCTCTAATACACGATACTATAGAAGAAATTGCAGACTTAACTTGCACTGAGTTTCTATTAGAACTTCTGCTGTTCCAATAAAAAAAATCCAAAATAATCCATACCAATCAGCCAACCCCCCCATCCCCGAACAAAAAACCCAAAAAAACCAGCCCACAACCAAAACCAACCCACAATGAAGAAAAATAAAGCTGATAACCTTGGCTACCTGCCTAAACAAATACACAAGATGTAGAGGAAGTCTCCAGTAATACCTACACATAATTTGGAAAACCTGTCAACTATAAACAGTGAAAAATCCAATAAACAATGATTAAACACTTGACAGTGTCAACTACTGTGCATGAGAGCCTAAAAGCAGGGGAAGAAAAAAAAAAGCTAAACAAGTAAATCAAAAGTTTCTGAATTTCCAGTCATAGATATCATTTTAAATGTATTTTTCCATTTTCTATTGATTCATTTTACTATCTTAAATTATCCTGCAAAAATTAAGGGAAACAATACTTTGGAATCTTTTTTTCAGAAACATTCAGGTATTATTGCAAATCCACAAGCCTTCAACCCCAGATCCTATCTTTAGCACAGGCCATTTCTCTAGATGTAACTTTTATTTTCTTTTATTTTTATTCACTCTTCTAGGATAGCAACCTTCTTGACAACATGCTGTTTTGTCAGGTTAGTCATGGCTCATTGAAATGAAGTTCACTGAGAAGTTCAGAGGTCACTGAAGAGCAGAGAGTCAACCATGTATTTTTTTAACAGAATTGATTCTGACTGAAGGTAAAATTCAAATCAGCTTTACAAGTATACTCAGAGACACACAGGCATCAGCTTGTATTTTATGTGGCTTTACAAGAGATGTAACTATAGTCGTACGTCATACTTAAAAAATAAGTTAAAAACCATAATAAAAATGACCAAATTTACTATTCTACATTATACTTGTAGGATATACCTTTTAGAGTATATCACTGGTTTTTCTACTTAGAACAATAAACACTGAAAACATTTGAATATTTACCTTTTTTAATCTGTCTGCAAACAACAGGGTGACTTTACAATTCCCGTTACAAATCAGAGCTAAACTAGTATATTCTTATAGCACAAAACCTGCAGAATCCAGTAACACTCACAGCGTTCACATCAAAGGTGCATCAGGATGAACAGAAAGTGTGATTACGCATCTTTGAAAACAGTTTGCACAGCGCATAGTGTCTTACTGAGAGAGTGCACCGAGTTTTTTACGTCTGACATGCCACAAAATGAAATCTCAGTAATTCATAGGAACAGAACACTTATCTTCAACAGGGAACACTCCAAAGAAATGACTGGATTCTAGGGAGAGATTAATGTTTAGCATCTCCTTTGTTATTGCTTAGACAAGTTAAGGTTTTTGCTTTTTTTAACCCCTGTAGAAAGTGACTGACAGAAGCACCATTTCACTGGTTTAGCCATCTGCTGATATGCTTTTAATGAAGCTTGAAAGAGTAATTCACATATATTTCTTGCTGTTGAAATAGGGCCAGACGAAATCACTTCAGACAGAAATTTCTTGCTCACTTCTGCAAGAGGAAAATTAAATCTAAGGTTTCTTTGAGTTACACCAGGACTGGAATCACTGCCCTATTCATGGAGATTCATAGGGCTTGACTCACTCTGTGACATGTTCCCACCTAAATAATTTGTTGTATCATAAAATGTTTACCCACTGACATGAACACTATTCTAAATGGGTAAAGAAAGGAATATGATAAATGTATCTCTAGTTCCAATGGTCTGAAAGAGACAAACTATCTGTGTGATGCATTTTTAATAAATAATTCTGTCACCACTTGCTCTAAATGATCAACAAATGACTTCATATTAATGCAGCCTTAGATATCAAAGAGCTACACTTATATTTTTGAATGTAAATAGAATTTTTTTACTCATTTTTACAATGTTAATTATATACGAAAATTACAATCTAAAAAAGAAAAAATAAATTAATCCACCCCAGACTTCATGGAAATTTGAAGAATAAATCTTTGCTTGAATCAGGTAGAGATTAAACATGAAACTGTCTTTTCTAAAGCATTCCAGAATCTCTAACCTGGGAACATTTTGTAAAAGTCTAGAGATTCAGGTAGTAAAGGCTTCTTTTCAAAGGCCCTATTTCAAATGAATCTTTTTCCAATGTTTTTGTCATGTCTAAAGTTTGAAATCTTTTTGTTCCTATGGAGTAGTTTTATAATTACTGCTCAACTTTAATCTTACTTCCTTGTTTAGCCAGCATTCAGAAAATATTAACTCACTTCCACTCTAGAGAACTTATTTGATGTTTACTTAAGCATTTAATTTAATTCAGAAACATTCCCATTAAAGATAAAGTCTTCAGACAGTCTCTCTCTCACTGACATGCATAGAAAGGAGGAAGAAAACAGTGAGAGGAAAAGATAAGTGCACTAAGAACTTCCATTTCCAGAAGGGTGTTATGAAATGCACTGATTAATTCTACGTGTCTGAAGTGACAGCCAATGTGCAAAGAAATGATTACTTAACACTGACAGAAACTGTCAACCAACAGGACACTAAGGAATATTTTTATGGTGCTCAGAGATTAACTGACAAATTGCTGCATAGGAATGGGAAATGTGTATGTTCATGTAAAGAAACAGCTTTTTTTTTGCGTTGAAACACTTTTTTGACTGACTCTTTTTGGGGAATGATAATGTAATTTCTTCATATTGCCAGAATGTGAAAAAGCCACAAATGTAGAAGTGCAAGACACCACCTTCTACTGAGAAGGCTTTTCACTTAAAAACATGCATTAACACTCCAAAACACAAAAAAGGAGCTGGAATATATGGGTCAGTATCTACAGAAGACCTGTGCCTTCTGCATTGCAAACAAGCAAGCAAAGAATGATACTCTAACATGCTTGAAATGGTATTAGGTACTTATATTTCATCACCTCAATCCTAGTCTAGAGTTCTGAGTTCACATTATCAAGAGCTCACACTAAGATGTATTCTTAGTGGTATCTCTCTAGGATACCTAATTCCTTCTCCAGGCTCCATCAGGTGGTTTGCCTGGATCTTCACTTACTGTCAAAGGCGGCTGGATACCTATTCATAGTCAACTGAATTTAGAGATAGTAATCTTTATCTGAATCCCATCCAGTCTCAAGAGCCACAGTGAGCACCAGGAACAGAATGGGAAAACCCAGAATTTGATCCAAAATCCTTGTCGTTTCTTCATCGAACTTTGCATTAAAAATACACACCTACTATAGTACAATCTGTGACTTCAAATTCTTTTTTAAGATATTAAATGAAAATCATAATAATGCTGAGTTAAAAAGTTCAAATATAATTCAAAATAAGAACAAACAGACCCAGCAATGATCCAACAAATGATGACAGAAAATAAGGGAATAGAAAATTAGACCTAAGATGCAATCTCACAGGTTTTATTATTTGGTGTAAAAAGTAGTTACATTTCCACTTCAACTTCTGTTTATGAAGCAGCAGTGAAAAAACTTGTTAGAAACAACCTAAGTTATAGAAGAAAACTCCTATAAGTACTTATATACAAGGATTCACACACATCAGTGAAGACAATCATGATACAGTGCTTAACAAAGAAGGTCTCATTAGATAAGCTCATGTAACTACCAGCATATGCACTTTCAGCCCATTGCATTACAAATTAAAACACAACAGTTCCTTGTGATTACACTACTTCTACCAATGTTTAGTCTAATGCATTTTAATACAAAGTATGGATAAGCTGAGAATATCGTTATAAGCAATCAAGTTACTGCTTGCTGAACTTAGATTCCTGGTCCTGCTGGCCACACTGTTGCTGAAAGAGCCAGGATGCCACTGGCCTTCTTGGCCACCTGGGCACATGCTGGCTTGTGTTCAGATGGCTCTCAACCAGAATCACCAAGTCTTTTTCCACCAGGCCACTTGCCAGCCATTCATCCCCAAGCCTGGAATATTGCATGGAGCTGTTGTCACCCGAAGGTACGACCTGGCACTTCAGCTTGTTAAACCTCATATCGCTGATACTAGCCCATTGATCCAGCTTTTCCAGATCCCTCCAGAGCCTTCCTACCCTCCAGCATATGAACATTCCCATCCAACTTGGTGTCATCTGTGAGTTTACTGAGGGTGCTCTAATCGAGTAGGGTGGGTACTTGAGTATATGGATAGGTACCACAGCTCAGCTGATCTTTGATTTGTCAAGCTGCTACATTTCAACTCACATCTGATCGTGTATTTGAGCACATGTTAGAACTTACTCTAAAATAACTTAATCATTTACCAAGCAATTAATTTGAATAAGCTGATCATGTAAAGGAATTGGCCAAGAAAAAATTAAAATCAAATACGAGAAATATGGGATAATGCATCAAAAACACTGTTCTGTGATGATATTATAATTGAACAACTGCATGCTGATGATCTGTAGCAACAAGTCTAAGTTATCAAGCTCCTTGAGGTACATATGTCTTAATTACGATAGCTACTGAGCCTAGGTGACTCAGGATCAATACAAACTTCCTTGAACCAACAGACTTACTGGCTGACATTATGAGTCATAAAAGCGTTTTAAAAACAACAGCAAGGTGATTCTGTATTTGGAAAAGGATGTGATCTCATTAAATATATCTGTTGCAATTAAATTTTTTCAACATATACAAGGAACAGAGAGGTCCATTTTGTACTTACACAGGGCTTTTCTTGGCATTTCAGCATCAGCAGATGTCATGAGGTGAGGAAGCATGTGGCATCAGTGTGGCAATCCTACCTCAGAGCAGAGATAGCCTGCAGAAGAGCTTTTGTAAATGTCTAAATCCACATTCCCTTGGCACCTCTTATCTAGTATAATGGTCTGACCAACTTTTAAGTAGGAATAGTGCCATGATAACAGATGGATAAAAGTGTAGGCAGCAATAGGAGCATGTACCAGCATCCAGCATATTTACTGAGACTTGGAAAACCTAGCCAGGAATGACTCAAGTGACTGAAATAAAAGTCTATGGTCAGAATGGTTTGCCAATGGCAATTCATCTCTTGCCTCAGTTAACATTTCAAAGTACATACATTCTGCCCTTTCTAAGTTAAGGATAACGCAGTAGGAAAATAGGTTTTACAGCAAATATAAATCATGTTTTCAGTCTTATCTGACATGAGGGTGTTGCATTCTGCTGGCAGATCTGGGACTGGTGCTGTAGATACCCCACACAAGACTGGGACAGCCTTGGAGGTCTTTATTTACAAGACTCCTTAGGGCGAGTAGTGCTGTTTTATCAGCACTTTAGTCATCATAGTAACTGCTGAGCTTGCCCCTACTGTGCTGCAGATGAAGAAGGAAGGTTGCTATTTTCAGAATTCTCTGAAGAGGTATTTGTGCCCTTTGACAAAGTGGTTTTCCACCCCATTATGTAAAAGCTTTTCAGACTAGCAGGAGGAAGCCTCTAATAGCTCTTGTGAGACACAACTGGCTGGACTGTCAATAGGGTAAAGGGTTTTCTACTCAGATTTTCATAGTCTGGTTACAGGAAACTGCTACAGGAAATGCTCCTGACTCTTGCATCCAAGGTTTCAACATTAAATCGAATAGGACTGTATCCAGACAGAGATCAATTGATTAAGCCAAAAAGAACCCAAGCAAAAGAAACCTCCTCAGCAGTGTCTGCTCAGAGGGCAGGCAGCTGTGTGTTTATCTCTGCACAGGGAAAGTGCTTGCTTTTTTCCTGCCAAATGCAGATTACTATTCCATTATATGAAGGAGACCAGGAAGCTGGTCTCCTTCCATAGCTATCAGTCTGACAGCAGCATATGAAAAAGGAGAATGAACTCTGCCCTCAAAATAAGACTCTCAGAAATTAAATTTGTGTGTACCTCAGCATACAGTGCAGCTGAAATGCAGTTTCAAATAAACCTTAACCAGAACTCTACAGCAAGATAAAGTGGAGAGGCATGGGACAGAGGAAGGAAGAGCAAAAGAGTTATGAAAGCTCTTGTACCAAGTAATGTTCTCAAAAAGCATACAGGACATTTATTAAACAAACTTGCCTTCCAGAAAGCTTTTATGCTACAGCACAGACTCACCAATTCTTGTAACAATAAAGATATGACACAAGACATGATACAAACAAATAACATATTTTAGTATCAAGTCTAAAATGTCCTCCTGCAAACTTGAAAAAAGCTCCTGTCTTGTAGTACTTGAAAAAAACCCAAAAACCTTTATATAGCTCCTATCTGTTGGTACTTAAATGAGAGACTGTAATACCTTCTGTGATCTAAAGTTCACTTCTCTGACGTGGGCTAATAAATAAAACATATGCATGGTATTTATTATCTATACTTGGAAATCAGTTGTTTTCAAAATAACATTAGCATCATGTTTTTGGTGCTTTTTCAAGGGTTAGACTGATTTGATTTGAAGAAGAAGGTAATATTGATGATGCATGTGTTAGGTTAACAGTTGGACTTGATCTTAAGGATCTTTTCCAACCTAAATAATTCAGTGATTCTATAATATTTTCCCACATAAAATTAGTCAGCACATTAAGTAATATTACTTAAGGATATTATAATTCAGAGCCCATAAGGAGCGCTACCACTATCTGTGAAGTATCATTATAAGTGAGACACATCATTTTAGAGACACAGATGTTGACACCAGGTGATAAACCAGGTGATAAAGCAAGTGGCAAGCCTTGCAGCTTTCTAGAAATTTACTACAGATTGGAAACGAGGGAGACTCAGACCAGAGGGAGTACCTGTATGAAAATTAAGAATACCTCTGCTTTTCAGGGCATTTCACAGAATCACAGAATATTCCGAGTCAGAAGGGACCCAGTTCTCAAGTGATCAAACTCACAACCTTACATGGAAAATTCAGGTTGATTTAACAGAAATTCCTTTACTCTCTGGAAACTTTTAGAGAGTATAGACTCACCAAGCATTCACCAAGCATGCCTGCCATGGTCAGCAGCTTGCGATGTTCAGGTATTTTGCCTGTGTCTGCAGGGTAATAGCCCTCACCAAGCATTACAAGCCCATCTGTTAGCTGAAAGACTGCTGTGAGATCCAGTCCTCACAACAGGGCACATACAAAGGGTGATTTTGCACAGAAGGACTGCAACAAGGTTTTGTGGCATACAGGGCTCTGGGTCCCGAGAGAGCTGCTAGTGCAGTGCAACACATGCAGAAATGGTGACTTTGGAGTCTCTTATAATGCAGGACTATAATGTTTATGAAAAGGTATTCTGGACCTTAAATAAAGCAATATATTGGTAAGATCAACACAGTCTTGAAATGTTCCCTTCTTTCTAGTGATTACAGCATAGAGTAGAAAATTCAAAACCAAGCACATTTGTTTTGAGTACAATGTGTTGGTCTAATGCCAATAAAAAAAAATCTTTTCAAATTTTGGCATTGTTTCACTTTCCTAACTCCAGGACTCTTCCCTAGATGTTTAATCTGATAATGGCTCAGTAAATGCTTTCTTCCATTCACCTGATGACAGCTTCAGAAAGCTAGTGCCTGTGTCCTGAAGGGATCCCAAATGATGCTTTGAGAACACAGAAAATTACTAATCTCTGTATTTAGGTTCAGGCAGTTTTTGAGATGTGCAAAGGCAAGAAGCCCAGCAAGCACCTTTAAGTGTTCTGCAATATGTCATAGGACATACTCTATGAGAGAGATCTAGTCATATGTGGCATGACTTACTAGTCTCTCTCCTAATGAACTTTTTTTTGAATTCTCTAGATTCTGGGACACAGATGAGGTTAATGCATTACAACCAAATCCAGTTGATTCTTAAGTATCCATTCAGAGTCTTGAGGCAGGCATAGGTTATGTCATCAGTAGGAAACAATTTGAAAATTTTGATTCATATGTTCTAGACACTCGATCACTCATTGACTATGTTGTCACAGTCACAGGATCATGCGAGACAGAAGATCATCTAGCCCAGACATTTATCATTCATATTCTTCACAGACCTTCAGCTCACACAAAGGTGAGAATTAGAAAATTGCTAAAACAAAGATCATGCTGGTCTTCACTGTCCCATGAGTCCAAAACCTAAAACCTTCCACTGGTTATGGCAAAAACAGTATTTCCTGGGCCATAACGCATAGCTCTCTCCTGCTTCAGTTCTGAAATGATCATAGGTGTAATTATTTGGGAATTGAAAGAAAAATTGCTCTAAAATTTATTGTATCCAGCTAAAAAACTTTTTAAAGGACTCTCATTGCTCCCTTTTTTAGTAACTCAGTAATCTCCCAAGGATGCATACAATGAAGCATGTCTCCATGCTGGAGTGACCAAATACGGCTGTTCAATACCATCACAAATAGTGGGTTGTAAAGGTTTCAGTTTTGAATGCAAAAATGAGCTGACCCAGACTGTAGTCTCTTTCTTCTTCCTATACACGGAACTGATAGGACTTAAAGAAAGGCACTTCTTGGGCCAAGAGAGAAGTTGTAGGTTTGGGCTTCTATCTTCATGCATTGAATGTAGATTATTTATGCAGCTGAAGTTCAGTCCTACTGTTTACTGTGTCCTTCTGTCTACATCACCCCTTTACATAACATCGGTCAATACTGAAATGCCAGCAGAGCTCTACCACGGGCCCTTAATATCACAAGAGAATCTACTATGTGACACATTACCCGTTCCAAGCTACAGAGCAGGGACACTAACTAATACTCCTCACCACACATTCTCCTCTGGCTTTCCAATTTGTGAGGAACCACCCTCCCAGGGTCATCACAATCCCCTTTCACTGCCGCACAACCTGCTCTAGGAGCCTACTGCATGTGTCAAGCTCTAACTTTAATCATCCTTTCACAGATGTCTCTCAGTCACGTGGGGCTACATGCTTGAGATACTTTAATAATCAAAGCTAGGCTATAAATAAACCCAAGTATTAGCACAGGCTTCTCCAATTCATTTGCAGCAGTATAAAATATATGCATAACCTCTGAAGTCTTGCACTAGATGCCTCAGGAATGCAGCAAGCGTTACTTCTGATTTAAATCAGCCGTGTTGCAAACACAGGTTTTGGAAGGAGGAAAAAGTGCCAAATTTGGGGAAAAAAGGAGTGATTGGGATTGTTTCCACGAGAACTCCCTACTTAATTTTAAAATAAAAACTGCCATTAAATGTGAATACATGCTAATCCTTAGCTGAAGGAAAAAGGAAATAACTTTCATTATCTGTGATGGCACAAGATACTTTCTATTGATTTGTTTATACATTTATAAGGTATTTCTTAGCTATTCGATATTCATTGCCTGCAATGTTCCCACCAGAATGGATATAGACATGAAGTTCAATGTTCCTGTGAGAATTTTTCAGGAAGGAGTACTTTCTGTGCATGGAAAAAAAGAAGGAGAAAATTGGATAAATTAAATAAAATGGCTATGAGACTGCAGATCGCTGGAATAGGTCATTATATTCTTTTTTCCATATTAGGAGAAAAAAGAACACACACACAAAAAGATAACTATGAAGGAAAAGAAATAATAAATCCAACAACACCCAGTATCAGATCATCTTATTAACTTGAAAAGCTAAGTTTGAAGAAACTCAGTAGAATCTGTGGTTGCACTGCCTACAGACCACTTGGTTACAGCTGACAATTGTAATAAAGCAAGAAACTATAGAATCATAAAATAATAGAATACTTTATCTTGGGAAAGACCTTTTGAGATCATGAGTTCTGACAGTTAACCTAGCACCAGTGGCAAGTCATCAGGGAGACCTCTAAATTTTGGTTGGTTTACATTTGGCTCTTTTCTGACAGCAGATAGGATTAAGATCACTTTGCTCCTGTGACTTTGATTTGTTCATAAGAGGCAAGTTCTGTATCCTTAAATTTAGCCTTCTGTATACTGAAGCATATGCTACACTGCCCACAAGACATAATTAATCTAAAATAAACACAGCTCCTAATCAGTGCTCACTTAGTCTTTCACTAGACAGAAACCATTATTGGACATTACATACAATTTTGAGAAAAATACTGATTCTGAAGAGGGCCAGATGTTCTTTTCTACAGCTACTGCTTCAGTTTCACTGCATACAAATACCATACCCTCCCAAGGAAACATTTTAAAACCTAGTAAGAAAGGGCTACAAAAGCACATACGGTATGTATGTCAGAGGTCAATGGAAGAGATAAAAACTCCCTTGTGACCTCCTCTGGACCTGTGCAATAAATTTACTTCTGCCTAACTTAAGATCAAGAAAAAATAAAAGTATATCTCGTGACACACACACCCCCCCTTTTCTTGTGCTCAGAATACAAGGCAAAATTCCAAGAAATCTGCACCGTTCCTCATGTTTTCCATATGCATGAGCATTACCTCGAAGTGCTATGGCAGAACAGCCATATGTGTTACTGTGTGTAAACAGAGTGGAAAAAGGAAAAGGCCATAGTTTCTGCTTTTTTTTTTCCCAGGTTAATAAATCTATGTATAGATAGAAATGCATACATATACTTACATATACATGCATCAGCAGCAACACATAGCTCTATGATTTCTTAGTCACAATAGGGAATACAAATTAAGGATAACATGAAATATTATTGTATATATTTCTTGAATCACAGCAGCATGAGGACAACTTGCCTTTGCAGCTAAGCAAATGTAAACTAAGAGAAGAATTTCTTACACTATTAGCTTTCACAAAGAATTTCCCCAAGTGGTTTCCACAATAGGAAGCCCTCTCTTTTGAGACTTCTGTGGCTTTGTCAGAGCTGAAACTGCCCCCATGTTCAGCAGTTACTAAGGTCTGAGATTTTCCTATTTCATTTTAAAGAAGAAAGTGATAAAGCCCTGAATATGACTTGTACTATTTTCCACACCTGCATACATCTGTTTGAGTTTTGTCGTTCATTCTACAGTATGTAACATGACAGGGGAGCTGGGAAAAAAGAAATTTGTTGGGTTTCTATCACAGTCTAAATCTTGATATTTGATTTTATTTCAAACTAGCTGTTCATCCTCTGAAACTGTGTTGCTTTGTGGTTTCCTGTTTACGTCAAATAGTCTGCTGTAAAATTTATTGCCTCAAGTTAAATGTTATTTCAGTGCATTTATCAGATGTATGCAGCTAAAATGCATTAGAATGCTAAACTATTCAGTGCTTGTATATTTTCATATTTTGGCTCAAAATTTGCAGACAGATGTGTAATGTGTAGTAGATCCACTCATAATCTTTACCAGTGAAGTGGTTTACAGCAGTTCTGAAACCCCTGAATTTAACATTTTGCACTGGTTCTGCTATTCCTACGATTTTTATTCTAAAGACCCTGCACTTTGTCATCTAATGCTGACAGTATTCAGCCATTGTCTTAAGCTGATCCCACACAAAATTTAATTTTCCCTCTCTGCCACAAACTCTCCCTGTTAATGCCTTTTTAATAATTCTAAACTGTATTGGCATCCTAGCTCAAATTCAAACTCATAATCTAGCCACTGTCATCAACTCAGAGCTAAATCTTCAAATCCAAATCATGCTTCACAGAAACAGGATCCTCTACAACTACTCTTGAAGGCAGGATGCAAAACCTATTGAGCCTAATACAACCCCTTATGCTTAAAAAAGTTCCTTTAAAAAGATTGCTAAAATATTTAGGTAAGGAAATTTGATAGCCTTCCAAACTCTATCTTCCCACTATTTGAATACCTTTGAAACCAGGTGAAATTTTTTCCTAAATACAGAAAAGGTACTGGGTATCTTATTATCCTTTCCTATAGCAATAGAGGGATTTCTCCAGAATGGTCTTCCACAGTGTGGATGACAGCTTTCATATCTCCTTAGAATCTTCTGTATTTTTGAGCAATGAAGCCTAATTTTTTTTTTTCTTTCCACAGGCCATTCTTGTTATTTACAATTGAACTATCTTTCACTGGTCTCTACCATTCTTCAAGCAGATTTGCTCAAAAGAGGGACACAAAATTCTAGCTGAGATCTTAATAGCAGTGAATGCAGATGAAATAACAGCCTTCTTATAAAGTGTCTATTAATCTAGGAAAGAGATTTGTCTCCTTTGAAACCATATCACACTGTTAATTTACATGGAACTCATGTACATTATAGCCTCAGATACCATTCTGCCTTACTGACACAGGGGTTTTTTTCATATATTTGTGATATTTCTTCCTACTAAAAGTAGAGTTTTGTTCTTGTCTTTACTAGATTTATCTTGTTGGTTTTAGACAGCCCATTTTTATCTGTATTAGGAATTCTAACTATGCTCTTCACAATATTTGCAATTCTTCTTAGCCCTACTTCATGTTCAGTTTCATACCTGCACCCTCTCCATCAATGTCAGTAAGGAAAATACTGGGATCCGCTGAAAGTATCCCAGGCTATGAATTATGCTGCTGCTTCTTCAGTCCTGTGGGATTTTCCCTGTCCTCCGCAGAGTCTCACAATAGTCATGTACAGGTCAAAGACTATTTTGGATGGATCTTTAAGTACTCTCATCAGATGTTTCACCATGACCAACTAAATGGAAATATTAATATTTTCCTATTGTCTTTAACCTAGTCCAGGCTTATTCATACTGAAAATTAGTGTGTTTGTATTACTGTGTGTGTTTGGTTGTTTTTTGTTTTGGTTTTTTTGGGGTTTTTTTTTGGTTGGTTTTTTTTTTTTTTTTTGTTCTTGTTTTTGTTTTTCAATTAATGCGATAAAGCCTCTGTTTGTCACACTTGCAGAAGTGACAAAGAGAATGAATGTGCCACAGATTGCTCAATATATGTCAGGCAACAGTGAAAGAACTTTTAAGCCACTAAAAACCAATGCAACCTAAAATAATTTAATCACAAAGGTCTGCAATTCCATGTTACTCTATTTCTGTGATTTCCATGAAGGCTGATGGCTCTTTATTCCCCCCTCCTTCCCCAAAAGAATGCATAATTATAAGTCTTTTCATCATAGTCTCTGGTTTCACCTGTATTTGTCTGTTAAAAATACCAGCACAAAAAGCCTCTGCCTTCTCAGCCATTTACTCAAAATTTTCTGGAAACAGATGTGAACTTGACTATGGAACTAATATGGCAAAAATCTAATATTTCTCAGGCTTAAATTTTATTAGGATTTAGGGAACTTTCTCATCTTGTGGACACGAATAGTTGGACAGTACAATTCAAAGAGTGGATACGGGACAGGAATGAGCAAGAGGGAACAAATGCCACTTAAATCACTGTAAATAACTATCATCAAATACAAACCCCTTCTTTTGCATAGCAGTTCAGTACTCAAAACAGGACATTTAAAAGAATTGGACTTGATTATGCCAGATTTCCTTCTGAGTGGAGAAAAACAGGCATTTCTAGGTCACTATTTTTACACGTGGAAAAGAGGCACACATAGAGGGTCTAACAAATGTATCTTTAAAAGTACCTATTTCTTTCCATTTATATCATGATTCACCTGATAAAAAAATGGTTTTGCAGCAGGCATGTTCATGGCAGTGTCACAACTAGCAAAGACACTGTGATTCTACCAACAACCTTAAACCAACGTGATATTCATACGCATGTAGTTCTAGAACTTTCCTAAGTTTACACATTTTTCTTCATCTTTTTGGGATTTTTAACTTTTGTCTGAAGTTGTGTATTACCAAAGCTTTCTTTACTTTTTCAGTCCCTGGCTAAATTATTTCAAAACCTCACTAATTTATTCCATTATTTAGCTATTAACAGTTCTTTAACTGAACAATTTACTATTTATATAATCAAATTTGTGCCAAACTACTGCATATAAACATAAGGCATTTAAGATAATTAAATTCCAAGCATTCAGTATGGTTCAATTCACTGGCCTCAGTGACTATTCAACTAACAAATTTCATTGCATATGCATTTAAAAAAAAAAACGTAGTTAAATCAGAGAACAGAGCACTGATTTTTCAAATCTGCAATTATTTCAAAAGCCTTTTTCTAGCTACAGAATAAATTCCAATTTTTCAGGATTATACCAAAGCCCACAGACAGAATAAAATATTGTGGCCTTTCCCCCCTCTATTAATAAATTATTATTCATGTTTTTATCAAGAAGAAAATCCTGTAGTTGCAATTCTTCGAAGTCTTAGAAAATAGAAATGCAGCAACAAGCAGAGCTAGCAAAAAATTAAAATTAGTTAATTACTGTCCTCCAAAAATCTAAATTTCCTTCAAGGGAAGTTTAAACTACACTGCTTTAATTAGGAATAGGAAAAAAATATATTTTTCCAAGTTAACTTATTTCTGTCCACTTAAGTGTATTTAATTTCATATTACTTTTTCATTCAGAGCCTGCCTGACTTACCAAGAGCTGAGTATGAAAATTTCAGTATCATCATGCTTGCAATTATATTCCATCTCTTCATCCCATATTGTGGAAACTGATATAAGTGTAATTCTTCACGCAACATAAATTTTTAATTATTTTTGTTCTGTTATGTCAACAGCTTTATTTTTAGTTTAAATTGCCACCGAGTTGTCACACTGGATCTAATGCAGTCTCTTGGATGAGTTCTAATTAATTAGATGCCTCCTTCCTAACCTCTATGAGCTGGTCTCATGGGATGGCCTTCCTCCATAATGCCAGTGCTTACCACAGTTCCTCCTGAAAATCCCGCTGCATGTATCTTATAGGAAATACATTCTAAGGGGAGATCATAATATACAGCTAATTTGTAAACTATTAGGAACTTCTTTGACAAGGTTGAATGAAGTCTGAGAATAAAAGGAAAGAAATAATAATCTGAATACCAAAATGAGACAGGATTCAGGGACCAAGTCATCTTTGTCTCTGGTTTCTCTAGTTCATACCAATGACTGTGTGAGTTTCAAGTTTTACAATACATTTATTCTTTGATGTAAATAGCACCCATATTAACTTCACTTATCCATTCCAGTATACCTCACAATGAAAAATACCCAAGAAGTCTGAGATCCTCCTCTCTTTCCTCTAAGAATTTTAACACAGTAGAATAACTACGGCATCACACAAAATTGATTAATCAGTTTTCAGTGTTATTCTTGTACTACATACTTAAACTACCTTTCCATGTAGTCTATATACTTTTCTATGTTCAGTACTTTATGTACCATTTTGTCACATGTAAGACATAGCACAGCATGTTGCTTTGAGTAAAATGCATAGCAGAGAGGAGATTAATAAATGTTACATAGATATCCAGGCTGTTTATGTTCTTTTTTATAACTACCTGTCAGAATAGTGTACACTTCATGTCCAAAACAACACTCACACCCATAAAAATCAAGGTTTTTCTGGTTATTCTTAATGCATCTAATGAAAGAAGAGGACTTTTCCAGAATCTAATAAATAGAAATAAATTACCTTCTTTTTCACTAATTCATCATGTTTTCCTATGGGGAATAAAAGGGTGAACTTATGAATCTGAGACTTAGACTCAAGAGTTTCTAGGTTTTCGAAAATAACATGTAGGTACCATTAATATATTTTATCTATCCTAATTTCATTGAAACACATCCTTTCAATGCCTTAGATACTTTCAGAAACAGAAGCTGGAATAAATTTTATTTCCCCTTGGGATAAGTAGTAGAAAAATACATGAAAGCAACATGTATTAAAGCAGAGAGTTTGAGTTATATTGTGCAAATGCATTATCATCAGAAAAGGATTAAGGAAAACAAACAGGAACAAGAAAACACATTTACATTTTGTATTTATGTGCTTATGAAAACTGCAGGAACTCACAGGTAGTGAGTGAACTAATTGGAACGCAACATGATGTTTTCATAAACTGCAATCAGAATAAATAGAATTTATAAAGCAGCAACCTCCCTGTGCTGTTCCTGGCTCAAAACACTTTCACTAAGGATAATTTTCTCTTGGGTGATAAAGCCTGGACTAAGACTGATAGATCAAGGGTCTCTTTTCAGTGGAGCAGCTTGCTGAAGGTTTGCAAAGCCTCATCATGATTTTTCAAAATTTTATGAATGGAACAGGTTTGTCAAAGGTGTTTAAATTCCCCATAATGAAATACACACAAGATTTGTTGCTAACTCTAAGCACTTCCAGACCTCTGTGAGGGAAAGGCAAAAAAACAAGAGCATCTGTGAACAAGACTGTGAGTAAATACAGATAAACACGGTCCAATTAAAGAGAAAACTAAACATTAATACTCTAATATGGATTTTAGGAAAGCTTTTACATTTGCATTCATAAAAACTACTGCAGAGAAACAAAACTACACTTCTTAAATAAATAAAAAGACATGAAATAACATACACATTTTGGAATCCAAGTTTAAAGTGGTATAAATAAAAGCTGCTGGTCCGTGAATAACAGAATCTCATTATTTCACTATAACAATAAAGTAAAAAATAGTCATCCATCTGTCTAACAGCTTTTATATTTTGGATGAAATGAAATTATCAATGTTCTGATTTTATTCTGGGTTTACTCCTCATGTGCAGTTGGCAAATCATTTCGGCTTATGTACAGAAAAAGCTGAAACAGATTTTAGAACATTTTTTTTTCAGTGGTGAGAATGAACAACGCTGTGTTGTGTGCACCAATGCCTCTCAGATTTTTTACATTAATACTTTAATGTCTAAACATGTTCTGCCAATCACCTTATATCTCCCTTCAAATTTAAACACAGTGCAAACAATGCAAAGAAGGGAAAAGATACAGGTCCAAAGAGCTCTCAGTCAACATCTCTAGGTGCAGACTGGAAGCTTTGGTTCAGAGATGTAAAGCTGTGCAGTGCTTCATCCTTTATGGGCCAGATCAGCTGTGTGGAGGAAATCACTGCCTGTCACTGTTCTGCACAAAAGTGCATGTTACAGCACAGCTACTGCCTGCCTGAGACTTCAAGATCTGACCAACGTGGTTTGTTTATATCTGTTTGCTCATAGTTTGGGTTACTGTCATTTTCTGAGAAGGATGGTGCTAAGATCATATTGTTCCATATTACGAATCAATCACAGATAAGCATATGACCATTTATTTTCCTGCTGTT
Organism: Eulacestoma nigropectus; assembly: GCA_013397775.1. Lineage (NCBI taxonomy): Eukaryota > Metazoa > Chordata > Aves > Passeriformes > Eulacestoma > Eulacestoma nigropectus. Next base: position 1,053,616 of record VZTE01000869.1, on the reverse strand, counting down.
CATTTCTGTTTTGTTTCATGAATAGGCAGAATAATGGCATTTACAGGTACACTTCTGTAGAGACTAGAGGACATATCAGGGAAAAATGCTACATGTTCACACACTAAAACTCCTCACCAGTTTATTGGGCAGTAATAAAACAGCAAGACATTTGGAGCAAAGAGATGATAGTTACCTTTTTGTGGTCTAGCAAAATTACAACTATGTTCAGAAAATGTTTATATCCTCTAGGATGTAGAAGAAGAGAAACTAATTGTCTCCCACACTTGGAAAACTTAGAAGTTTCCAATATATTGTGGTGAAGCTTTGAAAGGTACCTGTAATATCTTATAGATAAAATATTTGCTGCCACTTTGCTTGTTTTCACTTACATTCTTTGGCACATGGAGGTTATGTGAGACTAAAATGAGACTAAGTCTCCATGGAATGCTGGCAAACACTTCTGATAACCCTCAGACAGCTGATACTAAGAAGTACTGTGCATGTGTCAGTTCTACAGAAGTCTCCCTGACCACCCATTTCTGCCTGGCCCTGCTGGAAGAGACACCAACTCTGAGGGAGATAAAGGGAAACAAAGAGCTCTGGATTATTTAAGCAAACGAGTTCTGGGTAAGATCACATGTACAGACTGCTGTGTAAATACACATTTTCTTATGCTGCATCCTTTCTCTTTAAATAATTTATATCTTTGGAGAGGCCTATTTGTGGCAGTGTATTTACAGGTCACAGCTCCCACTAGTAAGACTTGTAGAACAGTCAGATCCATTCAGGTGTACAGGACTATCACATGCCCAAAGTTTTTCCCTGATATGGTGCAGTCTAAGAAATGGAAGTACCGGAGAGCTAGAGAAGGAATAAGTTGCCGGATTTCTGCCTGTCTGGCCTACCACTGCTGACTCAGATGGCTGACAGTTTTCTGCAATACTGAGTCACATCCGCCAGCCCAATTATTTCCAGATGTTTGCATCCCTAAAGAACTCCAAAAATCATAAGGTGGTTTTGTTGGGAGATCCTCACCAATAGAGTCCAGAAAGAAAATCACCTTTTTCTGCTATCATCACATCTGACAAATAGAGGTGATTTTTAAGTACACTGCCTAAGGATTAGAAATTACCACATATCAGTGATCAAACAGCTTGCTCTACTGGATCATAGCAGTTACTGGGAAAGTGTGGAGAGAAGACTTTTCACATACAGTTCATATGTATTCTATAAGGTGTTTGTGATTGCTTGTTCCCTACTTCCTTAGTAACATTTAGTCACATTAATTTATCATGTAATTGGTTTAGTAGAGATTGTCAGCTACTTGGAGGAAACAGGCATTTTACAGATGACTGATACACTACTACAAATTATATAAAATCATAAGGTCTAGAAGACCATAAAACAATTAAATGAACATAATCTATTGAAATTTATATTTTAGTTTATATTCACAAAGCCCAAAGCCAGAACACACCCAAAAGGAAGCAAGGGTTTTCAGCCATACATACATAGCAAAGCAAATTTTCATAGAAATAAACATTAAATCACTCATTGTAGCAAAAGAGATATTAAAATACATTTGAAATGGATTTTTAAATTAAATATTTTAGTGAAAACGCTATAGAAACAAGTTTTATAATTTCTTTTCCCCAGCGAAAAAGAATGACTTATTATTACACTTTATTTATAAAACCTTTCACTGTCCTCCAATCCCAATGACACACTTCTTTGCTAATTAAAATTTGAAATAAAACATAGCATACAACAACTTCAGACCAGAATTGTTACTACCATCATGCTTTCATCACATAACACAAGAATTTCAAAGTAGTTTCATATAAATTATTCACATGTTGGTACTTCTGGTTTGATCTTGGTGCTCCAATATAAGATATATTATAATATATGTTACGCTCATACAATTGGTGAGTAATTTTGTTTATCAACATCTCTGCCACTTCAAGAAAATTCTAAAAGCCTAACAGTTTTCTGACATGGTTTAATTTGATTGTTTTCCCACTTTAGCAACTGATTGGAACATTGTGGATACAGAACTGTGGATCAGAATTTATTGTGCCAAAACTATATTAAAAATGCTCATTAAGAAATGGACTGTTTTTCTGACTTGCCCGTAAAATTATTTCACCTCCACTCTACTTTTAGTAATCATTTTGGAGCCCACTTTAAGCATATGAAACCTGAGTTTCTTGAGTTTACGCCTAATACACGTTGCAATTTGGCACTGTCTCACTTGGCTGACCTATTAGCTTCTTATGACCACCCAGCACTATCTGTACCTTCTGAAAACAGTTTGTAGGAAAATGCAAAGAAATTTAAATACAACTACTTCAAAAATGCTGCCATACTAAGATGAACCTTTAAAGTGCTGTAATTCTGGGATTTTAAGAGAGAGACAAAGAGGGACTGAAGTGCTGAGAAATAAATAATCAGACCTTAGTGGCACTTCCTTTTAGGTCAGTAAAATCAGTCCTGGCTCCATAAACACTTCAGCTGCTGATATTATACAGCCAAAATGTGGGCAGTAACCCATAAAGCACAAAAACGTCTGAGTTATTGCCGGTATAATCCTGCATTTATGACTTAATAGAGTTCTACAAAGTAAATGGATGCCTGTTGCTATTCCAGGATGAGTCCAAAGAGCAGAATGGACAGGAGGAAATGGGCACAAGTTTAAGTGCAGGAAATTCCATTTAATTATAAGCAAAAATCTTTTAACTGTGAGTGCTGTTGAACACTAGTACAAGTTGCCCAGAGAAGTTGTGGAGTCTCCCTCCTTGGAGCTACTGAAAACTTTAATGGACATGGCCCAGAGCAACGTGCTCTAGTGATGCTGCTTCAGCAGCAGGATTGGACAAGATGACCTCCGGAGAATCCTTCCAGCCTCAGCAATTCTGAGATTCTGTGTGAGAAGGTGTCTAACATATTAAAA
>VZTE01000869.1:950309-1050536 GCA_013397775.1 Eulacestoma nigropectus | reverse complement strand
ATATTTAGATTTTTGTGGGAAAAGGGGTTAAACAAATAAAAAAAAAAAAAAAAAAAAAAAATGACTGAGTCTAGCAGCCTCTTCTGCAATAAATGTTGGGGTTTTTTTCAAAAATAGGTGAATGAGGGGAATTCAAGGGAAGCACTCACAAAAAATTAATTACTTACAGGCATTAATTTTTTGCAGGATGAAGATAGGTTTGGGACTTCTAGAAGAATATTGAAAATGTGATATTGACTTAGAAAGTAACTTCTCTCAAGACAACCTGCAATGCCAGAAATGAAATAAATTAATAAGGTAACCATTCTGCAAAAAGTAATTGCTCCCTTGTAACAGTGTAAATCAAAAATAACTTCAGACAAGTCATGTAAGATACACAGCTGTGAAACTGGGTTACTGTCAAGCATCTTCCTGCAGCGCACAAAGTGTTTCATTGCCACCCGATTCAGTGCCCAATGTACCATGTGGATCCTTCAAAACTCTGGAAGAGTAACTGACTTATCTCTAAGGAAATGATACTCAGGCATTGGGATCAGCTCAGATTGCAGGTTTCCAACTGGTGGATTGAAATGCATTTGCAGTCCAGATAAAGGGGAGAAGGCCAAAGGCATGACCCTAAAGAACCAGCCTTACTGCATCCTTCTGTAGAGATGGCTAAGGGACCACTGATGCTGAGTGACAGGAAGATAAAGCTCTTCTGCTGTTGTAGTTTACTGCTCAGAGGTGTCTGTCTCTTTTGCTAGATGGGAAATGAAAAATGACTGGAGATTCCACATTACATGACTGACTCAGTTCACCATGCCAGTAATTTGGGCAGGATTAATGAAAGAATACCCAAATTCATAAAGCAGAGAGAGAAAAGCAGGGAACTCAGCTGTGTATTTTACAAAATATGCTTCATGTTTCTACACAGATTTCAGTTTAGCTTTCAGTTATTTAGCACATAGAAGTCTTAAAAAAACCCCATGGTGTAAGTAATAGCTGTGGGGTCACTGAAAAGCTGAGGGCTACACTACATAAAAGTTGAGTATAATATGAAACAGCAGGTCCTGATGTCACTTTTTAAGACTTATATCTTGAGATTTTTAGACACCTGGACTCCTTCTCTGCTTGTGGAATTATAAGTGACCCAAAGCATATATAGTTTGCGCCTCTCTTAACAGGGACCAAAACATCCAACTATGAAGCCTTCATAGGGGAATGTCAGGTTATCCATGACTGAGCAAATGCATGTGCCAAGAGGAAGATAATTTCTTCTTCTTTTTTCTGGTGTTTCCTGCCCTGCCCCCTGACCAGTTCTTTGCAAGAAATATTTGTCACAAATAAGCAGCAAATTAATTTTCTTAGATTACAGGATTAACCAAAATCCATTGTATCAGCTAGCCTCACCAAATACAGCAGTTTGGACTAAACTAAAATTTAATTTTAAAAGGTCTTGATAATATAAGTGGATTGAGGTTTACACCTAACACCTGTAGCCACTGGTGAGCTGCTTTTCATTGTTTCTCACACACTATTTGCAGGTGAGATGTGGGAGCATGACAAGCAACTTTGCAGTGCTAAAAATACAGCATCTTGGCAAAACTGACAGATTCCATGCTGGAATCCATGATTTATTAAAATAGCTTGCACTTCCTTGTATTAACGTTCCAAGGGGAATAGAGTGACATAACACAAATCCATTTCTTATATAGTCAACATCACTCCCTACCAAGAACATTTCTTCTTTCAAGCTGACATCTTCCGTACTTGAGAATATCAAAAGGGACAGCAGAAAGCATTTGCAAGACTGAATTTCCTCAATAAGCTTTCTACAGACTTTATTCTGAAGCACAACAAGTCTGCATAAATCTCGTTTGATTCAACTCAACAACTTATTTTGCAGTTCTGCTGGTTTAAATGTGTGACTCATTCAGCAGCAACAGAACAGTTCAGATCCTACCAAAATGAGAATCACTAGAGTCAAGATTTATATCTTTGTTCCTTTTTTTTCTTTTTTAAAAATTTTTATCAGTGCAAAATTAAAAGGCATCCTTACTGTCAAATCTATCTTTACATTCCACACCTCCCCACCCTGGCAGAAAGTAATATTCCCCTGAGGCTGGGATCAACTTTAGATGTGACAGTTAATCAAGACAGCAATAACGAGGATTGATGTAATTTCTGTCACAGAGGTGAAGTTATCTTGGATCATGGACGTCTGAGTAAACTTCAGCTTCTGCACAAACTTTCTACGCAAGATAGACGTTTTGTCAAAGCTTCAGAGGCTTTGGCCATATCAAATTAAGGAGAGCTAGGAGTCCCTTCAGGCACCACAATTCAACACTTGATGTCATTTAAATGTTGGACAGACCACTAGCTTTGGCTTCTTATCATGTAAATAGCACCATCCAAGCAGTCCCCAATGGGCAGACTGTGGGAATTTTCCTGGGCCAGGTATGGACGTGACCACTTAACTTTATTGGGTGAAACAGTTCAGTTCTAGGGGAATTTTCTGCAAGCAGGTCTCAGTACCTTCTAGAGATACTCAAATCACCTGTATAAACACAACTGAAGAACTGACTCTTAATTTATTCTAAACCTTGATGAAGTAGTGAGGACTTCTGCCACAGAAGATAAAGGGCTGTGATTTTAAGTACAGGCTTGCCAGGTTTCCCACAGTAACAATACGCATGCAGCTCCCACCCTACACTACTATGCTGAAATCCCATCACCCTGAGCCCACAGCCTGATGTCACTACTCCTGAGTCCTATTGCTGTCCCCTCATACTTGTGAATCAACTGTGGCTCATCTCCTGCAGCACACAGAGCATGAAACAGGCTGTGGCGGTCCACTGTAGCAAAAGCAATGTCTCATAAAAATGCACATTTTTCTCCCCGCAGAGCTAAACACTAAGGATGTCCGAGTGTCATCTGAGGATGTGCACTCCAAGCGTCTGGACTGAGCCCTGGTGTGCTGGTGATTTGGCCTCAATAGTAGAGACATGACTCAGCTTTCACCCCTGTCCTGTAGCCAGATGAGAAACATATAAGCACCGGATTACTCAAAGCTTGAAGGATCCACATACAGCAGCTTTATGCTCAGCAAAACCAGTTCACACACATTTCCCCATCAAGATAATGCACTGAGAAACCAACTCAGACTGCTTCCAAGACACTCAGATACTGTGTTCATCAGCAATGTGTAGAGTTTTTACATAAATAAAATTAATTTATCCAATAGCACAGAATGAAGCCACTTGACACCAACGTCAAGGGAACTTCTTACGAATTACAAGATTTTGCAAATTAGAGAGGAATAAACTCCATTAAAACATGGCTATCACAGATTGTGCTGTATTTATTTGACAAGTTACAGCTCAGTAATCTATCAGATATGCTGTACTAAATGCAATTAAGCTTTAGCAGTATGAGACCTCACTACAGCATCTGCTATTAAGTCCTTACTAAGGTCTGTAAAAGAGAGACAAGAATTTCTTTTCTTTCCTCCCTCTCTTTTTTTGAAAGATTATAAAGTGAGCTGCTTAATGAAGTGCAGATTATCACTGTTTTGCTGAACATAACCGTAACACAGTATTTACATATAATTAATTTATCTCTGACTTTCCCAGCCATAAAGAAGACTAAAATGCAGGTAAAAAGGATGAGAGACAAAGAAAAACAGAAAGAAAATTTGGATTTCTTTGCTATCTCTTATGACAAAATGGAGAGAATCCTTTGGAAAAATACCCAAAGTTATTGGCTGGTTGCACAGTGATCAGTGTTGCTAAATATGGCTCCCAACAGCAGGCAGAGAAGTTAAAACTGTGCAACAAATCTGTACAAGAGTGCACAGGGGGAACCCAGCTGACAAGGAAGCAATGTAGCCAGGCCTGGATCAGACCAGCATGTTCAGATGGCCAATTCCTTTGTCATTCCAGTCACTCATCCCTATTTATAAATTGGTAATAGTAGAATGTATCTGGTTTTTGTCATTTCAGTATCTCCTATGCTGTTTGATCCACTTGCAAATCAGAATCAAAAAATTACCTCATGAGCATCCCCAACTCCAATTATCAATGAAGACAAGCAGTTGAATTAAAACTTCTGAATATCAAGAATGAATACTAAAACAAATGAATATTTATCTTATTTACATTCTTGATTTGCCATCATTAAACTGGGATTAGAAATCACACAAATAATACAAATAAGAAGGTCACATTCAGTCCCTTGACCTTGGAAGCCAAATTTCCCTGATGCTTCTCAGAACCTGCAAGATATCTTTAGCATCCCCCAAAAATGCTTTTGTCCTAAATGTGCTTAATGACTGTCATTCCTGATTCTCTATTGAAAGCTAGGAGTAAATTAAAGTTCTTTTCCCCCTTTACACCTTAAACACAGAGAGCAAATTTAAATCTGTATGTTTAAAGAGCTTGATACTAAGGTGTAAACCTCATGCCATCATACCTCATAGGAATTTTCTTTCACAGCAGGCCATGCCAAATTAATTCAGTAATTAATTTAATAATTAATTTAGTAAAATGTGTGTTAGGTGTTGAATTTTCTTTTCATAAAGAGGTTGTTCCACATCCATCTAGAGTCTCATTAAAAACTACGTTTTCTTGGCAGTGAGTTAAAATCATATGTCATGATTCACTGAGACATTTATGATCTACAAGACACAATTATGGGAAGGGTGGATGTCTCCTTGGATTGCCATGGAGTAAATAGAAAAATAAAACCATATTTGCTATTAAATGAGCATCTCTTTTCAGGGTGGAAAACATAAAGATGAGATTCATTGATCACTGAGTACCAGATGACACTGTGAGAGCTTTTTTAGCAGAATGAAACAGAAGAAGAATTACGTGAAGCTAAACTTGAGAACACGTAGCTGTCAGTTGTCAGATATGTTTGATCATGTCTCTAAATACAGCATCTACCCTATTAGCTTTATATTTTCAATAGAACATATTGTTTATATTTGCCATAAGTGATAGTGATTTCAGTGCTGTTGGAAAACAGTAGTCCATCCCTCAGTCAATCATTTGTAACCAGGGGAACTGGTCCACTCTTTAGGGTGTCAACAACCTAACCATAAGAATAAAGGTCTCCAAAATGCTGCAATATGTTCCTCCATTCACTTGCAAGGCATTGTTTAAAATTCAGTAAAAAAGGTATTAGTTTTGAAACTACACATCTGAGTAGCAAGCATTAAACACTCTTCACTGCATTTAGCATGATGGCAGGAAGGCCACCTGTACAGATGAGGAAAATGCCTTTACAGCAACTACTCTCATGCTTCATCTTCCTGTCTAATCTCTCCTCCAGGGTGCTCCATTACTTCTCCTTGCCTTCTTTTTTGCTTCTTTTGGCCAGTTCTTTGTCCTTTATGTAGCTTGTGCGCAGCGTAACACTTAACAGCAGCAACGAGATGAGCGGAGAAGGGCAGCTCCTGCACTCCTTGGTCCATGTGCACGCATCATGGAGAAGAGGGAAGGAATCAGAGGATAAAAAACCCTCTCAAACACTTAGGGGAAAGGAGAAGTGAGTGGAGCTGCCACTGAGCTATTGTGCATCTGCTCCCCCTGGCCTAGTGTTGGGAAAGGTGCAGGTCCACAGCAAGAAGGGGAAACAACACCAACTTCTTCACTTCCTGAAACTACACTAATCCATTGCTGCAGGCAAACGATCACCCAGGAAAGAATAATTTAAGGTCTGTACTTTCCTGAATTATCTTGTAATCGCTTTTATCCTAACAAATAAAGAAATGCAAATAAGAGAAAAAAACCGGCACAATAAAGACTTTCTGACAAAAAGATGAAAACTAACTCTCCATCCGTTGATCTTCTTTAGCTTAACAGGAATATAAAGGTTTTTTTTGTGGTGTTAGTTTGGTTTTTATCCACATGTGCACAGAGGTTTGTTTCTAGCCCTACACAGCTGAAGGTAGAATATTCACTACGTGAATTCCCAAGATAGTTCCAGGAACACAGAAGAGAAGGTCATCACACTATTATTGCACAGAACACTTCACAGAGGACAAATTAAAACATGGTTGGAAAAAAGAAACTATGGAAACTTTTTTTAGAAAGGATCTCCTATCTGTAAGCAGGAAAATTGAATAGGAGGTTATGAACGGGTTATTTCTCGTTTTCCTGTGATTCTGGAATTTTTGCAGACATAAGCAGTATAATAAAGGAGAGGATGAAAAAATAATGTGAGCTTCTAAAAACCACATTGTTTTCTTCTTGTCTTAAATTATCCAGAAATCTAAATCTAATAATGTATGTATTCCCTTAATTGTAATTAACAGGGCAGAGGTTGTGATTCATAAGGGTATAATTACTGCATTTTACCAGAAGAACACAAATGAGAATAACTTGGAAAGAACAGAAGAAAAGAAATATCACAAACAAAACTGATTAAAAAAAAATGTAGAGTACTACTGCAGTTCAACCAAAAATGAGAATGCTAATTATAAATCACTCAATTGCACAGGAAAGTCCAGTTCACACTCACGCTAATTAAATGATGTCTTAGCGAAAAATCTAAAAAGTCAGCTGAAATTAAATTATCTTGAAAGATTAAAGTTGCAAAAGCAATGACAGTACTTAGACCAGAACTGCAAACTGCCAAGGGCACATGATGTCCCAAAGCAATGCAGAAAAGACAAACGTGTCAGAAGCATTTATTTTTTAATTCTGTATAAACAAGCCAAATCGGAAGGCAAGATACCTTCCGTTCACTCTAGCACACAGTGTTCATAACCCTCTATTGTCACTCAAATACTATACACTACTACTCCTCAGTGAATTAGACTGTTTCAGATAAATTAGCAAAGAAGTCAGGTATTAAAATTAGACTCACTTTTCAGCTGGAAGACTGCAACTAGACACCATAATGTGTTCTGTAAGCACTATTCCACTTCTCAATAATGAAATATTCATTTGACTACAGATATAGACAGACTGACTTGGCAAGCCTAAGGGTTCAGAGATAGGAGATCAAAGCTCATACCTTTGCTTTAAATAAAGCTTAAAAGATATTTGAAGGTGGGATTCCTTCTGTCCTGGGGAATGCCTAAGTGCTTGCTATCTGGGACTAAAAAGTGAAGCAACACTGTTATTTCAGTTCCTGAGAGCAAATCAGCTCTTTCTCCTGAGGAACTGAATCTTTTAACAGCTGAATTTCCTATATATATAATTTACTGACTAATATTATTGACACTGCTTCTAGTCCAGTAACACTAAAATGGCCATGGAACAGACTCAAGCCCATATCTACCCATCCTATTTTGCTGTTAGCATGCACACTGGTTTGATATTACTTCTGTAAAAAACTGGTCAGCCTGGGGGACAGACTCCCATCGCTACAAGGTTCCTTCCTGCAGGAGCATGATCAGCTTTAGCTGCAGAGATGCAACTTGTGCCATGCAAGGCCAGCCAACAGGCTTCAGCAGACGTACTTCTGAGGCCACAGCATCAGGCAGATTTTCTGGAAGCACCAAAAATAGCAACAGGATTCTACCCCACAACTGTACACTCTTGTATATTCACAAGGAAAGTGTCAAAGAACACTGGAAGGACTTTGCTGCTTCGAGTTTCCCCCAGTACTAAGACCTACATAACTTGGAAAACAACAGTAGCACAAATTTGACCAGAACAGTCTCTTTAGTTGCACTGGTCACAGCCAGCACAGGTTTATGAGGGGAGAATCCTGCTTGTCAAATCGGATTTCCTTTCATGACAAGATAACCCCTCTAGTAATCAAGGGGAGCCAGTTGATGTAATCTTTTAGAATTGCAGTAAAGCTTTCAGTCTCTCACAGTATCCTTCTGAACAAAATGTCCAGCACAGAGCTGGATAAACACATAATGGGATGGGTGAGCAACTGGCTCATGGGTCGGGCACAAAGAGTAATAGTGAATGGGGGGCCATCAGACTAGCAACCTGTCAGTAATGGGGTTCCACAGGGCTCTGCCCTGTGCTCTTCAACATCTTCATTAAAAACTTGGATGCAGGACTGGAAGGGATACTAAGCAGAGACACCTCAACAAATTAGAGAGATGGGCAATCACCAACCATATGAGGTTTAAAAAGAGCAAGTGCCTGATTTTGCAGCTGGGATGGGGCAATCCTGGTTGTGTGTATAGACTGGGGAATGAGAAGCTGGAGAGCAGCTGTGAAGTGGACCTGGGGGACTTGCTGATGGCAAGTTGAACACGAGTCAGCAGTGCCTTGGCAGCCAGGAGGGCCAACCCTGTCCTTGGGGGGCATCAGGCACAGCATCACCAGCCGGGCAAGGGAGGGGACTGTCCTGCTCTGCTCTGCACTGGGGCAGCCTCACCTCGAGTCCTGGGGCACTTTTGGGCACCACAATATAAAAAAGACATTCAGCTATTAGAGAGTGTCCAAAGGAGGAGAATCCTTACGAGGAGTGGCTGAAGGGACTTGGATCTGTAGAGCCTGGAGAAAAGGAGTCTGAGGGGAGATCTCAATGTGGTCTTCAGCTTCCTCACAAGGGGAAGCAGAGGGGCAGGCACTGATCTCTTCTGTGTGGTGACAAGTGACAGGACCCAAGGAAATGACCTGAGGCCGTGCCAGGAGAGGTTTAGGTTGGATATTAGGAAAAGGTTATTCACCTAGAGATGTTAAGACAGTAGTCACAGCATCAAGCCTGCCTGAATTCAGTAAGTATTGGAAAAATGTTCTCAGGCACATGATGTGTCTTGGGGCTGTCCTTTGCAGGGCCAGGAGTTGGACTTCGATGGTCCTAGTGTGTCCCTCCCAACTCAGGATATTCTGTCATTCTGTGAAGCATTCATCCTCAGCAGAAAGGGAGGAGATCAGGAGAGCCTGATGTCCCATAACTGCTGGTTTTGAGAAACAAAGAAAGCCAAAGAAGAATTTGCAACTGATGTGGCATATGATACCACACATGGAATCTCATCTGAGTTTAAAAAAAGACAGTCTTGCAAGTTGCAAAGGCTAGATAAATTCCTAACAAAAAAGGAGGTTATTATTTGGATCAGTAAGAATAAAAAGAGTAGTTAGAATTCTTACAATCAACTCCTGAAAAAGCAAACTAAAATTATCCAAGCAAAAGACATTGTCTAATAAAATGAGGCTTATAAAAAATGACAAAACTATTGCATGAGACAGTATCCAAAATACTAAAAAAATTCAAAACAAAAAACTGCGGTAGTAAGGCAGACAGAGTTCAAAACAGTAGCACAGCAAAAACAACACACATAGTTGCATTTATTGTCAAAATGAAAATAAGCCAAGAAAATGCCCAGGAGATACAAAACTTTTGCAAATGCAGCCAGCATATACATAGCAGAGATGGGAAAAAACCAGTCTTTTTTTTGATCAGTATTTTTGGAAAAGTAATACAGTATGTTGTGAAGAAAGTGGAAAGAGACGTGAAAATAGACAAAAAGAGGATCTCAGCTGATAGCTCAGGCATTTGTATCTGCCATGGTTTCATAAATTTTTGATAGTATATGTTTGTAATTTGGGAAAGCGCAGCAAACTCAGGTGTTGACAAATTGGACAAAATGGAAACACCACTCTTATAACCTCAGAGGAAGAGGCATGGAGACTCATTCAGCCTACAGCTTTTATTTGGGAGATTTCACTAACCACAGCAAGACGAGAAAATGGAGGCACCAGGATAAGAGTATTCGCAAGCTCTTAATATTTAATTTTCTAGAAAAGCCAGTGTCCAAGCAAGACTGCTTTAAAAATTTATCAAGCAACATTTGTGAGCTGAAGTCAGGGAGCTACTTGTATGCTCTTGAACTTAGGTGTCGCATTTATTTGATCTTTTCATTTAGTTTTGTACTTTTATGGATTGACCTCACCAGACACAACCTATGAGAGGCATTTTGAGGCTTCTGTGGGCATATACAGGCACTGAAATGAGAAACAAATATGTGTTTTTTCCTAAAGGCAAATAAAGAAACCTCAACAACACTCAGGTAAAAGCAGCTTTAAGAGCTGCAGTAGTCCTTACTCTGACTACACAGGGTGTGGGGCTTTCCTGGAGCCGGAGAAATGGTAATGGCAAGGGCCACCTATTAACTCATTCCCTGCACTAGCAGCGTGACAGACTAACTGCAAGAATGTTCTAAGGAAGCTCCCTTCATTGAAAATAATGTTTTAAAAAATAATAATAATATTTAAAAAAAAAACCCTTGCAGTACTTTGCACCCACTTTAATGTGTTTTAGCAATTACTGAGAAGCAATTGTAACAAGGTAAACATCACTTGTGGAACAAAAAAGGTTTTGAGTTTCACCAGAAATGTGTATGACTAACAGGTCTTACTTGGTTTTCAGTCTCCTTCAATTCAGGAATCAAGGCTAAATTCATAGAAGCCATGTCCTAGGGAGTAATGAATGTCTGGCCTGAGACATTCAGAGCTATGGACATACTGATAATGGCTTCTGTTTACTTCGCTAGCATCTACCTCATTTTTTTCAAACTGCCATTAGTAAAAGATAAGTTGAAGAAATGTCTGATGCATGAAATCCAGACACCTAAATTCCCAAAATCTCCAGTAAGAGCAAGAGTCTTGGCTTTTCTGACTTTAGAAACATAAGCATTGGAGTAAACAGTTGTGGTTCCTATTCATAAATGAGAAGAACAGTTATTGAACCAAAATTCACTCATTTGTAGTTAATAAGAAAAGCAAACCCAGAATTTTTCAGTATTTATAAGTAATTCTTTAGTTTTTTATTTACATGAGAAAGCTGTCTGTAATTGTAAAATCTCATTGCTCTTTCCGGATTATGGCAGTAATTCCTGAATCAGGTTACAATGGATTAATTTCACTTTATTTTTATAGCATATGAATGCTTTATATAATGTTACACAATATGACACGGAGTATTTGTTTCTTCATCTTCTGCCCTGGAGTGCAGTGGTGTCTTGTATGGCTCATACCACATAAGTAAGTATGGTTGGATATATATGCTAGAAAAGGTGGTACAATAAGTGGCAAGGATTTAATTACTGTGGACAATACTTCCCTGGTTTCCACTCATGGCTCTAAAAAGTGCAAGGTCATGTTCAGCCAGTCTATAACTAATTATGGAAATACCTATTATATCACAGGAAAGAAAAAAATGAGCAAAAGTTGCTATCAATCATCTCTGTCCTTTACTGATTACCAAAATATCCTTAAGCATAACACATACAAGAATTTTCTCGTGGAAACATTTCATCTTGCATGGTTTTATTGGCTCTTCAAGTATATTTATAGCAATGTTTGTGAACAAAGCATACATGGCACTAAATTTTTACCTTTGGCAGAATTTAAACATAATACAATCTGAAGGCTACTAGCACTGATGTGAGAAAATGGCTTCCAAAATCAGTATTCAGTAACACCATGACATCCCACATGTATGCAAGTGAATTCCAAAACAAATTTTCCTTTGCCACAAGAGGAATTTATACTAATATTACTATAAAAGATAATATTAAACTATCAGACATTTTAGTTCAGGAGATTATTAAAAGGAAGCTACTGAATCATAATTTGTATTTTGAGCCCTCAGATTTTTTTTCAGTTTGGCTTAAAGTTAATAAAGTTAATAAACTGGCTTATGAAAACAGAATGCCTCATGATTTTCACACAGCAACATATTCTTACGTGTTAAATGTGAACTACATGTTATTGTAATGCTAATTTTTATAAAACCAAATAGATTGGGATTTTCTTCAATCTTCAAGTCAAAACAATAAATCTTTCCAACACACCGTGAAAAATTACAAAGTGGTTTGAAAGTAGAATTCAATAATGAAATTCATTTTGAACTCTCTTCATTAAGCTTGAACAAGTAATGATTGCAACATCCACCTGCAGTGATATACCACAAGCTAAAAAACATCATTAGTATTTTTGTACCCTCTAGCTAGACATCTTGAAAGAGGGGCATCACAGGCAATCTGTAGAATAGACCATGAGAATAAGGATAATTACCAACAAGAGAACCACTGGAGTAACTGAGTGCTGTTTGAGACATTAATATAGCAACAGACAGTTAAAGTATTCCTCTGTCTTGTTTCACCACTGAAAGCACAGCTTTGCACATTAGCTGTGGGGGTAACCCTACTGGCTTTGGTGGCATAGAGCTACCTGACTGAAGACAGCATATATATGTTCATGAAACTGTATCTCATTTTCTTAATTTTTATGTAAATTTCTCATCTTCATTTGCAATGTTAAAAGCAAAACACTGCTACATGAAGTATGAGAATATTTTCAGTTGGCTTTGAAATATCTCTGAATTAGTAAAAATATTCTCAAGTCTTCAATGGACAGTCAATTAAAAATATAGTGTGCTGATCCAGTGAGGTGCTGTGACTTTCTCTGATTCTTCTTTGGAAAGGAAGGAAATTATATTTGTTTAGGAAGTTGTCATTATATGTGCAACAAAATGCCTACGGATCCCCTATACCTGATATAAAAGAAGCAACAAACTCAATAAATTACCTTTGACAACTTTGGGATTTGCCCATAAAACTTTTCTTCCCCCAAGGGATAAGCACTTGCTCATCTAAAATGTCTTGAAAGCTAAAATGAGAATCAATTAATAAAATGGCAATTCAGGCTCTCATACCATTGTTCTGAATGGTTCATCACCTTGATTGCTTGGGGGCAGTATGGTATCTAGGACAGTTTGGTGACAGTTTCTCCATTTAATTACAGAAAAAAAAAGTGCCAAACAATTAAAATTTAGCTCTTGAAGGAACTCCTTTGTGGATAGACATGGGCATACCCTACTAATAAACACTGCCAGTGATCACAGCCTGATGCTGTGCAATGCCAGGACACCATGCCTAAGATGATGGAAGTGCAGAGGAAAAGGAGGGAAAAAAGAAACTCTTTGGATAGATGTTTTATCATTTTCTTTTTTTACTTGTCTTTGATCTTTCCACTACTGGCCTTTCCACTGGTCTTTGTGATTTCCACATTCCCTATCCACAGCATTTTTGTCATTTAGTATGATCATGCTTATGTGTGACACTTTCCTTAGCAACTTTTTGTTCTTTTTAAAATTATTTTAAAAATTCTTAAGAACCTTTAGCCTCCATGGCTTCTCATCACTTAAAAGAAAAATATACAAGTGTTTATTATTTTTGCATTGGTTTAAGAGTTTTTAATTTCATTTCCCTGGAGCCTTTTTCTGCATGCCTCTATAAACACCATTTGCTCAACTAATTTGATTGAACCTACAATCCTGGGCCTGGGCCTCCTCTTGTACCTTTACCGCTCTTCTACATCTCTCAGATTCAATGGAGATATTTTCATTTGCAGTGGCATTATTGAGAGCACAACCCTAACAGATGAAACACTGATTTATTAATCCATCCTGTCTGAAGATCATCCACTTATGTATTCATGGAACTAGAACTCTCTAGCCTAGAAAGGCTCATATTATGTCCCACCATAAGACACAAAATATATACCTTCACTTTTCTGCCAGAGAACCACCAACACAATTCTCACACTGTATCAGGTACTTGGAAATGAACAGGAAGATGAGGATCTTGTTTTGCAACAAAACTTTGAATGAGGCAAAATGGTAGAAATGATTGAACCAAAGTCTTTAGGGGTACAACATAGCAGAGAAAAAGAGATTTCATGAAAAAAAGTTTCATTAGGGTGTCCATGTAGTAGTAAAAGACACTAAATAGTAATGCATCATTGTTCTATTTTCTGAAAGTAAAAAAATCAATAATATCTTGCCAAAAAATTTTTTGACCTATTTGGTTGAGCTCTTTTTCAAAATAGTTTCTAAGTACTCCTTTTAGAAATAGGATTTTTTTTTTTATTTAAGGTCACCTAGCACTGGATAAAAACAACTGTCCAATTTCACCAAGTACCCAGAAATCAAATAATCAAGTTTTGTAAAACAGTTTCAGTATTTCTCATTTTAAAACAGTTTTATTTTTACTATATAAAGAGCTGTATGGAGCATTTTACAGTGTAAAAATTAAGCTTTTACTTCAGCAAACCACATAAATTCAATATGACAAAACTGAGAACTGTATGTATATTCAATAAATTTACTTCCATTATGTCATAAAATGGGAAGTTAGAGAGTAGAAAAATATTTTCCTTAAGGCAATCACTTAGTGTTTTAACGTTTTTAAAATGGGACAAAACAGAGAGTAATACCATAGAAAATATCCTCACACAATAATAATCAAATCAGAGGGAAAATGAGGTGAAGTGTGAAGGTCTCAATTCCATGACTTGTTTAATTACATTTTTTATGATGTTGTTTCTTCTGCTCTGCCAGGCTGTATAACTTCTTCACTGAATTTTACGTATTGAACTGAGTTTACCTGTTAGATTGGTCCTAACAGCTTTCCTCTAAGAATGCTTGGGTTTGGCCCTGTTTCTGTCAATTCTGAAATATATAATGACCAAGAAATAAGAGAAGGAAACTCGGGAGTGGAAAGAAAGATGGATGAAAGATGGGAAGAGAAGGAAAGAAACTGAGGAGATTCAGGGAAAAGGGGACAAAAGCCCATCTAGATGCATGTAAAGGGACCATTTGAAGGGGGTGCCAGATAACTTGTATAATGGTTCTGACTAATGAGCATGTATTGCTGTGTTTCACCTTTAATCTTGGAAGCTTAAAAACATAGGGGAATAGTATGAATTTGCCACCAGCAGGTATTAATTACAGTTCATTCTACCCCAGCCTACACTTGCCAGATCTTTCTGTCTGAGTGATCTGATAGATATATACTCATGGCAAAGGCTTCTAGAGGAATCAGTTGTTTGTGAAGCAACATGTGCAACACCATACTGATTCCTAATGTTTCTTCATCTTCATTGAAGAAGATTTAATGACAATGGGAAAAGAGTATGGTTAGCCACAAAGCGACTAGATAAGTCCAGAAATTACATTTCACATATTGTATGTACTGTTGAAAGTAGGATGTGAGACACCATGGTTAGAAAACTATATAAAGCTATGAAATGCAAAGAAAAACAGAGGAGCAAGAACAAAACAGATCTTGAAGCTGAGATTAAATACACTTGCAACTGTTGAATTTCACTGATGAAAGCTATCAGGTATGTATGATATGACCATGAGACAGCACCTGCAAATTTGCAGGGTATTTTGTAACTATTTAACACTCCTTCGTTGGGGCACTTATGAATAATGTGCTGTTTCTAACTATATCCCTTATAAGATCCTCAAATAATTACATGCAAATAGAAAGGCTCCAAGAACTTAGTTTGCCAAGATTTTAACTCCCTTGAACAACCAACTGTATGCTTAAGAATTTTAATGAGAAATGCCACAGCACAGATCCTAGAAAAAGCTAAGGAGGGTCATATCCAGTTTCAGCTGCAGAATCTTATTCAGGAAGAACTGGCTAAGTTCTCAAAGTCATGATTTTCTCCAATTTCACACGCATAGCTACAGTTCTAATACAATTTTCTTCATGGCTTATTTTTCAGGTTCATAGTTCCATTTTATCCAATCTGAACTCCTTTTACATTTGTTTCTTCCCTTACTTTCTGTTTTAGTTTAATTTCTCTCATGTTGTTTCTGGAAAACTGGCATATTATGGCCAGGTATCTGTTCTAACCAGATTATTTCATAATGGGCTAAGCAGAATGGCAGTGCCATGGATTTTGCTTCCTGGGAGATTCAGTTCTCACTAGCTTTTCCATAATCTTGGGCATATTTCCCATATTCCAAGCACTGGCTGAGTTCACAAAAAGCAAGTACTCATGTAATATATCTTTGCAATTTCTGAGAAAAAAAAAAATAAAAAATGCAGCCAATCAGGTAAAGGAGACTTAAATACATTGCCCAAAGCAGGGTTAGTTCTGCCTGTTTGTTCGAACCAGCCGTGACAATTAAGGAGAGGAACCAATTAGGTGCAGAACAGGTGGCTCAATTTACCTTAACTCCTTGATTAGACAAGAGGAATAAATTAAAAAAAAAAAAAAAAAAAAAGGCAATTGAGCAAAATACATGTTGACAGGACACCAATACTGTGGATGGAGAACTTAGGGACACACATGACAGTAAGGAATGCAAAGAGAATGGAGAACAAGACTTGCATATAAACACCTGAAGAAACGTGAGGAAAACATTGATATTAGCTATCTAGTTATTTCCACTAACAAGCATATGTAAAGGTATGTATGTTTGGCAAAGTTGATACAGATACATCTAGTAAGGGAAAATAATTGTGAAGAACATAATTGAAACAAGAGGTGATAGCAGTTGCCTAGAGATCTGCAGTAAAGTTTCACTCCCTAAAGACAATCAAGGTTTTCTTATATACATCAATTAGATTTTGGTTGTGATGCTAAATATTCAAAGATTTCCTGCAAGCATCTTAATGTAAATATTACAGAAAAATTACGTAATTCCTGTAAAGTGAGACTAAGACAAACTGTCAACTATTTCACACCTAAACTAAAGCTTTTGCTTTTCAGAAGAGTTTAAAAATTCCTCTTGATTTGAAGATTAAAGAAGGTCAAAGCAATTATTTGAAATTAACTAAAGATGGACAATCTAGAAATGCATTTGTCTGAAATTCTACCAGGACGTACTTTGCAGAGAAGTACTTGGATATTCATCTGTCCCTCCAGAATGAAATAATTTTGGTTTATTTTGGTTTTATCAATCTTCATCGAACCCTTTTACTGCTAACACTCCAAATGAAGTATTATTACTTCACCTGATCATACTCTCTTGCACCTCTTTTCTAGCAGAAAACCTAATGATTACTCTTGACCTTCTTGCCTGTCTGAAATTTCAATTAAACTGACATTTTAAATTTGACAGAACTATGTCTTCCTACAGCAGCTTTAGAGCTTCCAAATAGTTCTAAAGGAAACACAGAGAAAATACTGACCAGTTATGGGAGAGCATCTCCACATGGATTCTTCTCCCAACAATACAATGAGAACAATGTGAAGCAAAAACACTACCAAGAAATTCATGTCTGAAAAGTTCTCATACATGCTATACCATGAGTTTTAAAAATTGTATATGAGTATTGATATCAACATGTAAATCCTGTAATCTAGTTTGACCCTATACCTATCAGAGTGTTCCAGAAAGAACTTCCATGTTTCTTTCTATTAATATATTTTGAAAACTAAGAAAGCAGTAATCTCCAAATATGCAAGAAATTATTAGATAAAAATGTTCAGAAGCATAAATTAGAGCACCAAATATTTTAAAGTAGAAAAAAATCTTAGCAGGTTATCTTCTTTAATACTAATTTTAGTTTTAGTGTGAACACACTGGTGGAAGAATAGTTGAATATACAAAATATCCCTTCGCATAGGGACTCTCACTAGATTTCAAATCTAGGAAATAACATTTTATAGTTTGAGAAGAAATAAAAAAGCAAGTCCTTGATCTTTTAAGTATCATTAAGAAAAAAATCTTTGGTGGGTGAAATTGAATTACAGTTTATCTCACATGTCACTGAGTCCTCAAATGATTCACTGTTGTTAGAAGCATGTAAAAGCTAGTGTGGCTTTCACATAAATGACATGCCACTACAACATAGCTCTGGGCATGAAATATTTTCATCTTGGAACACGGATGGGTGACGACTTTTTCTTGATCAGAGTGTCTAAGTGACAACTACAGGCAACAACACAATTATTGAGAAACAGCACACTAGAATCAATGCTACAAGCCAGATTTAAGTCCCAGTCTAGGAATGGAAACATTCATAATGAAACATACAGCTGTGTGGTTAGTGCTGTGCAGCTGCCTAAGCTTCTCTGGTCAGTGACTGAGGCTTCTCACCAGCAGATTCTCATCCTGGTCTTGCACTAGAATAATTGCCTGAAAATTTGTCAATGAATTGGATGATACAAAAAAATTTCTCCTTCCTTTTAGCCAATGTTTAGCCAATAGAAAGTTTAGCCAGTGGAAATTTTACAAATATTGACTATATTACTATTCTAGGTATTTCCAAGCAAATTCCTACATAGGGAATAATGAAACAAAACCATATTCAATTAATCTTTTGCCTATAAAATAATGCTCATACTTTTATTATTTTTGGGGATGAGCTAATCACAATAGAAATTAGGCAGTTTTTGCCTTCAGTTATGTATTAATAATGTAAATATCTAGATTGGCATCCTGATAGAAATTAATTATACATTCTTTGTGTTGCTTCTTAAATTTACATCTAAGGTAATTAGAAACAAGTTTTCGTCTCTATATTATCAAGATTATGGGGAAGTGCAGTTGTACCAAACTTTTGTTGCATAAGATAAGAAATATGAACAGCCAGGTGATGTGGTTCACAGAAAGTCATTAAGTATTTGAAAACAAATTCCTTGTTTTGCTTTGCTTGGGTGAGTGGCTTTTGCTTTATCTATTTGACTGTCTTTTTCTCAATCCATGAATTTTCCCACTTGTACTCTTCAGACTCTCTCCCCAGTCCTGTTGGTGGGGGAGTGAGCAAGCAGCTATGTGGGGTTGAGTTGCCAACTGGGGTTAAACCACAACAGCCACTCTGATTTACAACCTGTTATGTGAAAATACTGTAAATTTTAATTCTTATCTGTTAAAGCTGTACCATCTTTCAGTCCAGCAGAGATCAAATTTTCAACCTAGAATCAGCCTGGTAAGTATTTTGCAAACCAGACATTCAGGTTTGTCCCAAGCAGAAAAGCTTTTCTTTCTTTCAAACAGACCAATACCTGTAACAAAAGGCTAAGGAGGAAAAACATGCTGGAGGGGTGGGTCTTGAGAAGTTCTAGACTTCATTCCTTTCCAGCACTTAATATAACTACTTAATATAAAAGCCTTTAAAAACTGTACTTTTACAAAACTCAAAGCAGTAGAAACTACCTTATATTTAAAAGCGAGAAATGAAAGTTGCTTATCTAAGTAAATACTAATTCTATGTAAAGCTGAGAGATTTGGGCTGTCATTTCAGACACAGTTCAGAGTTTATTTAGTGAACTTCATACTGATACTGTCAAAGACTCATCCTATGAGATTTCTGTTTTCTGAACTATCAGTGAAATCAATGATACTGCACACAGCCTGCTTGTCTGGGAGCAGGCTGTTTGAGCATTTCACCTAAGAACTGGAGGGAAAATATCCTACGTGAAATGTCTGAAACAAAGTTGCAGAATTTTCTACAACTTAAAAGAAAAAAAAAGTTAACATTTCACTTTCTCAGGAGACTAATTATAGCAATCTTTTCCAGACAACTTTGCAAACAAAACCATAAAGATGATACAAGACAGTCTTTTCTAGATTATCTTTCTCTTTGTCTCACCAATTGTGTTTCTCTGGAATATTTTTCACTAGATTAATCTTCTAGGTTATGCTCTTTAACATGCTCACAGGATCATCAATCTCACTCTTAAGCTGCTGTAAATGAGTAATTCACATCAGCACCACAGCATCTGCCAGTCTGGTATTTCTCCCTATTGTTAATGTATCAGTTTAAAGGTCAGTAGCACAACCTGAACAAAAGACTCGCTGGCCTAAAAGAAAGTGCATATCTTACAGAAAAAGCATGGAAATGTTCAGTCTCCATATTATACCAGAAGCAGGAATCTTCCCTTGCTGTTTTTTCTAAAGTTTTATATTTTGTTGATTAACTTCAACTATTTCTCTCAGAGGAAGATCAAATTTCCTCTAATTTACTATCTTCCATCAGGTCCTACCTCTGCTCTGTGTGTAAATCCAAGAAGAATGAAGTCCACCACTTTAAACAGAGCATTCCATGCATAAGTTATCATGACAGCCTATTTTACCCAGAAGTGTAATTACAGAATCTCAGAGATGCGAACTAAGAGGAAAAAAGCTGCATAGCTAAACAGATGCTTGTGCATCTTGTTAAAAAAATGCACATTTGCAGAATCAAACAGGAGGGAGCGAAAGACAAATCAAAGGAAAGCAGGTCATGTGCATGAGAGTATGTGCATCCTCTGTACCCCAGAACTTCACTGTGCTGCTAAGGCAGCATCCTGAGCCAAACAAAAACTTGCTGAGTATCACAGAGCCTTTTGCCTCCAGTAAGCAATGCCCTAAAATCTTCCCAGGATTCTGTCTTGAAAGGCTCCAATGTCTTCCAGTGCACTAACCTCATTTGTCCATGCATTAGAATGCCCATGCTACACTGTGTTTCCTGTATTAAGATCGGCAGGATGGTGATACAGCATCTGTCAGGACAGGATATAGTGTCACACTATCATTTAACTAAACTTGCCTCCTGACCAAGGCAAACCACAAGTGTAAACCTAAAATTAAAACACAAATGGAGACAGAGAGATAGCACGTCAGACAACTACTAATTTACACCAATTGTTTATTGGTGTACACATACCCTACAATTCTGAAGGACCCAAGTAAAAATTGTGATCTAAACTCCCCTCATAGAGAGTCAATGATCCAGATTCTATGAAAATGTTCATTAAAAGCCTTACTCACCTGGTATTGTTACCATGGCATCCACCTTACCCACAGGTCTGATCCACTGTGTTACTTAGTGCTGTTGTCTGGTGGGGAAAGGAATTTAAAAAATGTCTCTGGAGAGGGCTGAGAGGCACTCTTAAATTTGCATAAAGCAATTTATCTTCTTGCTCTCCTTATTCTTAATCTTAAACTGAAGAACTATCCACTTACCCCAAATCATATTTTTTTCCCAGAGGTGATACATATTATTAGCCTCATTTTGACAGGTAGGTAGTTACTCTTCACACTTTCCCGTGAAGGAAAAGGAAAGGTATTAGTGACTTTACAGGATGACACAGAGGAAGAGCCTACTTTTGATACTCTGAATATTCCTGTTTTAGATGCCTAGAGTCAAGTAGTCTTAATATCCTGCAAATTGGTGCTCTAGATACTATATTCAAGCTCTAATTTCATGTGATGATGCAGGGTATGCGAAAAAGTAGGCACCTACAATACACCACCCTTAATCCTGTGATGCCCAGGATACAGTGCCAACAGGACATGTCGCTGTGGTACAGAATTGATTAATGTTCCACACTGCAAACCTACAAGTACTGAATACACTCATCTTTGGAAAAAAATGTATTTGGAAAATATATCATTTTTTACTCTCAGTTTTCATCATATTTATTTTGGACAAGGCTCAACCACAAAACATGGACAAATTTTCAGTTTCAGAAAGATTTTTTTCTTTCTTCATTACTAAGTTTAAAATAAAGACATACAACAATAGTTAGAGAATAAAGGACTGAGTGTCTGATAGTAGTCCTCAAAATGGTTATTAACCTTAGGTAAACCTGAAAAAGAGAGGGAAAAGGGCTGCGCGTAAACACCACATCATAAAACTCTGTAATACAAAACTGACAGCTCATGTAAACACTGTGGCCATCTAAGGTTTCTTCTCAATAAAAGTTTGGCTGCATGCACAAATCATTGCAATATCCTTAACATACAAATGCCTCAGAAAGAATTGAGAAATAATGGAGAAGCCTAATAAGTCTAAGAAGTTTTGATATATCATACTTAATGATTTCCCTCTCAGTAACAGGGAGAAAAAAAAGAAAGATATCAGAAGCTGAACAATCACATCTTAAAAGTAACTGTTTTCATCAGCAATGCCAGCACTTATTTGTGTCTCTGTGACTTCATTTTTCTCAGTGAATGTAAACTCATTTCATAGTTTGCAGATCTAAGCTTGTAAGACCATTTTGAGTCAAGAGATCTGCACTTTATACAGATTCTCTATCAGGCAGCAGTTCTCCTTTCAGCAAAATACTTAATGCTGCGTAATAGCACATATGAAGCAACAGAACAATTCCTTTATCACCTGGATTTCTCTACGGGCTTTGACATAGTACCCCATATATCCTTTCTAAATGAGAGATTAATTTGATGGGTGGATTGTTTGGTGGACGAGGAATTTGTTGGATGGTTGCATCCAGACTCTAGTGGCTCAACGTCCCAGTGGCAAATGATGTCCCTCAGGGGCCTGTACCAGGACCAGTGCTCTTTAATGTCTTTTTCAATGACACAGAGGGATGGAGCGAATCCTCAATGCATTTCCCAACACCACCAACCTGAGTGATGAAGTTGACACAACTGAAGGATGGGATGCCATCCAGAGGGACCTGGAAAACCTCAAGGAGCGGGGCCATATGAACCTCATGAGGTTCAACGAGATCATGTGTAAGTTCCTGAACATGGGTCAGAGCAAATCTTTGGTATAATATAGGCTGGGGGATGAAGGGATTTAGAGCAGCCCTGCTGAGAAGGAATTTGGAGGTGCTGGTGGATGAAAGGCTGGCTGTGAGCCAGTAAGGCGTGATTACATCCAACTGTTTCCTAGGCTGCATTACAGGAAGCTTGGTCAGTAGGTCAAGGGAGGTGATTCTGCTCCTCTTGTGATACCCCATCTGGAGGACAACTGTGAAATCCTCAGCACAGGAAATACATGGACCCACTGCAGTCCTGTGTAGGACTGCAAAAATGATCAGAGGGCTGGAGCAGCTCTCCTGTGAAGAAAGGCTGAGAGAGTTGGTGTTACTCAGCCTAGAGAAGAAAGGCTCCAGTAGGACCTTATAGCAGACTAGATGACCTTTAAAGGTTCTTTCCAGACCACACTATTCTATGATTCTGATTATGAACACTTCCACTTGTTGCCAAATGGCACAACTTTCCAGATGGCTGCAACAGCAGGGTTTGTGGTCAAGGTCATATGTATGTCATGAAAACAAACATGTGCTGACTCCTTATGAAGCAACCTGCAAACTGATATCTGAGTGAACATCATGTGAATTATCCTTAGAGCCAGGATCAGTCATGCCAGGTATTCTATAATACTGTTGTTTACCACTGCACCTTGTGATAGTTGGTCATTCAGGGGCATCCAGTGCATTGCCCCTGACTATGTTGTAGTCACGCCCTGATGTCCACTCATGCTGGGCACGCTACAGGATTACAATTCTTGTCTCAGTTTTCAATGTGACAATTTGGCCTGGTAAATGAGCTTACTCATCGGCTTGTGACAACTAGCAAACATATTTTCATTCAGAGTCCTGCTTAAAGAGAGGCCTTTTCTGTCTTAGAAGATTCCATTTAGCCAGGGAAATTAACTTAAGCTGCTCTGAAGACGTTACTATTTGAGAGCTAGTGCTATTCTATAATCATAGGAATTTTGTAAGCATTTCAGAGCTCCTGAAAATACTCAACTCCATGTTGAGCACTTTCCCATATTTTAGTGGAATTGAATATTTATTGCTTGCTTTTAAAAGTATTTCTGTTTCCATTGTTCCACACTACAGATGCTGCAACAATATAAACAAGAAGATTTTCTTGTCTTTAGCATTGTTACAGTTTTAAGATTTTAGTTATCTCTGGTGATGTGCATCAACAAACTTCTTACAGTGATCTAGTAGTCACTGCTTTTCTTCATTCCAGAGAGGTATGTGAACAGAAGGACTATGAGCTCCATGATCACAAACCCCTGCAGTGCAACCAAACGGTCCAACCAGTTCAACTGGCTTCATAGCACAATTCCTAGTCCACAACAATGATTGTGGATAATCCATTCCACTAAAAAGACAGTGACAGAGCAGGGTGGAAAGCAATTCAACCCACATCTCACCTGGTGGCCATCTCTGGCAGGGCTTAGGCTTTCTTGATATTTTACCCAGTTGCCTAGAAGTTCCCTCTGTGGTTATCCTTTGTCATGTGAAATGTTCAGAAGCTTGTCTTTGGGCAGCCAATCTTCTGTTCACCACCCGGAGCACCGCAGTGCCTGCAGCTGGTGGATAACCATTCACCTCCCAGAGGAGGAAGCAATGGTAGATGCAATGGTATTTTGCATATCAAAGGGATTAAAGCACTTAGAAGAGGATTAGAAACCTGATTCTAGACTCTCCTGAGCCTACTATATCCAAATCCAGCAGACTGTACCAGCCGCAGCCATACAAGAGGAGGAAACCCTCTGATTTCTCTAGGCATTTCAGTCTGCCTTTGTTAGTGGTTTATTGGGCTACTCACAGATGATTTCTCTGTGACTATTTACCACATTACTGTCCCCTGCCCTTTGCTCAAAGTCAAAAAAACAGAACATAGCATTTTACTCAAAATCCTATTATGGACAAATGGAAAGACACTATATATAAAGATATAAAAATTCACTGTTAGTTGAAACAGTCACATCATGCAAATTATCTAATTAACACAACAAAAACCATTAATCATAGCTATACCAAACTCTTGCAGGATCTACTAATTTCATTTGACGTATTTGTCTATCCAAAATTCCTCTTTTTCTTAGGGTCAAGACTGCCAGTCTTCCTCAAACAGAAAGAGGGGTAAGTAGAACAGGTTGTGAACAACCTGAGATCCTTGCTGGGAGTAGGATGTTCACAGTTGTGGGAGTTTCTTCCTTTTCTATCCTGTGGTATACTTGGAGCTCTATTTATATGTCTTCTTATAACACTCTGCCTCCTTCTCACTGGTTCTCTGCTGAAGTCTGATCGTTTCCCTGCCTGGCCTCAGTTGACACCAAGGGCTGTTACTTGCACGGCAGTGCTGCCCCAGATCAGACAGACCTTTACCTTATTCATGGTGTTCAAAGAGCTTCTGCTCACACAGAGGGGAGGCAAAAGTCACTTGGCCTCACTTAAAGCAATCTGAAACCATGCCAAGACAAACCCACACGTGTTGACACCCTGCACTGCCAACTCAGTCCAGCACCTTCAGCCTTTTACCAGAAATGGGAAATTCATGCTTTCAGAGCTACAGCAGCAAACATTTTGACCTTCTGACCTTCCTCCTCCTTTTTTTATGTAAAATATAACCTTCATTTATTAAGTACATTTGTCTCCATATGTACATACCAGTTCTGGAAACAAGATCCATTTCTGTTATGCTGCTTCTCCTCACAATTTGTACATTACAAATTTGGAGAAGACAGCCAGGGTTCTATCAGGGAAGCTTTGTTTATGTCAAGGAAATAAATCAGATATTTTTTAAAAAACAACCCGGAGGTCTATCAGATCTTCCTTTATTCCTTCAACTGGACAGATGGGGTGGAAAAGTGTGCAGACCATTTTAGTTACAGCTGTACTTAAAATTTATTTCCCTAGTTGCTATTCTGAGCTTGACAAAAAAAAAAATTACCAGAGGAAACTGGTTATCTATACTGTGTTGGAGGCTAGTTCTGTGTCTTTATAACAATTCTCTCTAACTTAAATCTTTAAATTTGAAAATATATCTAATGCAGCATTGTCTTTCATTTAGATAATTGAAATCATCTTTCATTGAGATCATTGGTGAAAGAGAGTACAGAAATATTTAAAGCATATGTTTTTGATAACGCACTACCAGATTTCTCTCTTTAGGGAGAGTAGATAAGAATTATACCTTCCAGTAGGTTACAAATGTCTTACTAATACTTTTCCACAATGTGGTAAGTACTCGGTAATGCAAATAGAATTGTTCTTGGATATAAAATAAATCACAGAATTCTTAGACTGCTATTCCTTTGTCCTCTCCACTCTTTTCAAAGACTACAAATTGTGCAGTATTTTGATGCACAATAGTCTCCAATTTTATTTTTATCCTAATTCTGTAAGTAGAAGAACATACCTCTCTCTGGAGACATCTACAACTACCATCTAGAATCATAAAAAACTGTTCTATTAAGAGAAAAATAATGATAAAGTGGTTCACTGATTTCACAAAATCAGTTTTATTACCCTTAAAGTAACAAGCTGAAGGAAACAAATTTAAAAACAGAATAGAAAAACAGTTCTTTGTAATCTAAATGACCAGTTTGGGGTTTTGCTCATTTTTTGAAAACGAACCGGAATTTATAAAATGAGTGGACTCCAGAGGTCCTGGATATTTTATCATTAGGAATCACAGAAGAACTCAGGTAAATGTTTGTATTAGATACACAAGGATCTCATAAAATTAAAGTGGTCTCAGAACAATTAACTAGATAGCTAGCTTGCTATTACCAGAAAAAAATGTCCTGTAGATATTTTCACTAAATATGACAGGAAGTGATATAACTGACCACACTCATATCTTAAAAATATTAACTGCACTTTGAAGAAAGGCAAACAAACTGAAAATCAGCACTAAAAGAACAACACAACCCCAGTCTTCCTAAAAGAGACATTTGTCAGCTGTTGCCACTTTTCTTTGCTTAATTTAGCACAAATTATTATTTCAGGATGTCATGATTGCTGTAGAGTGGTTTATTATTTAAATCACTATGGTATTTGAATGAAATACTCAAAATCAGAAGACCATATATTCACTGAGTGCATACATGGTGTCAGATGTTTGTGAATCACAAGTAAGCATCAGAGACTGACACTGACTAGTGAACAGATCCTGAATCCCTAAATGAACTGCTGAATATCTTCAAAACCCAGAATTAAACTCTTACTCATCAAATTTCTTTAATATTCTGTGTAATCACCCAGTAAAATATCTCATCAAGGGTAAACTAAAATTGTGCTTCCAGGACAAGGGTGGGGAAAAGGACTCTGACACCCCCTTGAAATACAACTGTAGGAGCTGGAACCTGCAGCCAACATGTCCTGTTGCTGTTGATTTTTATGTACGAAATTTAACAGTAAAAAGCTTTGCATTCAAATTAACAATTAATAATACTCAAGGAAAGTGTGGAAATTATCTTGGCTTTGGACAGTGAAAGATTAAACACAGGAACCTGTGCTATTTCAAAATAGTAATATATTTAATGGGCGCTTTTTTCCCCTTCTGTTACATTGCTGAGGCAAGCTCATATTCCATTTGTCTTCTCTGCAGTTGCATTATAAAAGTGCAACTGGCTCCTCATCCTTCCCCCAAGAAATAAACAACTTTTAATCACTATTTAAAGCATATATGCAATACTCCACATCTTAAGATTATATAGATATGTGTGTGTGTATATATATATGTATGTATATAATATTGCTATTTATACTCCAGAACATTTCTAGTTGACTTTTCATGAGCTTACAGTGTACCTAGAGCCATCTTGAAGGAACAAGACTTCCCTGGACCCCCGGAGCAAGAGTCAGTGCATTGTCACAGCAGAGATGTTACCCTGTCTGTCATCTTCCCCTGTAAGTTTTTGGATGGCAAGACCAAGCAACCTCTCTGGACCTCACACACTCCACTCCGCACTTTTGTTTATGGGTTTCTCTGCTAAACAAAGAGGGCAAAACAGGGCTGGACACCCTGGCAGCGAGACCCTTCTACCTGTGACTGATCCAAGGGGCTTGCTCAGTCCCACAGCTGCTGAATGGATTTGTAAGTGACATGATGTGGCTGCCTCTGAGCCAGGCTTAGCACTTCAGACACTTCTCTTGGAGTAGAAATCTTCTCTCTTGCATAACACCAACATTTTTTTTTATACTTTAAGCTATTGTCTACTTTTGTCTTGCCTAAAACAGACCCTTCCCTTCATACTACCTTCAAGAGTATAACAAGGTCTCATCAATAGCTAGGACCATTTCTGTCTCATATTTATTCTAAGTTCTGAACTGGGAGCACTTAAAGTCTGTGTTTTGTGATTAGACTTGAACACTTACACAGAACAACAATTCATGCTTTTCAAAATTATGTATTTATCCAGATTTTGAAGCATACTTGAGTAATAATATCAAAAGATGTGAGAAATTACTAATACATTCAAACATTGGCTACCACTAGACATAAATAATATGCCAATGATTTTATATGAGAAGAAAAAATAAGCAATTTGATGTAACTTCTCACATGTGTACATATTTTTCAAAGATAGCTTACGTGAGATGGGTTATTTACGCTGAATCTACAGTTACAGCAACTGAAATCAACCTCAACCTCTAAACATTAGATTATTAAATTCCAGTTTGCTGAAAAAAATACTTTCTCATTAATACTTCAGTCAATGTCTCACCACTAGAGATGACTTAAGCGTGGGATCTTTAACTAATCATGAGATCTCTTGGACTTTACCTCCAAGTCATCTCTTTAAGACAGAAAAAGTATTTACTGATTTCATATTTCTAAAAGAAAAAAAAAAAACAGTTAAATATCTAAATAAAGGAAAATTAAATGTGAGATTTAAATATCAAAAATATTTACGTATTTTAGAACCTCTGAAAGCCTTTATTGCATATTAACTGATCAATTATTATCAAATATTTTGATGGTTAGAAAATATATTTATTCCGTCATAAATTATGTTGCTTTGTTTATACTCTGACTAGGATTTATTAAGATCTATCACCATATTTTGCAATCTCTGGAATGGCTGACTTACCTCTGTTCTTCTAAATTCTAAAACAGAATTAAGTACAAGAAAAAAAAAAAGAGCTAGCTTCAATCTAACAATATGTTGCATCCATAAATAATAAATATTAATACATAAGTAATAAATATTTATTTACAATAAGTAAATGTACTGATTTGTCTGTCCAATACTTCCCTTCAGAAAAAGGAATTAACCAATCATATCAATAATAAAATAACACAGAATTTGTAACAGAATACTGAATTCAGAGTACTAAGATTATCACTAAAATGGAAATATCACTCTGCAGATGCAAAAGTCTGCTCAGTATGCATGTGAATTATAATTGTTGCATTTCTATTCTAGAAATCCCTCTCTAGTCCTCAAAGGCATCTGCACAGCAGGGCCAGCATGGTGGGCCACAGTGGAGCCCAGAATCTGCAATCTGTCCACCAGGGGTTTTGGTTCTCCGAGTGACCAGTGACAGAGAAATTATCTCTGTAATTGCACCTGTTCAGTAACCACCTGTTCTCGAACAATGGATATTGCAAATTCGGCTTTGTAATCTATGTAGGAAGTATTTCCTGTCTCCAGCATTCCACACACAAATCCCAAATAATGAAATGCTGAGGTATGACTGATATTGCGCACCTTTACTGTAATGTGGATGGCAATTCCTACATCACACATGACTTAAATGTCAAAACACGGCTAATTGCATTCCCACTTGTAAATAAAAAGTATGTATTTTATTATTTCAAGTGCTACCACTTTTATTCAAACTTACATAGAATATATTTTATCTTGGGTGGGCTGCACTTTGGTTCTTCCTTTGCAGGGTCTGAGCTAATTGAAATAAGAAAAACACTATTTTGTGTGCATATACTGCTTTGCTGCTGAACAAAACAAAGCTTGATATATGCAAAGAATTACAGAAACTTCCTTTATCTCATCTAACTGCAGATGGAACAAAACAGGTGTCTATATCTCAGACTGCTATTTAGATTTCTATTTCAGTGAAAGACCTAGATCTTAGTGGTCTAAAATAGATGTCAGCAGAGGATCATCAGCGTTACACCAGTGCCACCAGATATGCCCCAAAACATCTGCATGGAGGGTCAGCCAGAAGGCAGGGAAAACACCCACAGGCATCTGGTACTGGGTGTCACTGCTCAGGCAAGTGAACCAAGCCTCTGGGCCATACGGCCAATAAAACGTAAAGCACTATCCATCTCACCAAGCACAGGTGTCTACTTGAGGAAGCAATTGCTTGTTAAACTCCACACTGAATGCCCAGAACAGCTCTCCTTCGACTGCAAATGTCCCTTGCAGACACAGTCACTAAACAGCTCAGTTTACCAGAATTCCATCTCATTAGAAAAATACGTGTACATTTATGAAAGACAGTACCTACGGCAATATTAAAATGAAAAGTTAGCCTGCTTCAGATTGCAAATGATACACGGGAAAGAACGATTTTTAAGACATGAGCCCTTTCCACCAGCTTTATAAAATCCAGAAACAGTGCACTTCAAGTTAAATATTGCAGCACTAATGACAGGAGAACAAAGCTTGAGATGGAGAAACAAAGGAAATAATGAGGTAAGGAGAATATGGTGAAAACGTGTTGTTTGGGGTTTCGGGTTTGTTGGGTTTGTTTGGTTTGGTTTGGCTTTTGATTTGTTTTGGTTTTTATTTTTTATTTTTTATTTTTGTGGAAACTTATAGTATTATGAGATGTTTTAAATGTAACCGTGAGCTTTTTCTTCCCTTCATCTTTTACACAGTGTATTCTCAGATCTGAAGGACGCCTCATAATTTCAAGTGAACAACAGAAATTCCCATATATTTGTGTTTTATACCAACACTGGGGAAGGTTTTATTTTCACTTCATCATATAAAAAACCCCAAATCCTGAAACCATAAGATTACAAACAAAATAATACAAACTTACGATTCTCAAGGTATGTTGCCTACTTATACACTCCCTAATATAAATCCTTATATACCAATTCTTTTTTGACATTAAATACTTTGTTCCAGAATTAGGCACAGCTATTCTGTATGCTACTTTATATATTTTTCATTTTATATTGTTTCATTTGGCTTTTGCAGCAGGATGGATTTTCCTTTTTTTCAACATGCTGACATCTCCTTACAGTTAGGGAAATTCTGGACTGTTGAATTATGAACAAAACCAAGTGCATTTTTATGTTTAGGTTTTAAAAAACTGGGGAGTACCACTTCCATAATTTATAACATGTAAACTTCCATACATTAATACTTGAGCATTCAACTGCTTGTATGGGGCTAATTATTACATCAAATATTTTCTGAAGTTACTTCAGTAAACCCAAAAGGATAGGGTTATCCATGGATCACAGTGAGGAATCAAAATTTTGCCTCTTCCCATCATCATCTGTTCTAAATCCCTGCCTGCGAGTAATTTGAATATGGTTTTCAGCAAGCAAGTGCAGCAACCACTTTACCCTTGTTGTACGTGTTAAGAATTGACAGAGAAATACACTGGCTTGAACTATTTACAGCATGGATCGAGTCCAACATCTGATTGTTTTCTCCATTCCCCTTTATGGAAATTTCATTTCTGTTATTTTCAGTTTTATGTAATTCTCCAAATTAAGGAGTTCTATTGAACAAATGGAATGTATGTGGTTGACTGTACTCTGCCTCAAAAAAGATTATCTTTATTTCTAAGAAAAGAAAAAAACAAAACACAAACCTATCTGGCTGTTATCTAACGCCTACTCATCCAATTTCTTATGGAAAAGTAAAGTTCATGTTCAAAGAAATAAAGAAAATGAGGACCTGACAAGATGCATTAGAACTGTCCTCTATTCCACCAGAACAAAGGAGGAGTGCCATGAATGATGAGTGCTTTAGTTTGCAAAGGATAAATCCATTGATCACTTGGAACATGATTTAGTAAGTTTTCAGAGCTTGATAATAATAAAATGCAGAAATGTCACATCGTGTTACTGTTAAGCAGTAAAAAGAAGCTGAGCATTTTGCTTAGACTATTATCTTTCAGTAAAAAACTACTTTTCGGCAGTAGAAGCCAGGAGATTTTAAACACAGCTATAATTAGTTCTAAAGAGAATCTTCTGGAGGATCTCTGAGCAGAGGATTTGCTTTTTTTGTTAAAAAATTATTATGAAGGAATCTAAGGCAAAAAACAATCAAAATAAAAAAAACACAAAAAAAACCAACAAAAAACAACAACAACAACAACAACAAAAAAACCAAAAAAACCAAAAAAAACCAAACAGGTAAAGACTACAGAATACTGTGTAACAGCTATTCTGAAAATATTTTCAAAACAGTAATACAGAAAATTAATAAGCTAGAGTTTACAGCACTTGTATCAAAATGAACAGTCAAAAATACAAATTAAATTTTTAAGTGAAACTTCATAAAACTATTAACTTCCCTTCAAAATACTCAATTCACAGAAACACATCTTCCATTATTAATATAGATGGGTTTTTAAAAGCTAGAGATTTGTGCTTTGATGGGGATATTTTATGGACAATTTTGCAAATTTGTACTGAAGTTTATGAACTAAAGCTCCTCTACAGGTAGTACAACAACCAGAAGGGAGGTTGGTGGGGGTTGATCCTACCTCCCCTGTAAGAAGTGCCAGGACAAGAGGAAATGGCCTCAAGTTACACCAGGGTATTGGATATTACAAAAAATTTATTCAGCAAAAGGGTTGTCAAGCATTGGAACAGGTTGTACAGGGAAGTGATTGAATCACTATCCCTGGAAATTATTTAAAAGAAGTAGATGTGGCAGCTGGGGACACGGGTTAGTGGAGAATTTGGCACTGATGAGGTAACAGTTGGTTTCAATGAGTTCAGAGGTCTTTTCCAGACTAAATGGTTCTGTGTTTCTGTGATTCTGCATAGGAAACGCAACCCGAATTCTACTGTACCTCAGTCACTAACAGCCCTTCTTTCTTCATGCTGAACCAAGATCCCCACTCATTTCTATTCATGTAATCTGATGAGGTTCATCACCTATGAATTCACTAATATATAGTTTAGAATCTTCTCCCTCCCTTTCAGTAAGGTCTACAAGCAAATCAGTGCTGACCACTGAGAAGCAGTCCTGAGGGACAGGGCTTGTTCCAGCTGAAGCAGAGGCTGCTTCTGGGGAAGCAAATGGCAATCTCCCAATACCTACAGGGAGATTATTGGGAAGATGCTTCCAGGTTCCTCACAGCAAGGCCTGGTGAGACAGTGAGGAGCAAAAGGCGTAAGTTGAAAAGGGAGAGGTTCAGAACGGATGTAGGGAGAAATTTTTTCCTCAGGACTGCCAGGGAGTGGCACAGATTGCCCAGAAAGAAAAAGCCTTTAATAGCCTGATCTGATTTCAAGGCTGAGCATGCTTTAAGCAGAGGTTGGACTAGGTGAAAATCTGAGGTTCCATTCAATACAATTTATCTGATGATTTTAAGTGGTGAGTTTCATTGTGACATGCTTAACATACATATTTCTGAATCCATACAGCTGAAGAAAACAACCATCTTATAAAAAAAGTCAGTAAAGTCTTACCTAGGATATGTGTTTCTGAACCAGATATTTCTGATGTAAATTTGGACATGTTAGCCCAGAAACAGTTGAGCCATCATCACATGTTTTTGCAACACATTATTACAGGGCCACAGAATACACAGAAAAAAATACACAGGCGGAAAAAAAAAAAAAAAAAAAGGAAACGAAACCCCACCAGTTTTGGCTTTTTTGTTTATAGACATGCAGAGAATGAAAATCTCCTAAACAGTGATTTTTGGGGTTTATATTTTAGAAAGGTCTATGATGGCTTATGGACTGCAAGACCAACTGGCTCCTTATAAAACCTAAGTCATATAAGGAACTGTTACAGAGCCCCTGATCTATTTTGTATAAAAAGTATTCTTAAAAGAAAAAAAAAAAAAGGGAAAACAAAACAAAACAAAAAAACCTCACCACTTCAGTTTTCACATACTGTAGATCACTCATGGAATTCTAAGAGCCTGACAGTATCATTGGTCTAGACACTTGAGTTGCTCAGTGGATTACAACATAGTCAGGACTTAGAGATTCTCTTGTAGCAAATCCTTTTTCTTGATGCAAGGATGAGAGAGTAGCCCATTAATTACAACCTTAAAAATAATGCCATCCTGAGTCTTTTCTCTTGCAAATATCTATAATTATATATCCCAAACTTTAATCAGGTATGCATTCTGAAAGCTCCTGAATGACAAAAGCTAAATGAAAGCCCCATACAAGACCAAAATATGCAGTATAAAACAAGACATTTTGTGGAGGAACCAGCATTTTCAGCAAGCAGACACAAGAACTCGCGAGTAAAAGATGTTAAGAAAAATAAATGCAGTGAGCAAAGTTCAGTAGGCCAGACTCTTCACTGCTTTATGCCATGTAAAAATTGGAAGCATATTTGGAAAAATACACTGATTTGGCAGCACTTTGCATCTACTTTGCATTCATGTCACCCAGGTATAACTGATTAAACAGAGAGCAATCGAACAGGCTCTAGCAGCAGTCAATTTTTCACTTCACATTGTATCTAGACAATGTGCAAGAGGACTAACTTTCTAGAAAGCAATGCTAACAGAACTCTAGAAGTTTGAAAGACTTTAATTTTTTAAATTTTAATAACATCTTGAAAGACTAGCACTAAATTGACATAACCAAAATTTAATAGTGCAAGTAGGAGTCAACTGATTAATACATAAACTAATTCAGAAATGTTTTAGTTTCCTAAACTCAATTTATATTGTTGTGGAACTGTTTATTTTTCAAAGTGGCTTCCAAAGTTGTTATAAGCACCTCCAAACTCAAAACTTTTACATCCAAAATTTTAGAGCAAATATCCTCACAGGAAATTATACACAATTTTGTTTTACTCTGGCCAAGATGATTCTTTCTATTTACAGCTGGTGAGAAGATACACTGGTGAGTAATTTCAGTGGGGCCACGAATAAGTAAAGAATTTGAAATCCAGTATATTGTGGGGGCCAAATAATTTCCATTTTAATGGTCACTTATTTTTTCAGCCATGGTATCTTTAAGGACTACAGTTTCACTATAAATACAGTTTAACTATATCTACCCTTGCATACGCTTCCTTCACAAATCAAAAACTACTACTATAACTTGTCATTTGCACTTGTTCCTCTTGAATTGTTTAATCTTCCATAAGGATAATTTTACATTTTCCAAATTATCAATTCCTATTTTTAACTTCATTTCATTGAAGCGTTTGAAGAGTTAGGTGTGATTTGTAAAAAAATTGTCTACATAAAGCTTGAAAAATAACTAAATCTGCTTTTGTGACTGGAATTATAGAAGGCAATAAATGTGTTATATACAAATGCATATATACTGAAAAGAGTCATATACAAAAGCATTTACAATGACAAAAATCACTCTCCTGTAGGCTCTTTTTCCTGCTATCTGGTTTCCTACACATGCACTTACATTTCTCATAGACAAGGACGCTTCTGCTGCTTCTAAATACTGTGACCATGGCTTTTCTAAGACTGATACGAATCAGGGACAATAAAGCAGACTCTGCTTCCCTCTCACCACTGACAGCGATAGGGAAAAATGGAACTGCCTATATGAAGAGAGGCTGACCAGCCAGTATGGCAAATACCTTATTTTAACTAATCACATTCATATGGCACCTGCTCCAGGAGTTAATTTTACTTCCTTTACTCCTGCTACCAAAAAAACTTGTAAATACCCAGCTAGAATTTTTTCTCTAAAATGGATAAAATGAAGATGCTCTAGGCCCATATTTTGCATGCTTGAATGCATAAAAATACAGCAAAAGAGAAACTTGCAATTATTGTCATGTCCTGTCCATGCAGTCATAACTCTCAGGACATTTTAACAGGTTGTTTGCAATGCTCTAAACAAGAAACTTAACTAAAACATCATTTTGAATTGAATATCAAAGGATTTAATCAATCTTATATGTTTCAGCATAGTATAAAATCTCAACGTAAGTTTAAATTTGATGTCATCTGGTAAATTGCAAAAAGAAATTACAAGACCAAGAAGCACATCTGACTTGAAAGATATAAGATGTTCCCTTTCATTATACCCCTAAAAGTATATCTATACCAGAAACATCAGAGATGCACAAAAAAGCTAATGCCAGCAAGAAAAGCTGATTAATGACAGAATTCATTAATTACTCCATAAAGCGAGCACTATACTGTCAAGTCACTGTTTTGCCAGACCACAATAGATGACCCTTGAAAATGGACAGTTTTTCCTAGGGTTATATAAGGACGAAATCATCAGAACACGATCCTGTTGTTACTCTTTATGGATGGATGGATGGATGGAAGGAAGGAAGGAAGGAAGGAAGGAAGGAAGGAAGGAAGGAAGGAAGGAAGATAGATCATCTATTAGCTACCAAATTTTATGGAGTTAGCTGAGCATCATTTTCATTATGATCTCTGTTTAATTCACACACAGTAATATAGTCTTTCATACTAAGATAAGCAAATAAACTGCAGAGATTTTTGTCCTTGATCATGTCTCAAAGAAGCATCTCTGTTGCTCCAAAATAAATTAAAACAAGCTTTCTGACATTTTAGCTTTTAGGATGGGCAATTTATATTTGCAATTATGATCAAAGACTCCATTTCCTTTCCCGTGAAGAGCAGACAATTGCTCTTCTACAACTCAAGCTCATTAACACTTCCTCAGAACTCAGAGCCAGACTGTGGAAATGATGCAGAGATAATAGTGCAGCTCAACAGGAAAGCGCTCCTCTGAAGGGTGTATACGGCTTATTGGTATGAATTCGAAGCATCTCACACTTTGTTCTGAATAAGAGAAGCGTCAATTTTCACATTTTCTCTGGACACCACTTGAGCAGACAGAGGTTATATAAGAATGCATTGATGAACAGTGGTGTAAGAGAAAAGCTGAGATGAGACCAAGTCTAACCAAACTGCACAAAGTAACATCGGCAGGTGGTTACACTCCACTTCGCCCTCTCATCAGGCAAGCACACGATGGAACTTTTCACTGATTTTCAGGTTTTCAAGGCCAGGAAACAGGCAATTAATTTAACTCAATGCAGTTTTACCTTCAATGCTTCCTAACATCTCCTTAGAATATAAGCTGTGCCAATTAGTGTACTCGAAACACTGAATAAGAAGAAGTAAACACTCAAATAGTCAAGAACTTAAGTGATCATAAAGAAATGCATAAAAAGACATCTGATTTACAACATCAGTTTTATCAATCTTCTCTTTTTTAAAACTTATTTTCAATCCTTTTTCAATCTCTGATATTTCTCTATTTAAGATGCAATCAGCTGCAGCCAAAGGTTGTGCAGGCCTTGGCAGTTTTCCAGACAAGGCTGGATAAAGCCATGAGTAACCTGGTCTGACCTGGGAACTGATCCTGCTCTAAGCAGGAGGGTGGACAGCAAAACTTCTTTAAGTGCCTTCCAACCTGATGCACTCACATACAGAACTTTATAAGAGGTATTGTTTCTGCCTTTACTGAGAAAAAGTCATAAAATCAAATATTCATTACTGTTGTGTGGGTCAGACAGCTATTCATTGAATCAAGTTTATCATATAATATAAAGCATGATTACGAAGAAGGCAGTGCTTTAATCACACTTTCAAAGAAATCATTATTCAGTTATAGCACAAGTGAAAGTGTTTATCACTAGAGGAAAAGTGATAGCAGCGTTCAAAACAAATTATCTATTTACTGAATGGAAGATATTAATAACAAAGAAGTGTTAATCATTGAAAGAGTATTTTTAAAAATGGAGTTTCATGGTGCAGAATCAAGGCTACTGCCACACGGAACTGCATGCAAATGACAGCAGGATCTTAGGAGTAAGACTCACAGCAGCCCATAGGAAAAGATAAAGCCGCTTAAAGAAGGCACCAGATCAAGCTAGGTTTTCCTAAAATCCCACTCTCAAATACCTAATTCTAGGCTTTAGGAAGCAGGAACACTTTGCCATCAGCAGCAGAAAAACAAGAGTAATATATATTAGGTCTAAATAAACACAGGAGTGTTTGAGATAGCATGACAAGGGGCTAACAGATTTACACTCGCGCTGCCTGTGCGATAAGCGTGAGATAGCTCTAGTTCAGATGTACAGAGCCATGTCATTATCCCAGTATGTTCCAGCAGGGAAAGAGGTCAAATTTTCTCAGGCTTGGAGCAGCACTTAAGATGAATACTTGGCTTCAAGTCTGGAGGTGTCTTATCTCTGGACAGCTCAGGAAATGAGACAGCACAGCTGGTATCTATTTGTACATGTTCCTGTAGCTATGCCCTTTGTGGTCTAGTGATCAGGGATATATTGCTCCTACGACACAGGGAAATTACACGGGTTTGGTTGTCATGCAGTAATTGCTGGCAAGTTATTGGTAAATCTCAGGTACCTTTTTAAGAAGTGGCTAGGGGTATCTATGACCAAGTACTTCTATCTCTACATACTAGAAAAACATTGAGTAAAAACTCCTTTATATGACTGTAAGCAAACAGCTTTGTGAGACTGTCTTCTAAATTTTCAGGCAAAGGTCCTTGCAACCTGTATCACTCTGTGGTACTATGAAGAGAGGTGAGGTATGCAGCTCTCCCCACACAAGGCAAGACTCCTTGATAGTCTTGAGAGCTATGTCCATCCACAGATACTCAGACTGACACACAAAATGTTTTATCTTGACCAAAGTCACATTTTGCCATGATGTATAAGGTTTCTGCTGTGTCACAGAACAGCACAACCTAAATACTTTCCCTTCTTTACAGAGAGACTAGTTTTTCATGGACACTGTCAGAACTACTTAAAAATTTAGTATTAAAATCTCTTTCAAAAGAGATTCCTGTGATTTGGATGTAAAAGAGAAAAAAATAGCAGATGAAAAGAAACTGACTCCAGAATACTAGGTGGGATCATCCTCTGGGAACATGTTCTGTTTAATGAAGATGACATAGTGAATTTCTATGCTCCCATTGTCAAGTCAAAAGTAGGCAGTGTGCTGATGTACTTCAGAATGTACTGACAGGACAGCCAAAACACAACATACTATAACTAAAAGCCGTTACATCCCTCTGGAACATAATTACCAGGCATAATTTATAGCAAAATCAATCATTTGAGCCAGAACTTCAGTGTCAGAAGATGTAACGAGATAGTCAGAACCCCTCAATTCC
The DNA here is from genome assembly GCA_013397775.1 of Eulacestoma nigropectus. Lineage (NCBI taxonomy): Eukaryota > Metazoa > Chordata > Aves > Passeriformes > Eulacestoma > Eulacestoma nigropectus. The sequence goes on along the minus strand of VZTE01000869.1, from coordinate 1,012,052 downwards.
TCTTCATACACAGAACTTGAATCAAATACAATAGTGAGGTTGTAGCTCTCCATTCCTACCAGAACAACAAACCCTCCCCTCTGTAGTCCTCTCCAACCTCTGAAATGCTATGCCTCCTTCTCATTAGTCCCATCTCTGCACAACTCCCGTTACGTTCTTCATCAGCTCTTCTTGGCAGCAGTGAAACCACATCTAACCACCATTTTATACCTGTATTCTGTAACTTATTCTGGGCACTTAACCAAAGCATTTAACTCCTTTAACTGCTATGAATATAATTTCTTTATGTATTCAGTTAGAAATCAGAGGTATGGGTCTGCTTTACCACTACTAAAATTACATTCAAATGGCTTCATCCTCTCTCCCAGAGGAAAACATGCATCTTGCCCTGTTCTAATTCTTTTTTAGTCAGCTACACATACATTGCTTTTAAAGCTTTCACAACACTGACTAATTGTTAAGGAAAATAACCAGAGAGTGCAAAGAACACCAAGTGTAGAAGCAGCTAATTATAGCATTATATCTGACAAAATAGGATGTGTTCATTTGTGAGGTGACCTGTACAGATTTCCTCTGTGAGCTGCCCACAATGCTTCTTGCATACAACCACATAAGAAGTGGGCAGAGGCAATGAGTGAAGATATTCTCTTGATAAATCAGTGAAGCTGACTCAGTATCAAGTATTTACTATTTAGCAGAAAGCAGACAGCTGTCTTACACCTTTGTTTACACCTTTGAGAAAGCAAAGAGAAAGCATCATCAGAGGTGATATAGCCTAAGAAGCAAATATAGCACGGGTAGCACAGTCAACGGTGCTGGACTCGACTCATTCATTATGTGCATGAATTCAGAACAACTAAAACCAGGTACCTTTACACAGAACCACAGAACAGCTTGGGCTGGAAAAGGTCATCTCATCCTACCCTCTCTGCAATGAGCAAGGACACCTTGAACTAGATCATATTTCTCAGTGCCCCATCCAACCTGATCCTGAATGGATCCAGAGCTGGGGTCCTTCTCTGGACAATCTGTTCCAGTGTTTCACTGCCCCCATTGTAAAAAACTTACTTCCTTGTATCTAGTCTGAATCCATGCTCTTTTAGTTTAAAAGAGGGTTGATTTAGTTTAAATTCATTATCCCTCAGTTTAAAACTGTTTTTTAGCTCAAAACCATTACCCCTTGTCCTATCAAAACAGACCATATTAAAAAGCTTTCCCCCATAGTCCATATGACCCCTACCCCCTATAAGTACTGAAAAGCCATCTTATGAGAGTCACATATAAAAGCTTTCTCTTCTCCAGGCTGAACAACCCCAACTCTCTCAACCTGTCTTGACAGAAGAGCTGCTCTATCCCTCTGATCATTTTTCTGTCCCTCATCTGGACATGCTCCAGGTCCACGCCCTTTCTGTGCTGAGGACCCCAGAGCCGGATGCAGTATCTAAGGTGGGCTCTCACATACACAGAGAGAGGGGCAGCATCCCCTTCCTCACCTGCTGGCCACGCTGCTAGTGATGTGGCTCAGGATGGGGTTGGCTTTCTGGGCTGTGAGTGTACATGCCCATCCAGGCAGTGAGTCATTGACCACCATACCGCTCTCTGGCTGCAACCATCCAGACAACCACTTATCCACCAAACAATGCATGGTGATATGGGTCTAAACAAAATGGGTTCCTAAGTTTATACCCCTGATTTGCTGCTTATTTTTTTTCATAAACTGCCTTTGTTTGTTTTATTTGCTTTGCTTTTTGAGGTTGTTTTGTTTGGTTTGGTTTTTTGTTTTTTGTTGTTGTTTTTTTTTTTAAGATCTATCTTTGTTCCCTTGTTTGACACGCTTCACTGTAAGTAAGGAGCATCCACTTTTCACCTACAGCAGGGCTCCGGGACTCTTCAGTTCAAACAATCTGTCACAGGTTATTCTATTAAAGTCATGAGATGCCTGGCAAGAAAATAAAGGTCACACTTCACCACGAAAAATTTATACGAACCATACCTGCAGCATAATCCTTGCACTGAATATGCATCCTAGAAGTGGGACGTGGCTTCCCCTCACAGGGTGCAGTGTAATCAATATAGGCCACCCCTCTCAGGATACTTGTTTATAACTAACACAAAACTATCTCAGAATGGATACACAAAAGGGACTCCTCACAGACACCACCACAGATGGTTACCATCACCTAAATTAAAATCGGTCCAGAGCACAGTCCCTGGACTGCACTTCTTCACCCTGTGAGGTTGCTTAAACAGTTTTTGGAGTAGGTTTGACCTGGGTCACCCTCAAACCATTCCGAGGCAAAGCAGAGGATCACTCCCCGTACACACTGCAAACTTCACCACTGCATTTTAGAGGGTAAAAGACTTTTAATGGCAAGGACAGAAGCTCCTCTGTGGGTGAGCTCTGCTGCACAACACAGGTACAGGCACAGTTAATTATAGCATAGCATAAGAGACAACTGTCCTAGACCTTTTTTTTTTTTTTTCCCCACATAAAACATTTTGGACTTACCTTGGCAGCTGAAGGAATCTCAGTTCACAGACCACTGAAGGCTACTGAAGGATAGGATCTAAAACTCTTATGACTGAGACTAGAATGCAACTTATATCCCTTTATCCATTTGGGAGCTCTGAAATGCCATCTTAGAGCAAATACACTGAACGCTGAAGATCTCATTTCTCTAATTAGCCTAGGTGAAATTTTTCTTTAATCTTTATGCCATACTGCAAGAAAAAATTGATACCTTTGTGTTCACTCCGTGATTTTTTCTATATACAGTAAATAATGAATTGGGTCAAATATCCAAAATTTAAAAAAAGATATATTATAATTAGTCCTGTGGGATGGAAAAAAAAAACCAAACCAAAACAAACAAACAGGAAATTGTTACATAATTAAACATCCTTTACTTGGGAAGGAAAGAAAGTGTAAATGAAAGCCACACTTGTCACCTAAGTCCTACATATCCAATTTTTAAGTGCTTGACTTTGCAGCTTGCAATATTCTTTCAATACACTTTTTTTTTTAATTTCAAAAATAAACAAAAATCCTACTGACATGACCAATTCTGTTGGAAAAAAAGCATTTCATAACAGTAATTTTTGACTGATAGTACTCCTTCAAATAGAAAAAAAAATAGAAAAAAGGTTTTATTTTAGGAAAATTCTGACTATAAAAATGAACAGTTTAGCTGAAAGGACTGAAAACAGTCCTTTACAAAATACAAAATGAAAGAAGCCACATGGTAAAAATAAATGGAATAGATGAAGAGAAGAAACAGACCATGAAGACTGGCAACATGGGCAGAAAGCAGGTACAAAAGCAAAGGCCAGAAAAACGTCAAGGGAATTAGAGAAAGAGAACTTCAATCTGGACTCAAGGGATGCCGGCAGAGCCTACATACATATTATTAAAGGACCACTGCCTACAGAAGTAGAAGCTAGGAGAGTATCAGGGGAATGTATAATATATGTTTCCCCTGTTCTCACTCTTCCTTTGGTATCTGTTGCTGATGGAAACAGAACTTTTTGCTCTGTGTACCTTGGTCTGGCTCAATACCACTACCTTCCTGTCCATATAATCCCCCTGTACACAGGCTAAAAATCAAAAAGAAGTATTTTAAATAGAATGGATGACTATGTCCTATTTAAATCATAAACAAAGAAGCCAGACATTGCCTTAGCCAATTCTTCAGGGAATTAATTACTAATATCTTGAGAACTATGAAAAACACTATACCGAATTTTCACTCCCAGAAGCACACATATGACAGATAAGTAGAAAACAAGTTTCCTACCTTTAAAATGAAAACTATCACTTGAAAAATAATTTTCATGCTTCCAACCTCCATGATTTTCTGAGTTACTTCACTCTACTTTTCCCTACCTTATGTGTGTGCAGATACACATAGATAAAATCAAATATTTAAAAGGCTTGCTTAAAATTATTCTCAAAAGTTACATAAAAGCCTACGAACACGTGATTGGGATTTCTAGCAAGGCCACCTGATGCCCATCCTTGATGGAGTAAGAGACTCAACAGCGAAGAAGCAAGTGTTGCTGCACTTTTCCAGCTGACTGCTAGGAGACTCTTAGGGTCTTTGTTTGTCTCAGCAAAGGCTGGGCTCTATTCTGACAAACAAAGTCTGCCATCCTGTTTGTAACAGTTAGAAACATTTTCTATTCTCGAGAAATAGAGAGTCAAAATAGTATTTTTTTTGCCACTCAGAAAGCTTTTTCTGTTATTATTTCATTTTCAATTAATTTTTATTTATTTTTTACTATAGGATCATTCAGTGACTGAGAGACAATGTGCTCAGAATAGTCATCAAAGGGCTCTGCCCTGTTTTTGGCTGCATTCTTGGCTGGAACAGCTGTTCCAAGCACATGATACCTTCCTACCTCCTAAACACATGAGCATTTTTTGCTTTATAACACATCAGTTATCATGGTTATTAATAGAGCCAACAGGGGAATTGACTTCCATGGACAAAAACTGACATACTAAGCAGATGGACTCACTTTCTGCAAAAATGACATCTCTCCATTAAATTGACACAGAGAGCCCAAACGAATAATGTCAGCAGCATGCTTAACTTTTTAATGACTAGAGGCAGAAGAGATTAGTCTGAGCTTCAGACAGTAAGAATGACCAGAGTTTCATATGGAATTAAGTCAGTTACCAAACGGCTGCTGTCCCCAAGGGTAAAAGTTCCTCTTGTAATGCCTTGTGTAATGCCTTGTATGACAGGCTTACCTTGCAGGCTCTGTTTCATGTACAATACTTAAACTTTGCCTGTTTAATAAATTATCAAGCTTCATTACAATAACTTAAAATTCTAATAAGTAATTCTAGCACCTGGACAGACGACCATGTCCATTTCTTTGAGCATGCATGAAGCTAAATAAGGGAAACACACAGGTTCCTTCCCTGATCTGAAATGGACAGGTTTTAGTTCTAATAGCACAGTACAGGTAGGAAAACCAGATCAAAGTTTAAGTCAAGGAAGCTGTGGCTAGTGGAGTGAACATCCTCGTCTCTAACATTATCTATCTAGTTTATAATATCCTATATTAGCCTGTTATTCATAGCTGTTACATTAAATGGCATTTTCTCACCACTGTTGCAGAACAGAAAGGATCTGTTTCCTTCCAGGATAGCCATTGTACACAATTTTGATGCTGGGTCTGCTTGAGCTAAACACTCTAGAGGAAGGACACCTGCAGGTGGAAGTGACTGCCAGAATGTCATGCAGAGAAATGACATTCAAAAGGCAACTTGTCAACAGCTCTAGATGGCAGACAAGCACGATACTTTAGGGCATCAACAACACTGCCTATCTCCTATGAAGGCATCACTGCCAGAACATTACCTAATATTAAAACAAGGAAAATCACCTCAGATGGGTGACAAACTAGAAAATCTCTGAATCTAATCCACGGTTTCCATGATTATGAAGACCCAAAGCAACATAAAATTCATCCAGTTCTCTAGGAGACGAATTAAAAAACCATGTGTGAATATTCTCACAATTCAGTAATTACTTGTCTCATTTAATTTTTCAGTATTTAAAAACCAAAAAAAAAGTCACCTACTTTTGGTGAGAAGAAAAGCTCTGCCTAGTTTCCAAATGTACATCTTTCTCCTCAGTGTCTGTATGTCTGTGAAACAGTAAATTCTTAGACTAATAACTTGATTTTGCACTGAGAATTTACTAACAGTTACAATATCACACTGATGCTAAGATGATGAACACACACTGGGCAAGGTACCTCAGCAAGCCTGAGTGTTGTACGTATCGTACTAGTATTGAAATTACAGAGAGGGGCTTAAGTAACAAGTTCACATGATACAGGGCAAAACATAAAATGTGTATGTTCAGCTGGAGAAAAAATTGAAGATATAGTACAAGTTTGGGTTTTTTAAAGGATATTGCTTATGATAAAACAAACATGCTTTCCCTTTCAAGAGGGAAAGATTTTCAATTGACCCATCTCTAATAACGCGCACATTTAAAATGAAATCATCAAACCTTGCATGACTGGGAAATGTCAGCTTTCACCTTATAAATGTAACATTTACAGATACGTATTTATTAATGTTCTTTTTTTTGCCTGATATCACTTTGTGTTTTGGGAGAGCTAGTAGGAACAACTAGGATAAAGCAACAACTGCTTCACTCCTGCTTGGCGGTTTCTATGCTCTTATGAAACTATCATCTGTGATTATCAGTCTGTTTATAATCTACTGAGGGTAGGATGTGATTTGCAGTATTAAATGGGATCAGTGCAATCATGTAGCTCAATTCCCATGTGCCCCTTTGAAAATCTGCTCATTTTTGTACTTAAACTCCTCTTCCCCTACAGAACAGAGCATTGATTCCTCTTCTTCAGTGAGATGAATCTCTTCCCACGTGATTTCACGTCAGTCTATTCTAATCACTCCCAGCTGCCTCTGCTCATCCAAGCACAGCACAGGCATGCGAAAGGGCTGTGAGAGTCCTTCCTTAGGAATTCCACTGGATAGGAAACAGATTACTTTGATGACTCTTAGAAGAGGATAAGGATATTTCCGATATATTAACCTCCTGTTGACAGAAATAATACTAAAAACATAAATGCTGGTTATATTGTATGACCTTCTGTATGCTGGGTGCTTTCCAAACGCTCTTTTCTTTGACTGATTTACTGCTGTTGAGGAGGAAAGCCTGTGTTGTTTCCCAGTGTTGAACAAGGTCAGGATTCAGATAAAAACACGGGAAAAAATAATCCCTTGGACTACATGGGAGCATGCAGAACCTGGTGTGTCTGTGTGTGCACACAATTTCCTCATACGCAACAATTAATTTGATTTTTCTGAAGGTTTTTGCCAGACATACACATGTAGACTACACATAAATACATATATACATTGTTTGCACACATAAACATATAGAGAACACTTCTCTGACCTCAGTCACGTGACATTTGTGAATGTTCCTTATTTTGATATTTACTACCTCCAAGTTATATTCACACACTCTCTTGCAGTATTAAGGGGAAAGAATAATAAATTGATATCTAAAATTAGTAGCTGTATCTACAGCCTCCCTCTTTCATACATAGACCTAAATATAGATTATTTAATTTAATACAGACATGCACATTTCTGTATTTTTTTCTTTATTTGAAGAATTACTAAAAAAAGTTAATTGGAGTAACAATGCCAATTTTTATACTGCGGTCAGTTTTTTTTCACTGAAGTATAGTGAAATAAGATTTTTTCCAGGAAGTTAGAAAAATGTGTCTTAAAAACTAGCCCCACCGGTTTCAAAACCATTTAATATTAATTTTTAGCAAATCCATTCTCTAGATTTTTACATTTAAATTTCACTCATAATTCCCATTTCTGAAAATTAACTATAAAGCAGCTGTTTTCAGGATTGCATCCTACCAGTTCATTAAGAATGTTGCTGATTCTGCTTTCTTCTATGATTTAACATCTAAGCTTTTCTTCTCCTCCAGTCTCCCAAAGGGAAAAATAACAGTATATTATGGAAAATGGGCTTGCTGCCTCCATGAAGACTGTATGTTTATTCTTTAGTTCTTTTTCATTAGCACACAAAACACACTTTGAACGTATACATACTATGCACACATTGCCATGTGTTATGTAAAGTTATACATTATATAATATGATGGCTATATTGCATGCATGTGCATGTACATGGGTTTGTATATACATATTTATATACACATGCACACAAAGTAGCAGTACACTGCACATAGTTTTTTGTCTTTACGGTTTTTCCTCAGACAAGAAGAGAATCTCACTACAGTGTTTTCCTAACTGTTTTTAAATGCACAAGCAGTTTGGGCACAGGCAGACGAGGAATGAGAACACAGCAGGGAAACCTCATCTTGGACGAGCACAGGTTTTGAACACCAAGGGAAAAAGAGATCCTCCTTTGTTGTAATGGATTCAGCTCCAAGAAAATTGTGGAGCAGTGCCAACTGAGGATCTAAGACAATAACATTGATAGAAGGGAAAATGCTTTAGCTCTGATATTCTTTAACTGAAATCATCAAGTAGAGATTAAATTTAACTAATACCAAAATTAGGTCAAAAGCCCTAATTCCATTTAAGACAGTTTTTCTACATTTATCTGTTTATATGGTAGCATGTACCCTATCTTTAAATCTTTTGTGTCCCAACTTCTTATTTCCCAAAAGCAAAAGAACAGTAAAACCCACCTGCACAGCTACCATTTGAGAATTACATAAACTTAGATATTCAGCTTAGAAACTCCCAGCCTGGAAAGCAGTGACTTTATATCAAGCTGTCTAAATATGTCAAAGTCTATAACAGATGTTGCAAACATTACTACCAAAAGCCATGGCATAATCCCCCATTTTAAGAGCAATACCCAGGCACCACGAGTCTTGGTTATAACCGTATTGGCATATGAATCTGCATAGCTAATCTCTACTGATGCCAAGTAAGGAACCAGAAAGTAATCAATCCTCCATTTAGACCCATGAAGAGCTTGAGCCAGTACGCCTTTCAGAGAAAAGTTGGAAAACTCAGTGCAAATTGCAGTGGCATTTTGTGCTTTCTTATATAAGACCACAAGACAGAAAAAAAAAAAAAAAAAAAAAAAATCTGTAGTCTCCAGTTTTATGCAATAACTGCTGGTTAAAACACTTGCACACTTGCTATGGGTGACCCAGATTCAATTCTGTTGTCTGTACAAGCAGATTCAAACCCACACTTACAGAAACTCTCTAACCACAAAGCTGAGTGACTGTATGGGGTCACACAGCCTAGAGTTTGTCTCTTGTAGAGAAAAATACTTTCAGGAGTCAGAGTCCAATCACAATATGGCTCCACTAACACTCAGCTAAGAAGAAGAGCATGAGCTTGTCACATTTTCCTACTATTCACGTCACATTCATATTTAAATCTTAAATGACCTGCCCAAGACCACACCTCCAGGCTATGGTGAGTGTTTCCTTTCCTTAAGTGCTGCTGCAGCAAGCTGTGGCACAGCAAATGGTGTTACAACCTTTCTTCATCCTCTTATATTGATTGTAACATCAGAGTAATATTAGTGAGGGAAATACTTCCAACTTACATGTGTAAACACATGTAAAAACACAGATTATACATATCTGACCTGTTCATCCTTATATCAGTTTTTGTGCACATTATAAAATCACTCATATACTAATCTATATAATACTTACAACAATAATGCGCTGAATAAATTGTAAATAACTCAATACTGACAGCAAATAATTAGGGGATCCAAAGAACCAATGATTTGCTCTTGCCCTGTTAACCATGCAGCAATTTCTTTGAAGAAATACTCATTTTCAAGATAAAAATACTAGCAGGCCAGTCATATAATATCTTTATTGGGCATCTGATCTAGATATAGAAGTTCAGCTAAGTGTTTAAATCCTACCCATCCCCATTTTTAGTGCCCAAATCCAAATTCACATTCATAAAAACTCAGCAACCACAGCACTCCAGAAGAATCTGATGGTTTATGCAGTCTCTGGAGAGATAAGATTTCAAATCCCCCAAGACAGACAAATAAGCTGGATTTTGGTGTCCTCCAAACCTGAGCACAAGTTGCAAAGGACAGGCCAGCACGATTTACTATATCAAGAAGAGAGGAGATTGAGGGGGAAGGAGGAGGGAAAAGAATAATTTAAAAAAAAAAAAAAAAAAAAAAGAAGACTTTCTGCCAACTGCAGATTTCCTTACTCTGCGCCTTTAGACAATACACACACACCGAAAAAGAGTAACCAGCCTACTGTAAGGGTTGAAAGCCAAGGCACACATTTTCTTGAAGTATCTCTTCATTTGGTAAGGCACTTGTGCTGGTTGCTGTTTAGCTAAGATCCAAACTCTATTCTGTCAATTAAGTTGTGGTCTTCTTATTTTTTTTTTTTTTTTAAAAAAAAAAGCACCAGTCAATTTTCTATCTCGGTCATTTGTTTTCCTTCAGCAGGAGTTCTCTGTTTGCAGTAACACTTGGTAAATTATTATTAAGCACATTCATTAATGGATACGAACTGTGGTACAAATGCAAAAGCAGAAGTGATTTCTAAGTGGGTTTAATTATGGTTACGCAAATCTAAATTGGTTTCATCTTCATTGCATCCATAGGTAATGGAAAAGAGCTACACCTTGTGCAAGTTAACATAAAACCTCAGAATGAGTTGTACGCCCTGAAGCTACGTGCTTTTCTCCCTTTTCCAACTGATATGCAGGTTTTGCCACTTTGGTCTCTTTTCTGATGATGGGCAATTAGGATGAGTAACTCCCTGCTAGCAACAGCTGAACTCAGCACGAATTTACTGAAAGGGCAGCAGAGCAGAGTCTAGCTATCCACTGGGTGTTATATTATGGTATGGTCTCAATGTTATGCGTTCTTCTGGAACGTGACTACGTCCCAAATATTCTCCTTTGATCCTAAAAAATTAATTGTGGCTTCCCAGTTTTGAAAGCCAAGAGTATCACTAAATCAAAAGTTTGTTTTATCCAGTGCCTCTTCTTGCTCATCAAAAGAAAGGAGAGAAAGTGACTGCTTGGGATAATCTTCCACTTGCAATAAATCTAAATCAAGAAAAAAACAACTTTAAATTGAACTCTGAAGCATCATTTTTGTTAAAACATAGCTTCTTCTTCTGCATGTCACATTAGATATACTGTTACATTGACCCGAAGAGATTTTACCACTCTTTATGTAACTACCTGCCAGTTCAGTAGATATTTCGTCAACCATACTGACAACCAAAAAAAATTTTCAAGAATGTCTTAACAAAACCTTCAAAGGTTTGTGTTATGATCTGATACACTACTATAAAGGCTACAACACACTATTATAAATCCTATGGGGAATTAAAAAACAAAAAATGCAAAGTCACATTGAATTTAATGTGATAATAGTCTTTCAAAAATGACAATATTCTCTGGGTAGGAACTTAAATAACTTAAAATTCTTTCATGTCCCAAACTCAAATGACATGAAACACTCCCTTGTTCTTTCCTTTATATGAATAACTCCAATCAGTAAAGCAGTGTTTCAGTAGTCAGGCTGAATAAACTTTAGGAGTTCTCAGATTATACTTGCATTGCAATTCTTTTTAAGAAAAATCCATCTGGTTAAAAGTAGATTTTGAAACACAAATAGAAAATGATGACTTGGTCTGAGGAAAAAAAAAAAGAAAAAAAAAGAAAAAAAATTGAGGAAAAAAAGACCAAAATCGATTTTTTTTTTCAGCATTTTCACCACAATGGCACTTATAAACCCTCTTCACAAAGAACAGGTTGGACTATTCAGAGAATCTAAAGCCACCTGTAATAAGCTACACGACTGAAAATCTGACCCTTTACTATTACAGCTGAACTTTAAGATAACTACTCTAATATGGAACATCTGCTTCTGTATTTACATGCAGTTAAAAAGTAGGCTTGAATATGGTAATTTGTACTAAAGAAGGGTTTATCAGTTATTTATATCAGATTTGTACTGAAGTTTCTTTACATTATGTGATAAAAGATGACTGATCTAGTTGGTATCTTGTTTAACATGATAGTTACATTTTAAGTAAAATTAAGCAATCAATTTTATCCTTAATTCACAAATTTAACATAGATTTTTCCATCTTTCCTCTTCTCCTACATACATTCCTATCACCTCTTCCTCAATGACCACAACCATCTATTAAAGTATACTTACAGTAACATAATGTATGGCTACAAACACATTGTTACAAGTATTTCAAGCAATTTTACTTGAGAACTGTAATTTTTTTCTACATTTTTTCATCTTCTGTATAGAAGACATTATTGGTGGAAGAGAGAACACGTCGGATGCTAGAGTGAAATGTTTGCCTACCTCAACTCAGCACCTATACACTGAAGAAAAACTAATATTAAATAAATAAAAGCCAAAACTCTTTTACCACATTAGAACCTTAGTCTACATTCAGTATCCTGTATACTGTTATGAGTAACATGTATTTCATTATAAAGTAATTTCAACTTCAAACATTTTCATTCCAGAATATTTTCTTTCTCGACTTTAAAACAAATTAACCTCAGAACTATGAGGTCAAAATTAATAGCTATGCCTGCTGGCCACTAAAAATAAAATTAACTAATCCTTTCAGAAATGTATCTAAAGATACCTACTGGATGCCAGGCAATGCAGTAGTTCTGCCCGTTGGTTACTATAGCTCTTTCTGGGTGGAGTGACACTCTCCCTAAACTGTGTTCATACATAATTGTGATGAAGATACTGATTTCATCTTCCTTTTTAAAACTGCTGAGGAATCTTCTCTTAGAATGGGGTCCTAATCTGTTTTCAGTGCTATCATACTCATTGTCAGATACAGAATTAAATAACCTCATTAGTACTTCATACATTGAACAGCGGAAAAGATACTGATCAGCTTCTATCTAGTTATTTTCCCCTTTCCTCAGTCATAAAGAGCCCAGCTCACAGCCATGGCAGTTACTGTCCTGAGAGACAGAACAAGTTTTTCTGAGCCAGAAAAAATATTCCTAGAGCTGGGACTGGTAAGGAAAAGAGCGGAAGAAGGGACTACGTAAGTGCAACAGCTTTAGACATCATGCTGAAGTTCAGCTAATTCTTTACGTAACACAAAAAAACATGCAGCATTCTCTACTACAACCTTCTAAAGTCTTTTTAAAGAGCTGTTAATTTCATTAATTTCACCTATTCGTAACGATTTTATGCTAATGCTAACAGTCTGGGGGTTTGATATTTTGCTGATGCAATTTCAAGTTTCTTTTTCACACAAGACTGATTTATTTAACAAACTATTTGATGACTTCAAACCAATCTTTTAACAACTGTCATCAAGAAAGTCATTCTGTAAATAAGGTAGCTCTTATAACATCCAAGGAAATTATTCATAGAGCCAGTTTTCTGGAACTGTTATGAGCCAGTAACTGGAACTGTTACTTCTCTGCAAGAGATAGGTGTCTACAGAAATATTCAGTCAGTTTTGTTTTCTCTGTTTTTGAGCTGTATTCCTTCAAAAAACAGAAAAGTAAAAAAAAAAAAAATTATTTCACATTACTCTTCCATTTAATCTGCTGGATTGGGGTGTATCTTTTGTAGGGGGCAGTTTTGAGACCATGAAAAGCAATTGCAAAAAACTATGGTGCATCAACCAAAAGGATAGATTGATCCACGTTTTAGTGGACAGGTTTTAGGAACAGGTTTACCAAATGTTCACTAATTAAATAAACTATTCAAAAAGTAGGAAACCTTTCTAATTCCCTAGCTCATTAAATGAATTGTTGCATGCTTGCCCAGGTGATTTTTAGCGAAACTAATGACACCATATTTCATCATCTTTCCTTTTTTGATCTTGTGTTCAAAGGGAGAAGTAGTCAAGCCTAGCTCTAGCCAGCTAAAACCCACCAAATCTGAGTTTTGCATGTTCTTGAATACAAAAGCTTGTGCAGTCTATAGGAAACATCTCTCTCCCGCCTTGCACTGCCTAACATGGTCTGCATCTCCTGGTTAGAGGCATTACCTATCAGACAGCTGACACCAAGCCACTGCACTCAGAGCAGACATCCTGCTTTAAAGGAAGGTTTTTATTGGTTTGGTTGTGGTTTTTTTTATTTTTTTTCTTTTTTTGGGGGGGGAGGGGTTAGGGTTGTTTAATGACAAAATTCACAGATTAAAACATTCTCTTTTTTTCAGAGTCTCAAATGCTGACAGAAATGTATTCAACAAGCAGTGCATGATTTTAGGGAAGCCTCTGAACTACACCAGTAGCCTATTAGGCTCAGTGTGAAAACTGATTGGAAAGCACATAACTGTTTCCTTAACTCAACTTGTATTACCATTACTGCCATTCCAGTTAAGAAGCGCAGCCAGTATGTCGCTTGCCATTAACTTTTACAGCAATTTATAGATATTTAACAGAAAATGACAACTTATCTTAATTCCAATAGAAACATTGCTGGAATTGCTCACAACTGCCTCATCCCAAAGAACTCTGCAACAACTATAAAATAACACAGATCCCCTCATCCTATCTAGGACTGGCCTGACCCATATCATACATTTACTTCAATAATTTATTAGACTGAGACTGAATCTGATGACCAGTACAGAAAGATGATAATCATGGAATCACAGATTATTATCTATGATATGATTATCTAGATTCATGATCTCATTTTCCAAAAGTTTACAGAGAAAAGTCATCCCATTAACATTCTGAGATGCTTTAATTCCATTGAAAGCAGTACTACTTATTGCCTAATCCCAGTCTAAAACATCTCAACAAATACAAATTCTGTCAAACGTATAACTTATTTCTGGGAACAGACTGTACAAAAAGATTAATTGCAACAGAATCACGGAAAAGAATTACAGAAGTACGTTTATGAATAAAAGAGCAAGGTATGGCATAAAATAGCTCGGATAAAAATAATATTTAAATAAAACTTTAACATAATGTATTACTGGGGTTTCAGGTCATTAAATATTCATTACTTCTGTACCTTGAGAACTGTTGATTCCCAAGCATATAAAATTTCAGTCTGCCAGCTACAATCCTAGCTTGATGTCAAGCATCTTACTTTCCCGGTCTGTTATGCAAGTGCTAATAATTATTTACTTGATAAATGCTTCAAATTAAAAACATAACATCTATTTTATTAATTTAATAGAAAAACTACTATCTCCAGTTGTATGGCTCAGATTAAGAGAAACCAAGAAAAGGAAAATATAACAGCACGGCACCTTGGCTATTTTCTGCCAAGAAAAATATCTCTGTGCCGTATAAATCACTGTACTCAGCTGTTATAGCCAATAGCAGATAATTTTACTCAATAATCAATCACTCCATGGCTGATCATTTAATATCCACCTGATTTATAAATGTTCATATCATGTTATTAAATGTTAAGTCAGAAATATTGCACTTTCACATGGTCAAAATTTAACTCCTGAAGATAATTATAATCCAGTGAGAAATGTTTTTTGGTAATCCACCATCTAATTACCTCATGTAATTAAAAAAAAAGGGGGAACATCTAGCAGTTTTTAAGGAATAAAAAACCTGTACATTTTTGTGCCCACTTATACTACTTTGTTCACATTAGCAAATACTAAATATATATTTGCAAATACAAAATATATATTTAAATGAAATTTGAGATTGGAAAATATCCCAATCAAACACTAATTTATTTCCCTTCTAATCACATCTTGGAAAGGTTGCCAGGCATTGCAGAAGGACTTAGTAAAATGGAGAATTCAAAGTAAAATGAAATTCACAGCACATGCAAGGACAAATCTATTCTTCTCATGTCCAATGGAAACTGCATCACCCAAAATTAGGAGCTTAAATATCAAAACTATTCAAAAGGGGAAGGGCAGTGCTTGCAAGGTGCAAGTCAAGATAAGCAAATCACAGATTTCTAAATCTGTTCCAGAATATCCCTGAAGATGGTGCAGAATAAAATAAATAAACATTATCAAGCTTCAAGTTAATTTTAAAACACCCAGAAAATAAAGCTGAAAATTAGTAAGGGCATCTGAAGGATCGATCTCTCCCCACTAGTGTGTAGCTTAAAGGAGCAAAACCAAAAAGTTGATGCCAAAGCTGCTATAAAGATGCAGATAACACAGTCTGCAATATTAAAGGCAAGGAAGCCCAGAACCTGAAAACTCCTGCCAGCATTCTGGGTTCCAAAACAAGGAACTCACAGACAACAATAGCCCAGAAAAAGGTGATTATAAATAAGCTTCAGTGGTTGTAAAGACTCCAAAAGATAGAGCCTTTGATAGGGCTGGGATGGTTAAAAAGGAGCTGAGCAACTCCACATGCACAACAGATACAAAATGATCAGCAGAACAGTCAGACCCAGCTCCACTGGCAAAACAAACAGTTGTCCTTGGCAAAAGTCTGCCAGGAGCTGCAACATGGCCGTGGAGCCCCTGCCAGTGACCTTGGGCCACAACCCAGGGAACTCACAGCTACTGCTGGTGCCTCTCTTCCCCTCCACATCCCCCTTCTCCAACACAGGGAGCAGCTCCCCAGGAATGCAGCACAAGGCTGCTCTTGCTCTTCCCTTCTTCTCTTCTCCTGGTCTCCCTTTCTTTGCGTGGCAAAAATCATTTGTACCTGTACTACAAAGCTACCTGCAGCTTATTCTGGAGGAAAAAAAAAAAGAGTGCTTTACAATCTAATTTACACTTTATCAAAAGAGCAGAAATAAAGGGTCACCTCATGAAATGCAGAACATAGCCTCGCCCAGGTACTCAGTATACTTATTTCAAAAAGATAATCTAGCTAATACACTAGGAGAAGACACCATCATGCTTTAAAGAAGATTTTTACATTCACAAAATATTAATGTTTCTTTTCTGTTCATTATAAAAGCGAAGTGCACAGTGAGATATAAACTCTACTAGCTCAACCACAGGCTCTTCACTAGCACACGCGATCGAGAAAATTCATCTGTCCCTGATGCACAGACAATTCTGCAACATCATCTCAGTTTCTTAGACCCCACTCTGACACACTTGATAGTAGCCAAGGTGAGAGGATAGTCATGAGCAGGGCTGTTTTGTTTGTCGGGGTTGTTTTACTCACTGCTGTACACAGAAATCACACCACCTTTTTCCTTTCTGCTGCTTCTTATTCCAGATTCTCTCCCACTTTACTGCTTCTGTTAACCACCGTTTGAATTTTCTCTCTCCCATCTCAGCATACTTCAGGCTCTTTCACACTCCTCATCTATTAGGGAAGACCTAGTTACACACTGAAGGAGTTAGAGACCAAAGGCCTGGGGTGCACAAATTAATTTTCAGTCCAAGCTGTATATGGCATATCCATCTGCATATCATTCCTACCAAAGCTGATGAGTATCTCTAGGAGATCATTAGGTTTCTCAAACTGTAGTTAAAGTCAGGAATTGTTAAGATATTAAATAAAATAAAGGAGGTTCTCAGCAGCACAGGATGTATTGGGTTTGCATGGCAAGGTCTTGGTAGAAGGTGGGGGCTATAGGAGTGACTTCTGTAAGAAGCTACCAGAAGCTTCCCCCAATGTCTGATAGAACCAATGCCAGGCAGTTCCCAGATGGCCAAGGCTGAGCCCATTAGCGACAGTGGTAGAGCCTCTGGGATAGCATATCTAAGAATGGAAAAAATTACTCTGCCTGAGCCTCTGCAGCCAGAGAAAGAAGTGAGACTATGTGAGACCCATGTTGGAGCAGTCTGGGGAGGACTATCTCCTGTTGGAGGGACCCCATGCTGGAGCAGGGGAAGGGTGAGAGAAGTTCTCCCCATGAGGAGAATGTAGTGACAAGAGATAACGTGACGAACTGAGATCAACTCCTGTTCTCCATCCCTCTGTGTCACTAGGGAAAAGATGTAGAGAATTCAGGAGTGAAGCTGAGCCTAGGAAGAAGGGAGCGGTGGGATAAAGGGCATTTTTAAGATTTGGGTTTAGTTCTCATTACCCTACTCTGATTGACTGCTAAAAAATAAGACAGAGGTGGTTAAAACTACACTGCTTTTGCTAGGAACTGAGGTTGCTTTGCTGTATCTCCCCAAGAATGATAGTCTCAAATACAAACATCATATGCACACACTCAAGTTCAAAACAAAATTTCTGTCATCAAAATAGGCTAGAAATAGGATTTTGTAACTTTACTTATCAAAGATTTGAGTACCCATTTGGCCTCAAGTGTCTTCCCGTTTTTTTAACTGAAACACTGTACACTGTAGTCTGTATGCAACAGAACACTAAGCATATCAATGTTCCTTTCACAGGGTTTTTGAGTTATTATAAATGCATACAAATTAAAAATATTTTAGGAAGAATATTGTCCCGTTCCATTATGCACATGTATACACAAGCATACAGTAACCAATCTGTATCTGCGCAGCTTTTTCTATTTCAATCCCAAAAATCAATCCCAGGTGGCATTAGTTATTTAAATGCCACTGACAGCTCTATGAGAAATTCACAGTTGTGCTCACAATGAAGGGAAGCTCAGTGTGAGTCAGATAATGCCTGAATTTTGGACAGTTGCTATTAGACATACCTTTTTAATAAAGGATTACTGTGTCAGATAGGGAGCTTTTCCTGCAATGCTTTGCCTCCAGGAAAATACGGCAGATTATTTTCTACTATGAAAGGACAAATCTGATGAGAAACTTTATGACCTGACTTTAGAGAAACAGACAAACTGAAGTAAAATAACACTGATGATTTCTTCAACGACACAAGGTTCCTATCCACAATTTAATAATGAAAAGAACTTTTACATCTGTATCTTTCAAGCCTATAGTAAAGCATGCATTATTTATTTCACAATTATGTTAAAGTTATGTATTAAGGTTATGTATAACAAATCAGGAAAGCAGCCTAGAATTACTGAATACATCTGGGTGAATTGTATGGACATTAGCTACTACAGTTCCAGCTAAAACAATAAATTGAAGCTCCAATTGCAAGCCTGTGTTCTTCACACATCTTCCAAAACAACACGCAATATTTCAGCTATTTGGTCTTTCTAAACAATGATTTACAGAAGAATGTATTTAATCCAACAATGGTGAGATACTGTTTAGTACCATGTAAGAAAAAAGACACACAGCACTCACTGTGTTCTGAGTTGGAGACAAGGGATAATAGGCAAGAGAACAGGCACTATCCCAGAGCCCTAGGCAGGCTCATAAAAGTTTTATTTCCACACATAAGACCCATGGATTTGGATAATACAAAGAAAAATTTTCCCTAGAGTGACCTCTTTGATGCTTCCAAAATCAGAACTTTAGATTGGTGTGAAACACAGATGGAGAAAATAGAGATGGGACACCGAGATGAACCAGGTATCACATCATCACTTCTACTGAGCTGCAAGAAGCCACAATAATAACAGGAACTGAGAAATTGAGGGAAGAAGCACTGACTTTGTTCAGACACTCAAAGTTCTCAGCAATGCTGGCTTAGCTCAGCTGCCTGCTGTCATGGTAGAAACCTGTAGAAACTGGGAATAGAAGCCAAATCCCTCTGGATTTCATATCACAGACCATATGAAGAGATACTGCAAGTGGAAAAGGCCTGATGTGGAACTTCAGGGCATCTTCGATTTCCTTTACTCTTCCCTTAATCCAAACCAAAATGGCTTTTATACTTTTGTGTTTGTCTGTGACTTATTCCCATATCGATAAATTATAATTATCACTGAAACAGCTGAATACAGCAGTAAGAACACGTAGAGAATTTACCCATCTGCTACAGGTCAATAACTATAAATAGGATAGTGCAAAAACAATTACATTTAAGTTCATACTTCTTCTTAGCTGTAAGTGTACAAAATGCTGCATAAATCTGGCAGCAGCAGCAGTAACCAGTCCTCCCTATATGCAACCCAGAAGAGCAATGCAATTTGATTCACAGAAACAGAGCACAGAAAAATTCAGATAGAGAACTGACACATTATTAGATTTAAAAACAAGACCAGTCAAAGGGTAAATAACATGAGAATGTTCATGAAGAGACAAAAATAGATTAAAAGAAACTGGGACAAATTATGGAACACTATTTTTAGGGTGTCATTAACACTTGCCACATTTGAAGTGAGAATGAAGCAAAAAGTGAAACATCCCAAAATAAGCTTACATTGAAAAATTCATGTGAAGACTACTTTTCCGAGAGATATGCTATAATCATATTTTTCTAGATGTTTCATTTACAGAGAAGATAGGCTGTGGTCAATGTGTTGCAGATGATTAAAGCATGGGGAAGGAAGACAGAGAACCAAACACGGACAAGACCCTCAGGATCTCTCAAATTCCCATGAACCACAGTGTTCCCCTGCAAACAATGACAGCTAACAGTCCACTTGTCAGAACTTCAGCTGCATGGAAAATATACAAAATGCATTTAGGTGGGTTCAGTTCTCTCTAAATGTAAGTCTTGCTTCATATTCACAATTATATAATCATTAGTGGAGCTGGATTGGCATAAGGCTAAGTTAAAACGAAGATTAGTCACTCTGACTATGCTGAAGCATCTGTCAAGGATATAATCTCATAGTGTTTTTCTTGGACCAAAGCCACACTTGCCACATTGGCTAACAAGATGGCTGAATTTAAAGATCACATTTCATTGCAATTTAATAGCAATAAAAGATAATTTTTATAACTGCACCACTAAAACTAGGTATAAATGGTTATTGTCCCATCCCACCACACATGAGAAGTATCACTAAACAAGAGATATTTTGCAAAGGCAAAATAATCTGGTAATCGGAGGTAAAACTCCAGTCCTAGAGACAGGAACATGGTCAGAGGCACAGGCAGTTGATATGGTTTAGGAGTCTCCTCAGAAAACAAAAGAAATGAGAAAAGTATCCACTCCCACACTGAACTTTCCTAGAGTTAAGACACATTGCCAGACCAGCAACCAGGGAATAAACTACAACTACACCTGACCAGTCCCTGAGATACTCAGTTTAGGCCCATTCACATGTGCAGGCAAAAACAAGAGTTTGTATGAAAGAATATTCCTGTGAAGAGCCAGTGGTTTTAATTAAAAGAAGCAACAAATTAATACATCCATAAAAACTTGAAAAATTGCTAGCATGAAACCAAGATCTGACAGTATGTAGCAGTAACTACAAGAAATGTGATAAAACAGACTGAATATATCCCATGCTGGAATACAGTGCAGTGACAGACATAGCACAGACACAGCAGAGGAAGAGTTATTTCGAGAACTTTCTTCCAAGACTTGGGTTTGTTGCTGATGTAGAATTTAAAGATCCTTACCTAGATACATAATTTGGCAACCAAAACCAGTAGCAAGTTTTAAAGTAGGTAAGTGATTATCAAAAGCTCAGTTTATACATTAACATAAATGAAACTAGACAAATGAGAACAGATGTTGTCTTGGGGCAATTATTTACCATTGCTAATGCATAAAAGTGCAATAAATGTAGCTATTAGCATAGGAATGCTTTCATGCAGCTGTAATCTTAACATTAGCTAAATTAAAAGAGAAAGTAATAAACCTGAAGATACCTTTTCCTTCTCCACATTAGAAAAACGACATATAAAGTGAAAGAAGAAGACTAGAGAAAAATACCTTTGTAATGTCTCCACAACTCCATAAAAAGAAGCAGTGCCAAGCACAAAGCTTACATCTCGCTCTACAGGTGAACTTTCAAAAAACACAGACGGGTTCAGATCTAGTGATCTGTCTAAAGACCCACTCTGCAAGTGATTCATTTTATTTGACCTTAACACCTGGAGTGCAAATTTCCTTCTTCTACATCCTAGTCTTGCCTTATTTTGTGGAAAAAAAAGGCAAAGACAAGACTTTGCAACCTATGGAACAGGTAATGTTCAGAAATGGTTTTTTTACAGGTAATTCTTTATTTGCTGATTCAATGAAAACCCCTTCTGTTTTCCAAGATGTTTTAGGTAATATGGTACTAGGATGAGTGCTATACATGGTGTTGAAAATGGTCAGTGATCGGCTGCAGAAACCTTGAGTTCTGTTTTTTAAAGTTACCACTTTTCTCCATTTCCCAGATCACTTTGAAGCTAAACTAAATCTTAACCACAAGAGATTTAAATAAGAATCTTTTTCTTGGACTATGTGATGAACAGTAGGTAAAAGAATGGAAATAAATAAAGACTTTCTCTACTATAAATGAGAAAAAGAAAACCTAATGCAAACCCAAACACAAGTGTCACCAATCAAAATTTTGTGGCACATGAATCTTCAGAACAGTAAAAGAGGACGTGGTTTGCTCATGTATCTGTCAGTCCTTACTCTAAAGGTGATGGTACTTTTCTGCTCTTTGCTCAGCCACGTGTCACAGAAGATTTAAACTGAGAGATTATCTTCAATTACACTGTTCACAGGCAGGAGAAATCACTTTTTTCAAGTAGTTGAACTTAGCATTTAACACAAACCATAGTCTTATCCAACCTGAGACCTCCATTACATAAACTGCATCTATTTTTTTCTTGATTGCCATGGCATTTCTGATAGTAGATCCTCATGTCATACAACTGATAAAGAGCATATTATCACCAATTCTCAGTACTTTGTTGCAATAACTAGCTGTGCTCAATCCTGCATGTCTTCTGATTCTCTAAAATTGACTATGTTCAGTTTGCAATGAGGATTGTTTTCCTCAAGAGCTCTATGCTATTTATGCTCAACGGAAACTCAAAGAATTTTGCAAAAGCTGATCTTAAACTCTTCCTCATGAAAACAGACTGAAAATACATTTTTCTCTGTTTCTGCAGGTCTTCTCTTTGTTCACATATAAAGTAATTGTTACGGCTTTTTGGGAGCCCCTCAAACTTATCAGCTTATTTTTGACACCACAGTCACAAAAACATATGTTTTGTGTAAAACGAGAATAAATTGCCAAAGACTTCTTGGCCTTTCAGCCCATCACTATGGCATTACAGCACACCAGAATTCTAATCTAGGATTCATATGCCCACTACTTCCTATCCCAGAGAGTGTGCTAGAATTTATGTTTACAGCACAGTAATGATTAACTAATCTAAACTCCTCTTTTTGACCATAAGACCATGCTTCTCCTTTGCCAGAAAGCTATTTATTATACAGCACCTCTTTATGCAAAAGCATTATAGCATCCAACAACAGGAATAAACAAACAAAACTGATCTGCATATTCATTTTAGATAAACACACATAATGAAAATCTAAAATGAACCTTTCTGAAAATCTACAGATGTCTTGGCTCTACAAAATACAGGTGATCATCTCCCAGAGACAGATGCCTAATAATTTCGGATGATTTACACTCCTGATTGGGTCAGAGCAGGATATATGGAAACAATCAAAAATGCCTCTCTACTGAACACCAGGCATTGGGCAGCAAATATTCTGTATACTGATATACAAGCAGATGGAGACTTTCTAGACTTTAATAATTCCTATTTTAAAAGCTGTTGTCATCTATATTTCAGTATCATTTAAAAACCACATCTAGGATCGTGCTGAGCAAAATGGAAAGCAAACAGAGCTGGCAGACCAAACAGTCAATGACTGGAAAAAGAAAATGCAAAACATTGCCCACGGGTGGTCAGCTTTAGACTCAAGAGTTCCAAATACCCAGTTCAAGTCCACTTATAGCTAATGTTATGAGTTACTACAGCTGCAGACATCCACCTGGATGAAAAAGATTACTTGCCTGAATTTAATGACTTAAAGTTGAATTTCATTCTCAGATAAACTGGTGCATATGAGGGAAATTCTACTGTGTCAGCACAGCTACTTCAGATTCCTACTGAATTAAATAAGAGCAAATGATGGGCTGTAATCTGCTGTCTGACTTATAACAGCTCAGAGGTTCACATGGAAGTGTTACATATCTTTTCTACGATAACCCTCTTCTTGAATAAAGAAAAATTATTTGATGACATAACAGGAAAACTTACTGAGTGGACACAGATTTGGGGCTACCTTATCATACCTGCTGTCTAACTTCTCAATGTCTGGTACTCATATGTATTCAGGGTGATCTTACCGTTTATAAATGAACGATGGTCAACAGTTGCCAAGGCAATTTGCAAATCTAAGCCTGGGACCAGACTTGGTGGGAAATACACCTTTAGCTCCTGCCCTTCCTCCAGCTGAGCTGTAGCAAAAGTGGTATTACAGTGCTTGGCTGTGCCCTGGTGTAGAGGAAGACATTCAACTTTTGAGCCTAACTAAACATTTCATTGCTACTCTGAGTCAGTAGCTTCAGCCAAGTGGAGCTGGACTGGTCAGACTTTTACGGAAAAGACCGTGGATATCACTGCTTCTGGCTGTTACACACAATCCAACCCCCAAGACTGATTCTAATCTGGGATTTAAATCTCAAAATAAAAATATACACTCAATCCACACAGAAATAACAACTTCTATTCAAACTATACCTACAGACCAGTAACACATAAATGCTTTCTTCTTCAGCTTACACAACAATTAAATCGTCATTAAACATCAAGGTATTACGGTTTAAAGAAGAAATTTTTTTTCCTTTCCTAAAAATGAGCTATAGAGTTGAATATTACAGAGTCTCTTTGGCTTGTCAACATAATTTTGTGTTCACCATATTAAAACTGTCTCTTTCACAACATTGATTTAACATAATGTTTTTCCCCCACTGTGCTACGTCATCATCTATTAGAGAGAATGAAAGAACAAATGCAAATAAGCAGTCATTTAAAATAGTAACATGTAGTAACACCTCTGTCAGGAAACCTTGGAACATCTGACAGAATTTTAATCCTATATTATAATAGAAAAATAAACATTGTTATGAGTAATGATAAACACAATAACTCACATTAACTTTTTAATATTGAAGGACAAACTCTTTGCCATGGTAAACCAACTCGATCTCATAGCAACGATACAATGTGATGTGTTGATATGCTAAGTCTGGCAATTCCTACACAAAATAAAGTTGAAGATGAATATATCTTTATTAAATGTGACAGATACAATGGTGCCAAGTAGCTCAGCGCAGAAGAACAAGACATTATCATAAAGTTTAGATGGACAACTGCATTAACTTCCAAGTAAATTTGACTCACAGTGGCAATAGCTTTATCATCTCCGAGAAGCTGAGATGGTTTCTTATGGCTATCAGAAATATAAACTGCCATAACAGGCACAGTCTATGCCTGGACCAGGAAAATATCAAAAAAAGGTTTGCATAAATATATGTAAACATTAAACCTCCAACAGTACTGTAAAGGGCATATTCCTATTTTTCTTTGCACTTGCTAGCTGTCTTCCAAAATATTCCTGTATACAGTGTTTGCAGTAAGATTATGTCATTAGAGCAACCAGCTACACACATGGGACAGGATGCCTGGACCTCTGAACCCTATCTCTACTCCAGATCCAGCATTCTAATTAGACAGGCTACAAAGAAGGACATTAGAAACACTGCACAGCAATCTGTCTAGGAAAAGCAAAGCTTAGCTAGGATTGAAACTGGCAAGGACATCAAGGGCAACAAGAATAGTTTCTATGCTAAATATGCAAGAAAAGGTCTGGACAAGAAAAACGTGGGCCCATTACTAAACAAAACATCCAGTATCATTCTCCCAGTACTGAAAAAGAGTGGCAAACTGCAGAAAGCTCAGTAAAAGGCAACAAAGATGGTTAGAGGCTAGAAAAACTCCCTTGTAAGGACATGAGGGAAAAAGGCTTGTTCAGCATGCAGAAGTCTGCTTCGGGAAACTAACAGAAACCTAAGGTTACTTTACTTCTGAGGTGACCATTGAGAAGACAGAGCCAAAGTGATCAAAGTGATGCCCAGTGAGAGGACAAGAAACAGCAGACATAAGTTTAAACTGAGTATATGGAGAACTTTTTTCACCACAAGGACTTTGAAGGATTGGAACAGATTGTCTACAAATGTTATGCCGCCTCTGTTCATGGAGGCTTTCAAAACTAGATGTCAAAGTCCTGAGCAATCTGGTGTGGTTTGTGGACCCTACTTTGAACAGGAAGTTGGATTAGATAACCTACTGGTGGTCCCTTCTAACCTCAGTCATTCTGTGTCTGCAATTTAAATGTTTGTGTTAGCTGTCTAACATCTCATGTCCCACCTTTTCTGCTTGCCCTGTTCAGGTGTTGATGCAGTGCACACCTCATCAATGCACACCCTCAACACCCTTATTCACAGGGGCTGGTCATGGTGGCTGCTAACAGAATTGATAGCAAAGGATTCAGTAGCATCACCACTAATACAATTGGAAGCATAAAAGATAAATGTGTATTAGCACTGACTCAGACTCTTGGTCATCTTGTTGATCTATTCAGATTCAGCAATCTATAGATTGCTGGTGCTCTTCAAAGTGGAACTTCAAAATTTATGCCTTCAGTATGCACTTTAAGTGTAGTTTTGCTTCAAGATGCCATTCCTCCAAATTTCTCCTCCAAGTTCTAATCTTTTTCTTGTCCTTGCAATAATATGCATAGACTAAAAACACTTTTAATGTATTTTCTTATATGAAACATGCTCTGTTGTCTTAAAAAACAACTCCCCCTCTCCTCAAATAAAAGAATTGCACATTTAGAAAGGCCTGAGACAAGATTTTAAAAGTACTGAGCAATCTTCTAGAATTGCCTAGGATACATATTCTGGATTTCACTGTAGCAATTATGGGGTGTGACTAAAGTTTCTAATCAAAAACCAATTACATATTTTCAAAACTTCTACATCTACGCTCATAGAAACAGAGCAGTACCATGAAAAACCAGCACACATCTCTTTAAGTGCTTGTACCACATTAGTCACCTTCTTAAAAGATTTCATTCATCACAATGGGCTTTACTCAGGAAGAACAAAATTTGTCACCTACTTCCTTAATAAGCTTTCTCTTTCTTTTTGAAAAGTTCAGTCAGGCAAACTGAGCTCCCTATAGAATAAGTCACTCCTTCAAAGGAGTGGGACACAGCAGCACCCTACCCATAACCAGAAGGCTGAAGTAGATCAGGTTACTCATGTGAAAGTTTTTTTACTTGCAAGATTAAGGCTTGAGCTGTACGTTTCTGAAATTTCCTGAAAATCCTTCTAAGCCTGGTGAAGTACATTTAGGGTTCTAGTGCCATATCTTTGAACATATCTGGAAATAACTACTAATGAGAGCCAAAGTTTCTCACTCAGCTAATCAGTTTAGAACATGAAGCTCTAAAATCTTAAATGCCACTATGAAAATATATCCCCAGAAACAGAAAGCAAGCACTGAGACTGGTATTTCGTTCTGCTCCTGTTAGTTCTTAAGGCTGACTTATTTCAGTCACATCCTATCAGACAACACTATCTGCTAAAACTAAGAAACATATTTCTATTGATTTGAATAGGTGCTATGTGAGGCTGATTGAGCAATACCAGGCTCTCTGAAATCAGAGTCATTTCCATCAACTCTTAAGAAATAAACCAAGGAAAATTACGTTTATGTTACCTATTTGATTAATTTTGAGATTCCTTTCTTCTAAAAGACATCACTGTCTTGTAACTCCTTTCCTTATCTCACCTTCCACATTACTTCAGACAGCTTGATAGGACTATGCTGACAGACAGCTTGTCACAAGAGTAGGTGCTATGGAACACCAGCATGGGCAAAGGGCATCTCCTTCTCATGAAACAACAAGTGGAGAAGAAATTACTTGTGCTGTGCCTTCCTTTTCCTTTCATACAAACTACATAATAGCTTAAACACATATGTCTAGTTTACAAGCTGTTGGTTCCATAAATTTTCCACCTGTGACAAAGAATGAAGGCCACTGCAAAAGTTAAGACCATTCTCCTGGTGAGCACCCCTCATATAATGTTTACAGAATCATCTTTCCTTTTTAGTAGCTTCCTGTGGGAAGAAGTTTTAAAAACTGGATAGTGTGAGGAAAGCCTGTGCTCAAGAACAGAGTTTGGGAACTTCATAACTTTTAAACTCCACTGAGCTGAGGGAAAAAAACCTGATTAATTAAATTGATCAACTTGTGACTGATTATTGAAATCCATTCCTGTGACTAAATTTGCATAACTTTCTGCCTTTATATTTGCAGGTCATGCATAATTCAAACACACTGCTTTCACCTGCCATTACATTGGAGTGCTCATCTGGGGTCTCAATCAAAAACCTTAGAAAAACGGACCTCCTGTATTCTCTTTCTATGCACTACAAGGTCTTACTTATTTTTATTCTGCTCATGTATAGATAAACCCTTCAACATCAAGCATCCAAGCATTTAATAGATCAGACTCCCAGCCTTTTTGACTGAACAAGAAAAAAAATTTCATCAAAGTTAAAAAGAAGTAGTGATAAAGTAAGGTAATGATTCAGAGTCTTCATTGGAAACCAAACGGCTTACAAAAGATTCATGTAAGTCTTTGAATGAATCACTTGCAATGAATCTTTGCACTCCCCTACATTTACCCCATCAAATGTATTCTAACCACCATAAAATCCAATATGCAAAAATATACACACCATCTGCGGATACATAAGGAAGTGATACACAGCATGAATCTGTGCATTTGAATCTCTAAATATCTCCATTATGTTTTATGATGCTAAGAATAGACAGCATAGGGACTGAAGCCCAAAACCAAATCATGACACAGATAATGTAGAGCCCTTCTTTTTAATGGTTGCATAGAAAGAATTCCATCTGCCATATTCTTCCATGCTGAAGCACTGGCTTCTGGCTTAGTACATTCAGGAGATACAAGGAATATAACTGCAAGGAAATACACTTTTTTTAACTGGACTTATTATTTTTTATTGCACTAACTTGCAAATCATCATCTTTCTGTCAGCATCTTCCTTCCACTTGCTTTGTTTCATTTCTCTTAATGTTTAAAAAATGGATCTTACTTTTTGGTAGTTAAATATGATGTTCACACTTTCAACTTCACTATCAAGTGGAAAACAGGCAATAAGAATGACTGCTTTAAACAGCTGAAAATAAAAGGTGGAGAGAAGAAAATGATACCATAGCAGTACTAGTGTTTCAAACACAAAATTCAAGATGTATCTCTTCTCAGATAGATTTAGTACAACAGATTTGAAGCCAAGTGCAGAGAAATAAGTGATGCCAAGGAAACAGCAGATGAGACCTGTCAGCAGAAATAAATATTTTTTTATGTGAATGGAAACTGTACACATAAGGTACATTCAAAAATGTCTAAGGAGGTATGCCAGGGGAAACACTAGTTTCCAACAACTAGTACCTGACCCTAGTTTATCAGCAAGTACATATTTTGTATTTAAAAATTCAAAGTATGACCTTCTTAAAACAGTGTCAATCTACTGGCATTCCTTTTCAATGGAGCTGCATAAAGAAGATTCCAATGCATAAAGAGAGGAACCTGTGCAGAGGAAACTGAACTGCCATTGCAAGGACACCTTGATTTCTCCTGCTTTCTACTACAGATATACAAACTTTAGTACTGAAAGGAATTAAATGCTTTTCAATGCACTGTTCAATTATTCCTCACAGACTATGAGGCCACTTTTCATACAATCTATGTAAGCAATAGGAAGCTAATTAAAAGGGATATTAATACCCTGCAATGCACGCAGAATTAATCTAAGTCATAGGGACAGAACGTGTCAATTGGAATAAAGCAAACTGAGGGGGAAAGACATCCAAGAAATGCACTAGGTTCAGGTTCAGAAAGAAAAGAGAGTAAATTTTCCTTGACATGCTCTGAAAATTATATCCTGCATGCTGATGAAGACCCAAACACTTCACCCTGATTCCTGTTATAATTATAATATATCAATAATTGTTTGCTAGTAATTATGAACTTACAACATCTGCTCTAGCAGAATTTCATTCCAGTGATAGCACATAATTTCTGATGTCATATCCCTGGATCTAAAAGACAAATGACTACTTATTTTTGAATAGCAAGTTTAGATCAAAAAATATAGATTATGTGCTTGTAAAGAATTATTAATTCTATATGGACAAATCATCCAAATAAAACATTATTTAAGAGCATGAAACACCCCATAAATCATATTGGAACATAGGGATTAACTGTTTTCACATGCATAGAGGTTCAGAAAATAGATCATTACTGAACAAATTTTCATTGCAGTATGCTTCAAAGCTCTGTAAATTACAGGGTGTTTTTAAAGCCTTACACTTTACAAAATACATACACTGATTGAAGATGCAAAAACAGAAGCCCTGCATCTGGAAAACCAGTTACTAAATAACGAAGTTACCTCATTAACCCTGCATTTTTTTTCTCCTCCACTGCCTTGGAGCAAAAAGAGACACTTAAAAAATGAAAATCTTAGATGTAAAAGATAGTAAGACAAAGAAGACCGACAGTTGATAGAAGAAAATAATTTCAAATACAAACAAAACTCTTTCAGCATGTATGGAAAGGAAGTTGATTTAGGAGGAGGAAAAAGTAGAAAGTGACATTTAGCTGAACTGATTCAAATATAAATATTCCAGACATACAGATCAGGTACAAAGTTCAACTCTTGGAACATCCTATGAAATTTTAGCTTGAATTCTGTCCTAACAATTCCTTACCTCCCAAACAGTATCTATACCTTTTACTGTTGAACCTGTTACTGTAACTTGGAGAAGTCAGTATATACCTGCCATGGAGAAGATCTGCTAGGACATATTTTGTAGATACATCACAGCAATCCAAAATCTGCACTTTATAGAACCACTGTCTGTGTGACGTTCACTGATGTAAAGTGACTAATGGCCAGTTTAAGTTAGTATTCCTTATCATGGACTGATCAGGGTTTCCTCTGGACTCCGTCACTTTCAATAATATCTGTAAGTTGTGTTTACAGCAATGTGCTTCACTTCACCCTGCTGCCATGGTGCTAGAAGACACCACACGTGTGTTCTGTGCCCTTGAGCATGGTATGCAAATAAGGGGAGGCATTGGGCAAAAGCCACGCTGGAATACTTGCAGCAACCTGGGTTGTCTTAGTTATGAGCATAGCTAGCAGGGATAGGAGAATGAGTATTCCCCTGTACTCAGTACTGGTGGGAGAGTTCCTTGTCCAGTTCTTGGCTTCCGTAAAATAGAGACATGGAAATACTGGAGCAAGTCCAGTAAAGGGCCATGAAGATGATTAAGGGACTGGAGTATCACTCATACAAGGAGAAGCTAAGAGAGCTGGAACTGGAAAAAGAAGCCTGAAAAGAAGGCTCAAGAAGGTTGTCTCAAGGTGTGCAAATAGCTGAGGGGAGAGTGAAAAGAAGATAAAGTCACTCTCCTTAGTGGTATCTAATGAATGGACAAAATTTCAAATGAATATAAATTCAAATAGTCAGCATTTCATTTATTCATTTAAGTTCACTTGAATTCAATTCCTTCAAACAAATATTCATCTGAGAAAATACTTAAAAAGAAAAAAAAAAAAAGGAAGGTGGCCAATGGTTGTCTAAAGAGGTTGTGGAGTCTTCAAGTCTGGAACCACTCAAACCCTAACTGGCCCCAAGAAACCTGCATCAATTTCATCAAAGAAATTTGATCAATTGCATCAATCATCAATCAAAGAAACCCTGTTTTGGGCAGAGATTTGGCAAGAATGGTCTACACTGATTTGCAGGTAGAGGGAGCTTCACCTTGCCCTTTATAGGTACTAAAGACATATACATCCTTACAGCATCAAATATATCTTCATTTCATCCTGGAAAGACAACAAGGAACAAACTCAAATGTGCTTAAGGAACTCATCAGGGAAAGTGTATCATATCTTAGACCAACACCTAGAAGAGGCTTATTCACCATTTTAAAGGTGAACTTAAGATCTTGATTCCAGTTACTGATAGCATACAGAAGAAAGGAAGGGAAGGGACAAGTATTAATTTCACTGATGCCTCTAATTATGTCTGTAACTAATTGTAAAACATTATGGATTCAAACATAAGTTCCTTTAGCTACAATGTGCATTCATTGCACCTCATGAAAAAACATTGACCAGATTTGTCATTTGAAGGGTGACAGAGCACTAAAACAATTCTTACAGGTCTGGAGAAGCAGCAGCACAGATAAAGTATCTAAAAGGATGTCAAATCAAATGACATATCATATTTTGATCAGGAGATCCTTCTGCTGATAGGTGATATAGAAGAAAAATAGCAGCACTCTTCCTCTTTAAAGGTCTGGGATAACAGTGTAATTGAGTCCCAGCTATACTGGGCACATGACTTTAAAAATTCACTGCATAGCACAATACAAGTGTTCTTGGCTACAACTGAGTCAGGAAAAAACAGAAGTGCATTGTAGGTCAGCACAAAGGTGCATGTACAGAAGACCACGAAAGAGGTAGCCCTGTTTAACTTGTTCTGTAACAAGTACAAAGCCTACACTTTCTCAGTCTTAAAAATGTCATACCATGACATCAACCTTGAGCCAAATTAAGTAGAAAATACATTGTGCTTTAAAAAAAAAAAAAAATCTAAGCACAGTTTGGTTTTATTCTGAGTTCTTGCCTTTCTGTAGTTAAAATTAAACTTTACAAAAATTAAACTACTTTTAGAGATAGTGCTGAAACTTTAATCCAATGTCCACTTCTGACTTTAAAAGAAATACAGAAAATTCTCTTATGAAACCCCAAAAAATAAGAGACAAAAAGTATAATATGTTGAAACTTTACTGCTTTAGCCAATTTTCACTGTCAAATTGAATTTTGAGCAAACAAAATATTTAGTGCATATTTCAATGCAAAAAATTTAAGAAACAACAGCTATTTCAAATATTCCAGGTTTTTTCCTACTGTAATTGAAAAGTAAGAAGAGAGCATCTGAAGTTGGGTATGTGCCCAAGCTGGTTTTCTTGTACTATGTCAAAGTTTCATGAACTGCTGTGGGAAAATAATATGTATATAGACATTTAAGAGTTGATGTGTTGGTTTGGGGGAGGATGAAGAATAGGAACAGGCATATCTGACAGCTTTTCCAGACAGTAAAGGACTTAATATCGTGCTCTAAATGTACAAAATGTACAAAAATATAGTTACTAACTAGTGTCCTGAAGACAATAGCTAATAGTTTGTCAGCAATCAGGAAGAAATACATTTTTTCTTCTCATATAAAAGGGAAGATACAAAACTTAAGATCAATTACAGAAGTGACACTTCAAAAAAAATTCAGATATTTGTATTGACAACTACTGATGAGGATGAGAGGTATGTCAACCCCTTCAGTGTACTCCTGTATTTGCAAATATGTGCAATTATGAGAATGGCATTTTAAAACCAAACAAATACAACAACATACTCCTTATGGATGTCAGGAATATGGCCAGAAATCTCAAAAAAAAAACCAAAAAAACCAAAAACATTTGGAGTCTTTAGCACAATTATTCAGGTAATCACAAAGACTTCTCAAAAAAAGTAACTATGCACATTAAAATAGTGTACCTAAGGACAAGATTTCATATGTTCAGTTTCTAATCTCTGTACATGACAGCTGGACCATTTCCAATGTGAAGGCTGTTCTCTAAGGGAAGAAAGAAAGCAAAAACAAAAATAAAATCCAACAACAACAAAGAAATTTACTAACCTAGAAACACTAAAAACAGAAGACCACCAGATGGTCTTTCAAGTCTTGTCCTTAGAAGCCTAAGTTACCTCACTGTCTGAGTAATTTCATTAACCTCTAAAACACAGATGGAAAACTAATACACCTCATCATGCTTCTCAGTGAGTGTTCTGGTCTGATACAGCCTATTGGCTCTTACTTTTTTTTTTCCAGTGATGCAAAAATATATATTTCCCCCTTTTCCTCCCAACTCAGCAGCATTTTGTGCAAAATTCAGCCAGAATGGTTCGGCAGCAGCTAATCCCCCTCTTCAACATCAGTCTGTGACCTCCTGTTTCAAATGCTGCTAGACACCATCTCCAGCAGCTTACTGGCATGAAACTAATCGCCTTTCCACCACTATATAATGGCTTAGGTTCCCCTCAGCCTCCATCCTTACTCTTAGTAATACTGGAGAAATCAATTTAATAGATAAATAGCATTAAATCTAAAGCCAGGTTTGTTCTCATTCTGGTCCACTGAACTATATGCGTTTCAGAAATACTAAAAATAATTACTGGCCACAGTCTCTTTAAATAACACAATCTTTCCATTACTCTGGGGGAAATATTAATGTGTAGAATACAAATAGAAATCAGGTAAGTGTCCCCTCTTGCTCATTTCATGTCTAGCTTTACATCTGAAGGTTTATTTTTACAGCTGGTCACACTTCTTGCAAACAGTTAAAATTAGTTGCAAAATTACTTTGATTACACTCAAGCTATCCTATTAAGTTTAAAATCACCCCACAGTAGTGGCAAACAAGTGATTTTATAGAACTTCTTTGTGTGAAATGTTGACCTTTCTTTACTGATATACTGTTGTGGAGTGACATTTGGCTTTTGGTCAGCAGAAACATAGCATTACATTTTTAACATATGCAGGAACTGGAACTCCTTTAACCTAAATAGCTTTGTTCTTCAAGAAATGGGATGACAAAATGTATGCAAATGTTTAAATTGACAGTATACTATCTTCACAGAATTTTATTAAATACTACAAGATCTATCAGTCCGACTACTGTGAATCACAGTAACAAATATTCAGAGAAAAATATCCTGGTTTCAGATATATAAAATCCTCAGATATTTTTCAAAATGCTGT
The DNA here is from genome assembly GCA_013397775.1 of Eulacestoma nigropectus. Lineage (NCBI taxonomy): Eukaryota > Metazoa > Chordata > Aves > Passeriformes > Eulacestoma > Eulacestoma nigropectus. The sequence continues at coordinate 977,813 of VZTE01000869.1, read as the reverse complement.
TATAGCATTTGTTCCTTGGAAGAGCATCAGCTCTTCATATTCCTGGAATATTAAAAAAAAATTCATTTGAAGCTTCCCCCTATAGGGAATCTATCAGAACACCAAAACTATATAAGGGTTCTTACAAAAAGCTAAATGCTTCATATTTTTATGGTAACACAACTTATGACAATGTCTTCACGTATCATTGATATGATCAGATAGCATGTAATGTCTTACCTGGGCACAAAAAAAAAAAAAATTAAGGCACTTAACATACAGTAGATTTTGTCTGTTTGCTTATGAAAATCTGGAAGTGGATCACTGGGTCTTTTACTGAAATTAACTAAAACTCACAGCAATATTTAAAGTCTCTAAAGTAGGCATTTTTGTTTCTCAATAAAACATGAAAAAAACATTATTCTGTAATGGAAAAGAAAAATACGAAATACCTTTATCTCAAGAAATAAATTATCTTTAAATTACTATTAAAAAGTTGAGTAGAAAAATTCAAACAATTAATACCAGCTTAGCTTTCAAAAGACTTCTTCCTCATTCAATAATGGGAAACCAACCAAATTTCTAATGAAGTAACAGAGAAGAAAATCACCTGGCTCAAGGCCAGGTCAGTAATTTTCCTGATAATCTGTTTTAGATTTGTGACTCCAGCTTGACTGTCTCTAATACATTAGTCTATAAACTATCTGCACAGGAGAAAATAAACCACACAGAAAAATCAACACTAAGAGCTCTGCATTAATTGCTCACCTAAGCATTTTATCTCTCAAAAATGCAAAGGCATCTAAGATGGAATAAATGTATATAAGTAAAGAATTCATTGCAAATGAATTCCAAGTGGATGAAAAATAGCCAGATAGGCAGGAGCTGTGCGTGCCAACAGCATCCCTTTGGATTTCACATCATCAGTGGCCATTACCAACATTAATAAAAGCCATCTGGCCTTACATGGCTTTATGTCTACATCTCATTGTTTGTTTCAATGGAGTTCTTTGTTCAGAGAGGTAATTTGGCAACTTTTAGAGACTAGAATAAAGAAAACAAATAGCAGGCAATTAATCATGGTAATAGTCCTTCCAAAGGTCACACTATTACTTTGAGCAACGGGACCAATCTTCACTCCTTGAATTTAATTTCAGGGGGAAAACACAAAACCTAATTTTATGGTCACAACTACTGAAAAGGAAAATTAACAAGAATGCAGTCTTGTAACTAATGCCTTGACTAATAACCCTGGGGATCTAAGATGCCTTGCTTTTAAATATTGTCCCAAGATCACATTCAGAAATAACCATCAAAACCTGACTGCCAAAACATGAAACTGCATTAGCGTATAATTTGCTCTGGACCAAGCAGCCTACTGAACTGCAAGACACCTGTTCAGAGAAAGTTGTGAGAAAGTAAGGATGTTTTCATTTCTCTCTGCAGTGATGGGGAATTCCAACAAAACCATCACATCTACTGAATAGGTTATCTGGATGCAGTGGTTCATTCTGTTGAAACTTTAGTGCAGACTTGGGAGGTCTTGGAGGAAACTGGGAGACGAAGCTTGGCTGTACCATAGCAGCAACAGGCCTGAGCTGAGGATGAGAGTCCCAAAGTCACATATCTATCTGCAGATCTGTATTTTGCATATAATATCGTTGAAGAAGAAATAAACTTGGCAAACCACCACCACATCACACTTGACCATGAGCAGGCTTTATTATTATCATATTTATTAAAGTAACTGTAGCTGGTATGCTTAATGCCAAGCAGTATTGCCTCTGGTTGAACTATTCTCAAAGACACACCAAAATCAGACTCCACAAGAGGTTTCCATTTCTGGGCTCAAAAGGGGTTTAAACAGAAGCTAGACACTGCTCAAAAGGTACAGTGTAAAAGAAGCCATGCGTAAAAGACAGAAGTTCAGGCCTCTGTAATATCATCAGGTCAAAGCTGGGCTTTTTGGAACAGGTTTACTTGAGGCATCAGAGAAGGACATGAGCTCCTAACATCTTTACAATTATCTGTCTGTCTTTAAGCATTTAAATACCTCGTACTAAAAGGTGAATACCAGAAATCCAACTCTGTCGACGAAGCTTAAGCCCTTCAGCCTTTTTTAAAATGTAAATTCACACATTGAATTTTTAAAAAACATTTATCTGTGTTCAATTTTGACTAAATCATCCATCAAAGAGTCATTCCATATTAGCCCTTCTACTCTGTATATACACACAGAATACACAATATATGTGCTTTATAGGAAAAATGGAAGAGGCGAGTCATTCTGCCATGAAAAATATTTCCACGTTAATGTTGTTTTCTATCATGCATATTGAATAATTTAAACAGAAAAGTAGGATACCTAATTTGGAGTGAAATTAATTTCACTCTGACTGTCAAGAAATACAGCGGGGTTTTTATCATCTAACATGCACTCTGTTTTTCAATGCCAGATTTTATCTTTCAAAATAATAGTTAGCAGTAGATTTAATATTTTCTCAATTATAAAGAATTATCATTTAAAGGATAAAATTTCCATAAATGTTAGGGAATACATTGTGTTAGCCTATTATCTTCTGTATTATTTAGTTACTTTATTAAACAGTAATAGCATTCACTTTCTCACAATCAAAATTTTAAAAGGATCTTCAAAGGGAGAGGAAAGAAACAGAGAAGATAAATTATGCAACTGAAAGGAGTGGTTGTTTTTCTCTTTGTATCTTTAATGCAAATTGTTCTTCACTGTGTTTCCCAGACACCATCTGTTTCACAAACAACTCATCACCAAACATAAGAGAGAAGATAGGAATTTCTTATAGGAGGTAAACCTGCCAGTTTGCAGAATGGTCTGAGCTTTTTCAAGTAGGAAACACATGACAGAACAGAGCTGTTAATTAATTAAGATAGGCAATGGATGTCACCTCAGAAATTATGCAGTACACTATTTTAGGGATTTTCATTACAATAATAGATGGATTATTCTTTATAATGTTTCTGCACACTTGTTTTAAGAAGTCCAAAGCACATTTGGGCATTCAATAGCAGGGTTTAATTCACTTAGTATAGGTTTGGGGGTTTTTTTAAATTATTTTTAAAGCCTACTTTTGAAGCTTGAATTACAGGTCACACGTCCTCAGGGCCTCACTCCATTTCACATATCAGTGAAGTCTTGGAAAAACAGAAACTAGCAGAATTATTTACACTGGGCTCTCACTCACCTGTGCCAGTACCCTTTCTGCAGGACTTTGGGAGGAGGCAGAAGAACCCAAGATGTATCCAGGTATATGACACTTTGCCACCACAAAATCCCTCTCTTCATCTCCAGAGAGGCTTATATCAGTTCCAAAATGCTATTTACTGCTACTTCTAGCAGTTCCTACCAGAGAGGAAGGTACCAATTTTTCACCTGGTTATACTATGGAGTTTAATAATAGCACCATGATTACTTAAAAAAATATATATTTTTTTTTTTTGCTTTGCCTTCTGACTACAGTATGTGGGGACAAGAAAAAGGTATTTCTTTAGTTAGGTCTAATAAGTAGGAGTGGGAAAATTAGTTATCAGAAAAACATATAAATTCTTTTACCAAGTTATACACCTATTTATGAAAAAAAAAAGGAGAGATATAAGAATATAGATGGGACAGCAACCATCAATCTTTATAGATTCCTGCCATCATATCCACCAATGCAAAACAATTTCATACAGACTATATATGCTGTAATAAACATTTTAAGAAACATCACTCTAAAATCGTTCATATTATCTATTCTGATCACATCTCTAGAAGATTACGTCTTTTTCAAACAAAAAATCCTTATCAAGTCAGAGATATGATGTCTCTTCTTTCCTTCCCCAGTCCTCCCTGTCCTTCTCCATCATTTAAAAAAATTCTCTCCTTTCTGTAGCCCCAGTAATTTACTTCTCACATGGAACATTCTTTACTTCCTGGTACCTTTCCAGGTAATTTTATAGCTATCAGTAGACTAAAAAGTGTTTCTGTTGTTCTCCTGGCAGTTCTATTAGATTAAATCCATTAGCATGGTCACATATACACACTTCACATTTTCAGCTCTCTCTGTTCATAACGTGACTCTATGATAAAGATGTTATCTTTCTTATTGCCCATATAGTATCTAAAAATCTGGATTATCTTATTTTTCCTTGGTTTATGTTTTAAATAATATTTTTTTAAGTGTTTTATTACTGCATTAACTTATCACAGGTTCTATATTCCTGACCTCAACGTACCTAATTACATTATAGACAACCATCTCTGTTCCTGCTCAGTATTCTGAACAGTTCACTGAGTTTTAAATGCACAAAATGGTCGTTGCCACACATTTCATTTCTGGCTTCAGCAGTTGTGATCTTGTGCTTTGTTACTAAAAATAGAGCTGCTTCCAACTACCTGAGCTGGAAAGCTAATTACAGAGCTGGTAAACAGTTCTCTTCCCCATTGAGCAAATGGCAGAATAAGGAGTCTGCTAATGCACTAGGGCTCCCATGGTCCTGTGGGTCTCTGAAATCTATCAAGTGTCATTTATTTAATTGTTTGTGGCTGTTTGCATCATGGATAAATTACCATTTAAGTAAGTAACCATTTGACTGTTTTATCAACAAATCAGGGAGAAAAAGAACAATCAGTTCATTTTAAGAAAAAGTATTCTAGCCTAATTCTCTGCTTGCACAAATCAAAACAATTTCACTGAAGTAAACAGCATATTGTTGATTTTGACTAGGTAAGAGTCTAGTCCTATTTCTGCAGTAGAGGGGTTATTAGAGGACTGTCTGTTTGCAGCAGCTAGAAGACTTTTTTGAAAATTATTTCTGTCACATACAGGCAAGAACAAACAACTGTCACTGTAAGAAAGCACTTTCTTCCCTTAAAAGTACTCTCAGCCACGTCTGCAGTACAGCAGCAAGTTGGCTGGAAAAAATTCCCTGCTGAGAGATCTTAAGGTAGAAGTGCCCATGAGGTTTAGATGCTCCTCTGCATTTGAGAGTGAAACACTGGCTTCCCTGTTCCATTGGACTGATCCTTATCATGTAGCCTAATACAAGCTTTGTTGGCAATAAGGGTTTAGCCATCACTCAATCAACAAAAGTCCACTCATTTGCAGCCGTTACTGAGGAAATAACATGCAGACAACACATAAGCACCTGTCAGAATAACTGTGATACAGCTGCAGGCCCAAAGGAAAACTAAGATTATGTTTAAGATGCATTATGTTGGTTCATCCAAAATCACTTCTGTGGCCAAGAAGGCATGTTGCTTCTGGAATTATATATTTCATCTGAATATGCAGTATAGAAATAAAATAATTAGGTAAAAAACCACCAGAAAGACCAATTTTAAAAAGCATTTCTATTTCTCCTTCCTAAACCCCAAAGAAAGAGACAAGTAATTAAAACCTCCAAGATGGTACTGAGCACATTAGAAGAATTTCGTGGACGAAAAGAGTATGCAAGTGAGCATAAACTATCTGCTCACCATCATGTTTCTGTCATGTAAAAGGAATATACTATATACTGTGCATCCTTGGAAAGAATTGCTATCTGAGCATAAATACATTATATACACAGCGCATTTGGGAGATGAAAGGATGAGCTCTCTGTTCTGTCTGTCCAATCTTTATGAAAAGAAAATTCAGGATGCCTTCAGCCAACCAAACCACCTCCTACTGTGAAGGAAAAGTAAGTTGCCACTTTTTAGCAAAACTGATTGGAAAAAAGAAGGCAAGGCAGAAAATGTGGACAGAGATGGGAATGTGTAGTACAAGGAAGAAGAAAATGCAAGCAGGAACCAAAAGAGAAACAAAGAAAGGCATGAGGAAGTCAGACTAAAGACAGTCAATCATATTTCAAGCTCTGCATATTCCAAAAACAGAAAAAAGAGAGAATCTTCTAACAAAAACAGTGATGGAAAAACAGAAACTGAATACTAGCCTTCTCATCTTAACCAGAAGAATTCCAGGAAACATGTCTGCACACCACAAGGCAGGCCCACACCATCACAACTAAGTCAACTCTGAAGAAGGCAAGTCATGCACGGGGACTTGCGTAATTGTCATTTGAGCAGCATTTCACCAGAACTGACACATCTTGTTTCCATGGTACTCTGTGTACATATACTAGAGTGCCTCTGGAGAAAGTCATATGCATTTTTCACATTTAAACCCATATAAGTGTGTGTGCGCATACATAGTTGGACAATGATGCAGCATTCCATGTGTTTGATGCTATTCAGTGCATAAAAAATGTTAAAAATCTATTTAATCCCAATTTTCAAACACTGATAAATCTTCCTGCATTTTCAGACCTTTCTTTCTGACCTAAATGACAAAAAAACATTAGACAACACATTCATGTGTTGGATAAAATGTGCTTATTATAGTAGGACAAAGACCTCTCAAATGATAGTATATTCCAGAAAATAATCCACAGCAAAAGGCATATGAAAACAACATAAGCAATATTTTCCCTGCAATTTGCTATTTATTCCTACATTTATTCTCACTTTAAGGTAGAGATGTGATATCCTTAAACCCCGGCAGTCATTTGTCATTTACTCATTCCGATTTCGAAGCCAGAATATTGACAGCCAGAGTCTTCATGTGCTGCACAGACCAACTTAAACATTTCAACTGCTCACAAGTATTTGTGGGTGGTCTGCTTCTATTGAATTAATCCTGCCAAATTCATAGGGCAACTAAGATATGCCTCCACCTTTCAATTAAGCTAGTATAATGTTTCCAATCCCCTTGTCAAAAAAAATTACATGGAAAAAGGAAGAGGATAAAAACATGCAATGTGAGGAAACTGTTGAAAACAAGTTGTGTAATTCTTTTAAATGTAAGTAGCTGTCTCAGGCAATCACAGAAAAAGCACTTTCAAAGTGACAGTCTTTAATGAACGAAGTAACTGTGAGCCTTGCATTGTTCTTGCCAAAGAATTACTTCTTTCACCACACCGGTTTCACTCAAACTTCAACCTTCCTAATGAGTGCATCAGCATATGCAAAGTCTCCACAGCCCGAATGAGATTCATGGAATAAATTTAGGGATATGTTAAACAAGAGGGAGGGACAATAACTAAGCATTAACACATTCCTTCATTCAACAGCTTTTGAATCAGAGGCACTGATTAAAGAAACACATGTTAGCAGACAACACAGAAATATATGAAAAAGAAGCTTATAACAGACTGGAAGTACAGTAGTTTGCTGTGTCATAGTAGCACCAATTTCGTAAGAGTTCATAACCATATCTGCTTATGTCTCAAAGCCCTAGCAACCACCTATACCAGGTCTCCTGAATATGCCAAAAATTCACCAGAAGTACTATCTGACAAGTGACTAAGCTTCATACAACACAGATACTTAATTTTAAAAGACCTCAGATGATGAAATGCTCAAGAAAATTTTTTAACAATTCAATAGCTAAAACCCAGCTATTTATGTCTCCACAGCACAGGGAGCCTGTAGGTAGGAATACAAGGTAAACACAGACTCCATCGCCTTACCTCAGCTATGTGCGGCATTGGGTTAAATCCACAGAGATTGCACACAACTTTCTTGCACTCAGTACAGGTATTAAAGTTGGGGGGATCCTTAGAACCAATATTTAGGCCAGTTTTACAAAGGGGACAAGACATTTCAAGCTGGCTGGCTTTCTCTGGTTCCAATAACCCATCAGGTTTCTTAGCTTCAGCAGCCTGAGGCTTGCTATCTTTAGCCAAACCAGGTTTCTTTTCTAAATCAGATCCTTTAGTTAAAACACTATCCACTTTTGATGGCTCTGATTTTTCAGTTGCAAGAGGCTTGGCTTCTTTCTTTACAAGAACAGCTTTTGGAGGAGGCTGAGCCTGACCAGTCTCTTTGAGGGCTGCTTGAGGGGTGGGAGGCTGTGGTGGAGGCTGGGGCTGCTTCGCTGCAGGACCAGGTGCAGGGGGGCCTGATGTCTGAGACCCTGGCTGACCCGCTGTGGAAATTAAATTTGAGGCCTGGCTGAAGAATGAAGCTCCAAATCCAAAGAGTTTCCCAGTTACTGTTTCTTGTGGCGTTGTAGGCTGAGGCTTAGGGGCATCAGTGATGCCTCCCAGATTAAGGCTGAAGCGCCTTGACTGCTCCGGAGTTTTCTGAGGTGGCTGGGGCTGAGGTGCCTGGGGCTGAGGTGCAGGCTGTGCTGGCCCTGGCTTGGGTCCTGCCCCTGCTTGTGGGCCCTTGGGAGCTGGTTTTGTATCAGGCTTTGGGGCTGGTTTTGTTGGTAACTTTTTAGGATCATCTTTTGTTTGTGTTGCCTCAACAGGCTTTTGAGCTTTAGCATCTGGTCTAGCCCCAGGCTGAGACGCAAGCTTGGGATCTGACTTCTGCCGGGACACTTGCGGAACAGGTTTGGAATCTGGTTTATCCCCAGCTGGATATGTGTCCTGTGATGGCTTTGCAAGCGCAGGCTTTGGGGAGTCTGTCATTTTCTGTTGAGTTGGCGGTCTGGGACCTGCCAAATCCTGTTTCTGCTCTGGTGCTGCAGAGGTAGATACAGTGTCTGCCGTAGGCTTCTGTACACTGGGCTGTTTCTGCTTATCTTCAGCCTGCATTGGCTTGACATGATCAGATTTTGGAGCGGCATCTCTGGTTTGTTGGGAGATCTCAGTGGGCTCTGCACGGGGTTGTTTTGATTTTACAGGGGGAGACCCAGGTAAGGGTGTTTGCTTTTTTTGTGGTGGAGGTTTTTTCGGATCTGCTAACTGTGAAGGATCAGGTTTTGAAGTAACATCTTTCTTTTGAACAGGCTGTGGCTGGGGAGATGGTTTAGCTGTTGAAGGTGGAATGGGTGTCTTCTGTTTGGGTGCAGGTGGCTGTGGCCCAGGACCATGACTTGGTGCTAGGTCACCTCCTAATGCTCTTTGCATCTGGCAGTTCAAACAGAGCCATTCACTGATCTGAAAAAAATAAAGGCATTATAATTAAGATAAGACAAAGTTAATAAAATAAACATAATAGTAAGTTATTCTAATATAGGACTTACTGCAATATTTTAAACTTCTGTGTAAAAAAGGGAGAAATATCACTAATAATGTTTTGCAATGAACACGCATAGCTGATTATTTTCATTCTTCTCCACACTGCTGTGAGTCAAGCTATCACTGAACCCATGACTCTAATGGTTTCACATTCAGTTTACACACAGCTGAATATTGGAGGATAAAAACTCAGCAGAATGAAAAAAATGCATTGGAATTTTATGGGACCCAGCAGTGATTCATTTATAGCAATGATTTGCCAGAAAAATGACAAATACTGCTAAAATAGTTTAAAACATCAAGTCTGCTGACAGAAAACAATAATCAGAATTAAAACACAGTAAATGCATAATTATCTTTAAGCATACATCTATCAAGCTCTTCACACAGCTTATGCTTTTGGTAATGGTTTAAATTACAGAGCACAGGTATTGGCAGTACATATGTATCCAATGAATTAGGCACAGAGGTGTGTAAACTGGCATTATGTTTACATTTATGTTTATAATAACACAGACTTATGCTTTACCACCAATTTCAGAGGGCAGGTCTTCATCCAAAATCAGCGAGGAGCTTTGCCTGAGCCCTGATGGTAATTCAAGAGCCATAATTAGGTTTCCCAAAACTCCTTTGTTATTAGAAGTTTCTAGGGTAATTACTGTACCTCTGTATACAACGAGCCCCTCTTTTCACACAGAGGAGAAGGACTAAGGCAAATAATGTATTTACCCATGCTTCTCATCAATTACAGTACCTCACAACTTCAAAACATTTTTTCATCATTCTCAAGCAATATTACATGAGAGGGAAACCATATTTCTGATAAGACAGAAAAGCCCAGCTTCACCATCTGAGAAAGGATCAAACTGCCCAAAACGTGGTCACATGCTACTTTCCACACTTTCCATCACTAGCAGAAACATTATAGGCAGCAAAAATGCCATTCAATATGGTACAGAGTCCCATGGGCCTGCATCTGCAAGCAGATATTTAAGCAGGTCAACTGTAGCTCTTCTCTTATTCTTTAGTCTGTGTGTGAAATGCAGGGTACCAGCTACAGCATTTGCACGCACCACTGCAACAGAGAGAACCACAAGTAGGAGAATACACAACATAAGTCTCTTTTCCCTTAAGGGTGATAATTCCTGGATGCTGTTTTTCACTCAAGCCTCAATGATCTTAGAGATCTTTTACAACATATGTAAATGATTCTGTGATGCTATGAAATCTCTACAATACACCATGGAAAAAATCTAGAGGCATTACATGCAAAGAAAGATTTTGTCTGCGTAATATTGGAGCTCACTGGAAGGAAAGAGCTCTGATGCCATGGACTGAGACAATAAATTCATTACTTTGGTGTTCCTTGTCAGCCTTGGATTTTTGAAGCAGCAAAAATTAAGAGTTGGATGCAGCTCCCTAAAACACAGTTATTTCAATTATGCTGATAAACATGGTATAAATACACACTCTCATATATAAATTCACTCTTACTAACAGCATCACTAAGCGATGCCAAATTTTGGCCTCAGCCGTAAAGTTACCATTCATAATAAGGCTGCTCTCATTTTCCATTTTCACTGCAATTTTTTTAGATAGTTTAAAAAATTTTCTAATCTACTTGCAAATCATATAGTAAATGACTGTTAAAAAGTGAAAACAACTGAAAAAAAACCTGGAACACATGTTTAAGCTCTGCTTTGAAATATGAAACGAATTACGTTCAGACCCGTACAGAGGACTTGAGCAAGGATTACATTTAGCTTAACTCCCATTTCGTTTGATTAGTGATCACTTCCCTTACCTGATTTTAGATATTAGTAATATAATTTAATTAGATACATACTAATACCATTTCTGGATGAATACTTAAGGGTTTTCTAGGGTTTAAGTGTAATCAAAGACCAGGCTGTCACAGTTGTCCAGCTTGGCAAAGTAACTAAGATTTCTTATGTTAGGGAGGTAGGCTCCGCTCTACAGTGGAGAAAGACAAGATCCTGCAAGAAGCTTTTTAATGGACCTAAGCGAGGAATGGCTTTTTCCTCTAGCCACAGAATTTTTACAGATATTTGAAAAATGCACTTTCCACAGCGATTCACTGCTTCTGCTTTTTGACACCATGGCAATTAAAGTTGCCTACCTGCTCTCATTCAGCTTCCAGGAAATCTAAATTAAAGTCACTATGACACCTTTAAAGCCTCAAATGAAGTAGCTGTAGGGCTGGTGGGGCTACAAAATGAACAGTTTGAATAATTCTTCCATTTAAGTCATCCAGATTCCAATTGCATTTATAAGCATTTAGGTTTGTCTTCAACCTGCAGCTAGTCCAGTCTGATTCCACTACCTACTTGGAGTCCAAGCAAACATTACTTCTATGCTACAGATTTCAAAACAACTTTGCACAGAAGACAAAACCTTAACCCTCAACCACTAATTTTTCCTTATTAAAAAAAAAAATTATATACATATACACATATACGTGCATTCTTGGTATGAAAGTGAAGCCTCCAAAACTAAAACTGAATTTGCTACTCCTACAGCTGAACTTCAAAATGGAAAATGTAGGAAGTTTCATTTCACTGTATTATTTTTTAAATCTTTCGATTTAAACATAAAATTCCTCCCATGCATTTTAGTGGGAGGAATTAAGTGCCAAAACCCTCAAGTCATTATAGGTTACACACACCTTCAAACAAATACAAAACTGCACAAAATATAGTCCTGTGATTGGAACAGCAGGAGTTCAAAATGAAATGTGCTATGTGATACAGTTTTCTGTCAAACACTTGCCTGCTTGTTCTACTGGAATTACAGAGATTTTCCATTAATTTTAACAGGAGAAGGCTTCCATTTAATATAGATGCTCTTATACATTATTACAGATGAAGTAAAACTTACTGTGGCTGTAGATACCAAAAATACATTTTTTTTTTTTTTTTTTTTTTTTTTTTTTTTTTTTTCTATCCTTAAAGGTGTTCGGGGTAGCAGTTCTGTGACTTTCTAGTTCTTTCTAGTTTCTAATATCTTTACGTAGGATTAAAAAGCAAAAGTTTCCAGAGGAACTTGTGAGCTTTAGCAGTTCCTCTCTGTGTAGAAGATTCCTCTTTGATGCTGAGAAACCAAAGCTGTCTGGTTTTACACCAGTATATAGGGGTGGAAGCTGGGTCTTACTTCTAGAAGAAAACTGCTATTTTCTTCATTCTGAGACCCGTGCCATTAAGTGCTATAACTATGACAGTAAATTTGACAGATTTCATGCAGCATTTTTGTTCAGATTGCAACTCCTGAACAAAGAAAATTGCTGCTTTGTTTTCTAACTGTTGTAGAAACTATATGTCCTTAGAGCAACAAAAAAGTAATTAAAATGTATTTTATGTATTCATCAACCATAGCATCAACTCTTCTAGTTTGAAGAACCAAATGAATTTATTCAGTATTTTACTAACAACATCCATGGAGAATTAATTTGAAGAAAATTATAACACTACATAGATTATGAATGGAGAAAGAAAGTCAAGCTAACAGCTGACACCAGTAAAAAATACGAACTTCAGTTTAGTCCTGCTCTCTATCCCAAACAAAGCCAATACAATTGAAGGCAATCCAGTGTCCTCCCTTTCTTCAAAAAGGGTTCAGATTTGTTCTAACGACACAAACCCATCAAAAGCAATAGGAAAGCTGTCAGCAAGTGCATTGCCTGGCATGCTTAATTTCTATCCTTGCAGATGATGTAGGGGAGGAAGAGAATTTATCTTGATTCTATAATTCCAGATGTACATAAAAAATAAATTTTGACTTGCAGATTGAACATATTTCGTATAAAAATTACTGGCAAACAATATGAATGTGGCTTTCAGAAGCCATTTTAACAGTCCTTTTGCAGAGCAGAGGTGCAGTCTAAGGGAACAGTTCTCATTCCCATTTAGACCAGTCATTTGCCGCTATAAAAAGGAACTTAAAGATACACATAAAATATTAACATCCCTTTACATTACCAGAGAAATGTAAAGATTTATAAAGCCTTTGCATTACCACAGATATGTAAGTGGACTTTGCTGACATTGCTCAGCTCCAAAGCTTTATCGACAAAATCAGTTTCTAGTCTGAAAACACAGCAACTTTCTTGGTCCCTGACAATTTCAAAGAGCAGTGACAAATCCAGATTTGGCTCTTAGCAGACATTTTTGCCAAGATGATGAGAGAAACATGAAAAATAAAGTGCTCAAGCACATGATTTTATGCAGCTTTGTGCAGTGTGAGACAAGAAACTAAATCAGAACATCTTGTTATAAAAAAAGAACTATCACAAACCAAATTAAATTAGTATGTCAACATACAAGTGAAAATGTTTTCTAAAGAAGTCTGTGCAATACTGGAGACAAAGTTTTTCTTCTACACCATCCTTCCATGAATAAGATCTCAGCTGTTCAAAGTAATTACACCAAACCAAACATTTAACTATTGTACACAGTATGCAACTGATCCTCATTTCAGGCAAACAGATCATCACTACAAAATACATATTTACCTTCCTTTCAGGTATCAGATGAGTTTATCAGGGAACACTGACTCAAGATGCAAACATGACACTAGATTCTAGTCAGCAGCATGGTCCAAGGGTATCTGTTCCACAAACCACAGCAATGGTTACAAGCTCTGTAGCGTGGTGCTAAACCAATGCTGGTGCAAACATTTTAAACAGACACATTGAAAAACTATTCTTAAATGTTACTTAGCTAGTCTAAAGCTACTAAACATTATGGTGAATTATATTATGCACTTATCACATTCTTAAAACATACTCCACGACTCTGCTTAAATTACCAACACAAAAATCTGTAGTTTGCACGTGACTTATGAATATTTGGAAAACTATTATTTTATAGCTTACATAATTAGCATCATAAAGCAAAATAGCGAACATAATCTTTTGACTTTTTTTTTTTTTGAATGTCAGTATCTCAGGATATCGAAAAATTAGTTTTTATAGCCAAGGTTATGATTAAGCTGTCTCATGCACATAGCAAGGAAGAAGACTTTTAAACACAGCTCAGTGCACCGCACCATGCAGCAATGCAACAAACGCTCCTTGCTTTCATCAGCTTCACTGAGATTTGATATACCAGAAACACGTGAATGATTGACAAAAAATCTAACTGCAAATCAAGGAGCGGCAAAGAGAAGGTTAACAAAGTTCATTTGTGCTGCACTGAGGGAATCATGAAAAGGATTAAGCTGTCTGGTGAGAGCAGGGCTGGGCCGTGCTGCCCGCCCAGTGACTGCCCAGCAAACACCACCTCCACATCACATGGCCTCACATAGTAGTAAATTACAGTTGCTGAGCAACAGCAATACTGGCGCAGATGGCTGACTACAGTTGACATCTTTAGCTATGCAGATTAATTTATTATTTACTTGTGTAAAAACTGGACGGGCCAGCTTTCTGGACTAATGAGAAAACACTCCAACATATTGTAGAACATTGCTCAATTAAATTATTGGGAAACTATTCCCCATGCAGAGGGATTTGCCTCTATGTTTTGCCCCTTACACAAAAGGGAAGAAAAGAGGGAAAAAAACCACAGAGCATCACTGTTATTTCTACATTGAATCCTTAAAGTAAAGCAGAACTGTAGGCACATGGTCTTCCTCTAAGACAGAAACAATGTGAGAGTTTGCTTAAGAATATACCACAGAGAGAAACAGTATCCTATACTTTCATAACCCTTCTATTTGAGGATCTTTACAATTTTCCCAAATGTCTATGTGGCAGCTGAAGCTAGGGGCAGAACTACAGGAACTATAGTAACTTCATTTCATCACAAAAATTGTGAAAAATCTCCATTTGCATAGAAATTGCAGTGTTAGTAACACTGGAACACCCCAAGTACTCTTTGTACCAAAGCAAATATTTCACACTTTCATGGTTTTTAAATGACAACTAAACAAGTCTTGTTTGCATCTGCTCTCTGATCAATTTGAACCCAGACTACAGTCCATCGGTTTTACAGAACTCCTCTTGCTTTACTTCAGCACAGTTAAGAGCTGGTATCTAAATTAATACTTTGAAAATTTTAAAAAAGTCTTGGGTTTTGTTGGAGTTTTTTTAAACTCATTTCTATACAACTTATGATGATTATAACAGCTGACAATCTGTTATAAAATTGATTTTTCCTAGTTTGTCCTGCTTTACTTGTTTAACACTTATATCCCCCCCTCCAAGTTCAAACAGGGTGTAGAGTTTCAAAGCTATTTTTCCAGATATTAAAAAACTTCAGATTTTGTTGCATGTCACTACCCACAGTGATGGCAGTTTTATTCTTGTTTATATGTAATTTCCAGTCCAAGTTGCATTCTGGTTCTTATGCACAACTACAACACAGCAGGGTTTAGACTGCAAACCACAGGGAATACTTCAATCAACAGCTTCCTTTACTGTCATGTAATCTATGAAGATTTAATAGACTAATTTCTATTAATTTTATTGTAAGTATAAGCAAAATTTATCTGGATTCACCACAAGAATTATAGTCAGCTTCCTTATTTTAAATTATTATATATTGTTCTCCCTATACAACCTAATAATAATGAAAACAACTGAAGAAAATGCTTTTCTGACTGTTTAAATTCTGTTTAGTTACTGACCCTACTTCATGCCAAGGTATGTTTAGGATATTTAGAGCTGCAGGATTTTAATAAAAACTAATACAAATACCAAAAATCATTATAAATATTTGAACTAAAATATTATATTTTTAATCAAATGTTGTCATATTATTATAAATAAAAATAGAGGCAGAAAGAAAGCAAAAAAAAAAAAAACCACAAGACAATAGTGTGCAGTACAATTGATATGGAAAATTTCTAGCCTTACCAAAAAAAGTTAAAAAAATAGACATCCCCTCCCCCACCAAAATTTACAATAACAAAAAAAGAAAATATTTCAAATTGTGTTAAAATTTTTTCATGTTGAATTGAAAAACAAATGTGCAATCCTGCAAAAAATTCTATTTGATCAGAAACCATACACTCCACTTTGAGACAGTCAACTGTTTGGGGTTTCTTATCCCTCCTCTTGGAGTTTTACCCCTCCTCTTTTTTCCACTAGGAAAGTCAGCTTTGGTAAAGACACATTGTTTGAAAAAAATAGTCAGAAACAATAAAATATTTTTTAGAATTCACTTTACCTCTACCCAGACGAACTTCTGGCAAATCCTACATGAATACACAGCTTCACATTATCTGAGTGTACAATTTTCATTAAGTATCTATGTATAAAATTATATCTGGCTCTGAGATGAATTTTAAATGGTCTCTTAACACCAAAACAATGTATGAAATATGATCTCATGTAGATAAAATCCATGTAGAATAACCCCTCCTCAAAAACGACCTAGAAGACAGGCATCCACATACGCACAGACACACATCAGAGGTGGGCTCAAGTAGCAGAGCCCACACACAGCCAAGTGTCCAACATTAACAGCTTTAACACTCTACTTGATCATCAGCTTTACAGATGACCATCATAAAGAATGTAATGACTTTGTTATTACACTTTAAACCTTTGCTCATTCTGTGTTGCATGTATCTTCCAATAACTAGTTCACAGGGAATGAAAATTTACTCCAGATATTTAGCACATGCACTGATCATTTAGATTTAACTATAGCAGTTCATGCCTTTTTTCCTCAAGATGTCTTTGTTCATTTTCAGAAAGCCTACTCCTGTCTGAATGTTCTAAAGGGCTGAATCTTTTTTGGGAAGTGCTGGTTTCTGTTGCTAATGGCTCATGGGAGGGGTTTGGGAAAATATAATGGTAAAAAAATTAGAAAAATAAGTCACCACGTAATAAAAGATACACTTCCTACAAAGTTCTGATGTACATGAAAGTGGAATAGAGTACCAGTCTTCAAACCCGCTCATATAATTTTTTTCATTACTTTATGCAACTGTTGCTAGGCAGTCATGTGCCATGGTGATGAGTGGAGTATGAATACCTAGACAGATCAGAGAGACATATGTTACTGAACACTTAGGTATGGTGTGTTTTCTCTCCAGACTGCTGTACAAAAGCAAGATACCAACCATCCTTCTCCCCCAAGAGGACTTCCATGTCAGATGGGTCAGAGGAACTGTTCAAGGGGTCTGACCTTGTGGCAAATACAGGTATCACTTTCTGCTCTTAGTTACAGAGTTCTCTCTAGCGAGTTAAAACAGACAGAGTGCATGTAGTACTGCATTTTAAATAGAGGTATAAATGAATAAAATGATTTTTTTTTTTATCTGCACTTTTTATAATGGTTTTACAATATACGCAATCTACTTCCTAAGCCAGTTTTTAAAGCTTGTTAAATTCTTTTCAGAATCAGCTAGAAATATAGAACATAGAAATATTGAAAGATCTATATTGGAAAAATTATTCACTCGATTAGTTTTGGAGATTGAGCTACCTAGTAAGAAACTTGTAAGAAGGCTATCTTAGGAAAGCAATTCAAGCAGCTGCACAAGGGAAAATGTTAGAGAGCAAAAGTCTTTTTTTTTTTCCTAAATAAATGCATTCCACTCCTCACATCCAATTTGAAATTATTGCTTCCCAATCAGCAGTGTGTTTAACATAAGCAATAAGATCAGCAGCTACAAAGGACATGGGAAAAGCACAATGCAGGATTCCAGAAACATGAAACATGGCAAAAAGAACAGGAGGGAATGCCAAAGTACAACAGTAAAGTCAGTAAGTGCATGGGTAAGACACAGATTTTCAGTCAATAATACTTCAGAACTTAAAATACAAGAAGCCAAAAGAAAAAACTTGCACCATAAACAAGAAAACTGACAGTCAAGTCACAAACCATGGTTTTCCTGATAGATGGGAAGAAATGGATAAAGTATTGTAAAAGAGGAATCAGAAACTTTTGTCAATAAGCTAAATACTGAAAGGAAACAGAAAATAGAAGGAAAATTTGATAATAACTCAAGTGGGAACCTTGGCAGCTGAAATAAGTGAATTTTTTGTATGTGCCAGAGTGGGTTCTATTAACTTTGATCCCAATGTTCAGTAATAAAGTCAGATGTGATTTGTGTCATACTTCAATGGCAGACTGGAGCAGGACACCCACCATGAAGTTTCAGCAAGACAGCTGGTGGTGCAAAGCTGAGCAAATGAGAAAAGCCTGAGTGGGAATCAGGAGATTGGAACTAATAGCTGAATAAATTAGATGTCCAATACCTTCATTTACTGAAATGATTTCATCATGAAATAAATGCATATCCTGTGTTTATTTCAATGTGTAATATGAAATTCAAATCTGCTTTTACATATGTATGCAATCAGTTAGTCTTAAATGCAGCTGTATTTATCGTCTAAAAGTCCTGAATTTCACACTTACAGAGTACCCACTTCAAAAAAATAGTAGTTATTCACAAAATTTCCAAATTCTTGAAAATCTTCTTACATAAACTCTCTCTCAAAGCCTGTTTATTTGAACACGCCAAAGTTGTTGACTATTTCCATAGGAAATCTGAAGCTTTTAAAGGAAGACAAACTTGGGGCTCCAAGAGATTCCAGGAGCACACTATGGAAATGAACAACTCAGCAAATAAACGTAAGGAATTCTGGCCTAAAAACATTGGCAGAATTTGAAGGCAAAGTTTTGTAATAAAATTTCCTCTTTGACTTTCTTATCAGTACATCACATTTCTTGCCTGTTATGTATAGATATATCTTTTTTTACACCAACAGTCCAGAATGACCTTTCCTCATGTAGACCCTGAAATACAGACACCTGGTTAGTTGCAGAGGCTCTGAAGTTTCTGCACACAGATGTTCAAGTCACTCTTTTTCCAGTTCAGGCTTTAATGCCAGCTATCTCAATCCTCAAATTTACTAAACTCAAAGAAGATATTACACTTCTAAACCAAGCAATGTTCTACCAGCGGTTACTGCAATTAGTCTTTCAGGCTTAAATTTGCAATTTTAACAACAAATCAATAGATCATATTGCTAAATGCAAGAAGTCTGCTGTTTGTTACCAGGTACCCACAAATAAACGTGCGCTAGAAAGAAAACCAATGGCTTGCAATGTCCTTAAATGATTGTGGTGCTGAGTACACAGGTTGCCCAGAAAGGCTGTCAAGCCCCCATCCTTAAAGATATTCCGAACTGGCTAAACCTGTTTTAGGTGACATTACTTTGAGCAGAAGCTTAGAGTACACCATATCCAGAGGACCTTTCCAGCTTCAGAAATTCTTTGATTCAATTTTGAACATATAGGTAGTATTTACCAGCTTCAAAATACAGTAGCAGTCTGTACTTCTTCCTGTGTGCATCTCAGATTAGCTAAACTAATACCAAAGCAAGACATAAAAAAGTTTTCCAAATATTCCTTCTATTTATCAACAGTTAGTCTTTAATGCCAGGTCTACTACGCCTGAATTTCTATACATTGACAAAAGTGTTGGTACTGAAAACAAACCCAAACTACACCGCAAATTTAAAATTTGCATATCAGGATGTACAAAAAGCTGTTCAAGCAGTAAGAAGAGATCAAACAGTCACATGAAGCCTTATTCCCATGCAGAGGAATAAAAGATATGTATAAGCAATAAATGAAGTTACCACAAACATCAGGTTAAAATAAATTCATTTGAAGTCCTAGTATTGCTTTCTATTCTATTATATTTTATAACATTTTTATGTTATAGACTTACAGCAAGAATGGTGATCAAGATTAGAAATAGTCCGCAGAGATCTTAACATCCCACAAGAATGAAATAACCCATGTACCACCAAGCCAAACTCATGACTCAGGTTTTCAACTAATGAACACTGACACAGTTGTAAAGCAAATTCACTCCACATCCTTTCCTAAGCCACACACTGGAGCTATGAAGACTGATTTTTNGGGTGTATGAAAACTTATTTTTTTTTTTTTTTTTTTTGCTTAGTTGGTTCTTATAGAAAAAAAAATTATTTATCTGTAAATACATTTATGCATGAGTATTGTCAAATTATAAACATAGAGAGCAGGTGCTTAAAGTCAGTCAAAATAAGACAAAAGTCATATTAGGGTTTCTCCTCTTTTTATATGAAGAGATTAGAACATATTTCTAAATCTATATGAGCAGAAAACTATTACCTTTTTTTTTTCCTCCAGTTTTACCCATAAGCAGTTTTCTGAAATAGCATTAATTTTTTCACTGAGCTTGTTAAGTTATCATGATGATGTACTGTAGCATATCTGATGTTTCAACATAACAAAGGTAAACTTAATTCTTTGCTCTGGTAGTGAAAATTACTCACCTCTGTGATATGAGGATTAGGATTGAATCCACACAGGCTGCAGACTACAGTGTGACACTGGGTGCACGTGTTGTAGTTGGCCTTTTCGGGAGTGTGCAGCAGCAGCTCGGTGGTTGTACAAAGAGGACAGAAGGTTTTCTTTGGGGTAGACTCGGTGGGTTGGCTTGCACCAGCTTGCTTTTGCTGTGGAGGTTTTTCAGGCCCTGGTTGCTGGCCAGGCGGTTTTGTAAGTCCTGGTTGTTGTGCCAGGGGCTTTGTGGGGCCTGCAGTCTGAGAAGGTGGTTTCATAGGCCCTGCCTGGGGTGGCACTTGTTTTACAGGCCCTGTTTGCTGCAAAGGCGGCTTCCCAGATCCCGGCTGTGGTGGCTGTTTTGCAGGTCCTGTTTGCTGAGCAGATGGCTTTTCAGGTCCAGGTTGCTGAGAAGGCTGTTTTGGAGGCCCTGCCTGCTGCGAAGATGGCTTTACAGGACCTCCTTGCCGTGCAGGCTGCTGCGATGGTTGTTTCGCAGGTCCTGGCTGCTGTGATGATGGTTTTGTGTGAGGTGGTGCTTGGGATGTCGTTTTAGCGCTGTCTGGTTGCTGTGGGGATGGTTTTGTTGGGCCTGATGAAGGTTTTGCAGAAGTTTGTTGCTGAACAGGTTTCGCTGGTTCTGATGGTTGCGGCTGAGATTTCTGTGGTCCTCGCGGCTGGGGTGGTTGTTTCGCTTGCTCTTGCTTAGCATCTGCTGGTTGGCCATGGCCTGGTTTCTGAACTTGTTTTGGTTCCCCAGGCTGCTGCTGCTGCTGAGGCACTGGCCTGGAAGACTCCGTTTGTTGGAGGGTAGGTCTTTGTTGTCCTTGCTGTTGAACAGCTGGCTTCGGAGACTGCGGCTGAGTTGGATGTTTCGCAGGGCTCCTCTGCTCCCCAGGTTTCCCTTGCTCTTTTGGGGTAACTTTTTGTTTCCTACTGGCTTCTTCATGGGTTGTATCTGAATCCGATATCAAATCAAAAGGATTGAATTTGTTCACAACTGAAGTGACTGCACTCAATGGATTGGCTTCTGAGAGAAAACTGGGCATCATGCTTGGCTTCTGATCTTCCTTAAAATCAGTCCTGGACTTTGATTCCCGTAGACTAAGAGAAGAAGGGCTTCGTCCAGGGGCCCGTTGTTCTGTCTTCAGCACATCTACTGTTCTGCTTTTACTTAAACCTGGTGGTCCTGGATCTGGAGGCTTACCTGATTGTCTGGGATGGCGGCTTGTATCAAGTTCAGGATGCCTGCAGAGAGAAAATGTAATAAAATTAAAATAATGCCTAATACTAGAAAAATGAGAGAAAATAAAATGCATCAGTAACCCGGGATGTGCACTGGTAGTGCTGTGAAGTTTCTCAGTGCTTAAGTGTTTTCAAGATCAAGGTTTATAACAAGGTGCGCGTAAAAGATACTTAAATAATCATTGCTCTTTAAAGGCTTATACAAGTATTCAGTCATAGATTGTTTTATTCTTTAGAAAATAATCTAATACAACAGCATTTAACTGGTTATCTTTTCTTTGAGAATTCTGAAGAATTCAAAGCTAGAACTTCCTATTATACCTGTATCCAAATGATTAACTCTCCCCGCTACTCCTTGGGATACAAAAACAGGGAGACAGAAGACCAAAAGAAACAGAAGTGTCAAAATCAGCAGATCAAAGTACAGCCATACAAAAAAAAAAACAATGCACAATGCAAAATGCTTATGTACTTGTGTTCTGGCTACTTGTACAAAATTTCGATATATTTACAATTCAATATGCAGCAGGGGTTTAAACTCCTAAAATTCACATATGTTTAAGGAGTATATGCTTCTTTGTAAAGTATTTATTTTGGCACCCATCCACTCACAAATCAGAAGAGTCTTCCATCAGATAAAGCAGATGTCAGTTCACAGTTAGCCCTGAACCCTTTTTTCTTCTTTGCAAATAGCTACCATACTCCTTCTCAGCCTCATCCCAACAACTCAGACTGCCCAGTATTAAAAAAAAAAAAATCTTATTAAATTAGAGAATTGGGAAAAATCCTTGCAACAATATTTTGCTATATGTTCATACAGGAGAAAATAAAACTAAGAATGTAGGAAATCAAGACCATGGCTTCCTATGTGGCACAGTATTTTACTTGTTGCTATACTTGGCTGTAGCTGGGGAAATATTGTATTTGCTGCTAATGCTCAGGGATGTACGTAATAAAATATTCTATTCAGTGCTATCACTGAGCTTCTGCTGGAAGATATGGTGTTCTCTTCAGTGTCACAGAAATATTGCAACCAAAAAATTTTCACTTTTCATTTTGAGAGAACCAGTCGACTCTGATCTTAGTTTTCCAGACATGACACTTCTTCTTGGGAATTCATGAGCAAGATAAGCAATCACTTATTACATTTAACTGCATTCATTGATGGATAAATTAATAAATGCACAATTTTAAGAGTTTTGTCAGAAGTCTGCAGAATTATCTACACTAGCCATATTAAAAAATGTATCTTACATTGTTAATGTCACCATGAGTTTACCACTATTTCTGATTAATATTTAGTTTCTATTACATGGATAGCAATGGCAAGACAAAAGAAGAAAGCTAAGTGGTAGACATTTCTGTGCATGTAATTCTCACAACACGGGATTTCTCATAATCTTGTATCTGACTTTTTCTGGTAATTAAAAATTTCCACAAGTAATACTTGTTAGGGACAAACTATTTCCAGCCTTCCACAGCTCCATTTATCCTTTCCCATTCTTGTGTACGTATTGACCACAATACTTGGAAGTTTATGACCTTAATGTGCAACCCACTGAAGTCAGTAGGTGTTTTTCCACTGGCGTCAGTGAACACTGATTAACTCCTAAAGAGGATAGTTTAGAAAATCCCAATGATAAACTAATTCTTCCAAGTATTTGGCATTTTTGCTTGTTAAAAGAGCAATTTTATACTCTCATTAGCAACTAGGTAGGTCTACCTGCAGTTCTGTTTCTTGTTATTTAGATAAGCACTCTAGGTTTATCTGAGGAGGCACTGCTTACCATATGAAAACCTTTCAATTGGTCTATTATCAGCAGCTTGGTACTCTTCCAGCATTCATGTTTGTAAACGTTCAAACTCTTGGAAGGCTTCATTCAACAATGATAAGAGTGAGAAGGGAGAGAGGCGAAAAAAATCAACAGTACTATTGAAATTCACGTCTAGAAATAGAGTACCATGCCCAAACCTTACAGTGTGAAGATAGAATAGAAAGGGTTGGGGGGAACCCCAAATGAAAAAAGAAGCAAAAAACTCCAACTGTTTTTAGAAATTTAACTTGGAAATTAGCAAGAAAAAGTAACTGTGGATCCTTACTGGAGTAGAATTCTGCTCCAGCTTGCATTTTTATCAAATAATGTGTTCCATAAATTTCCACCTGATCAGATATCAGGACCTGAAATGAGATCAAAACTCAGGAATCTAGGAGATAAACTCAGGTGATTCTCTTCAAGGCTGCTGGTGTATGCTGAAGACCTGACTTGTCTTGCCTTTGTACGTAACAATGTTTCTAAGCAATGGAGACAGAGTGTGGTTAGCTAGTGGAAGAAAAAGCCTTGAAAAGACAAGCTTCTTGAGAAAGGTTACTTCTGTCAGAAGCCAGAACTTGCTCCATTTAGTTTGAGGCACCGGAGAGTTGAAGTCTTCTTTTCTACAACCATTTTACAACCAACTACAGACTGGAATTGAAAAATTTTAATTGAACTGGAGAATCAAAATCCTCAAACTAAATCTTGTATTTATTTCACAAGAATTTTCTAACTTTCAAACCTTTTGAATCATTAAAAGCCCACAGTTGTTTTAAAGCCTTCAAACCAGACCCAACAAACAAAATAATTTAGTTCTCCCTCACAGAATGGTTTTCTTTGTGCTGCTGTTTTTCCCCTCCCTTTGGTCTTGATTCATGGAACTCATCTGTATTCATTTACATATTACAGCCAAATCAAAGCTTACTTTGGAGTAAGCAGAGATTTAACAAAAAGATCAATAGTCGAGTTCTTCAATTCCATAACTACAAACACCTATTAAGGCCTTTTCTCCATCCATCAGTATAAACAGCTTCAAAGACAAATGCAGTAACAATGCAACTCAAAGATAGTTAGATCTTTTCATATCTACAGACAAGATAGGTACAAACTTACACATACCCCGGTGATTAATTTGTTGGGTTTTTTTGTGACTAGAATGATGACACTAAAAATATATATTTCTTCTGGAAAATACACCATAAATATGCTTCAGAAGTGTTACACTCATCAAGACTTCTTAGCATTTCTTACCAAAATGAAGAAAAAAATTTTTATTGATATCTATTGTGACCAACTTATTGAACTGGAGGAAAAAAAAAACAAAACAAAAAAAATAAA
This sequence comes from Eulacestoma nigropectus, assembly GCA_013397775.1. NCBI lineage: Eukaryota > Metazoa > Chordata > Aves > Passeriformes > Eulacestoma > Eulacestoma nigropectus. The sequence continues at coordinate 953,101 of VZTE01000869.1, read as the reverse complement.
CCACAAAAAAAAAGACAACAACAAAAAAAATCCACACCACCAAGCATCTGTATTAGATGGTCATATATTCAGTTGGTCATCTAGTCCTTTCAGATATAGAATAATTCCTCAGGAAGTGAACACTGGCACAGTTACAGAATCATTTGATGAAGCTGGAACAAATGGAACTTGCTTACAAATTGACTGTGTTTGTTTCAGATAAATTTCCCAACCATGAATTTTCTGAAGACAGGTAATTGAAATAGGATAGAAAGATTTCCACAGATCCTAAACATCTCACTGGAACCTCGAGAATGAAACATTCATTTAAAAAAAAGTATTAAAAAAAAAAAAAATTAGTAGGTACATTTGAATTAGTTCACTTTAGGTGCTCTATATCTAAATGCTCATATCAAAATTCACAAGACTTAAAAGCTCAAAGCCTATAGAAGTTCTAGAATGTACAGCATTCATTTTAAGGTGGTAAAGGTGCAAGTATGTTACCTGGCACACGTATTACTTACTATTAAAAAGTCTGTATTTGCAAAAAATTGTTACCTCGGGACACCATCTATCATGAGGAATTTGTACACTTTAGGATTACTTTGGGTGCAGGAATGAGAGCATTTAGAATAGGAAATAATTATTAGAGTCTAATGTTATAATGGAAATCACAAAGGAAAAATCCAGTTAACATGTTAAAAACTAACAGACACTCCAATAAGGAAACTGCCAAAATCCAAAGCTATAGGAACTGAAAGCCAGAATTCCTCTTTTGATCACACTCTGTTGCTTAGCATTTGGACTGGGAAAAAAAAAAAGGAAAAAAAACTAGTTCCAGTTTTAGTCTGGGAGAGGGTAGAGAAGTAGTAACTTCATTACAGTGGGATAGGCACAAAGATACTATGATGGGAACTGCTATAATAGTCAAATTTGACATTCTGACGTAACGAAAAAGGCTGTAATTCACAAATTTAGAGTGCCTTTACTTTAAATAGAGGGTGGAAGTATGGTATGCTAACAAGATCAAAGTAGCTTATGATATAAATATGTTTGTAGGAAAGCAGCCATTTATAAATGCAGAGATATTCACATTGCAATGAGTTCAGCCTATTCTAAAGACTTCCAAGAACATTTATCCTTATTTTTTCATGCTAATTTTCCAGTAAAAAGTAAGTTTCAAAGTACTTGTGTCTTTGTTCATAGACTGTTATATAAAAGGGAATTTTGAGCTTAGTTTCATGGAACTAAAGAATATTTCTTTTCCCCATTAACACCTATAGAAGCTGTGCAGAGACCTGAATTGAATGGGAAATTTTATTTTAAACACAGTGCTAATGCCTGATCAATAATTAAGCAAGACATAAAATAGGAATATTTGACTTCCAGTTTTAAAAAATGGAGACCATCATCTCAGGTATAATCTCAGTGACTACAGTCATTTGCCCAAGAATTAATTTAGCCCCACTACCCTTGCCTCTCTTCTAGAATTCACTTATATAAATCTGATATTATATAAACTGAATATGCATTTATGTGCGGTGAGGTCAATGCACAGTGAAACAGTTAGTCGAGGAGGTTTCTTTCTGCTTCCTCCTTCAAGACAAACAACACACCCAGCCCCGGAGTCGGAGAGCAACAGAGGCGCTGGCCTTGGATGACGGGCCCGGGCGGGAGGGGGTTCAGGACCGAGGACAGAGACAGAGGCGGGGCAGGACTCGTGGCTCACGACCGCGACACGGGGCCGGAGGAGGGCCGGTGGTTCAGGACCGCAGATAGTGGCAGCCCCGAGGAGCCGGGCGGGGAGCGGGCTTGTTGCACGTCGGGCTGTGAATTCGCTGAGGGGGAGGGAAAGAACGGGGAAGGAAATTACCCCAGCCTTCGCAGAGGCACAATGAGGTAAAGCCATGACTAACCAGAACACTGAATGCCGTGGCAATCAAATTAATCTATAATTTGGCCTCTCCCTTTCCAACTGAAAAAGGAAAAAAAGAAAGAAACCGAGAGGAAAAATAAGGGTGAAAAAATAGACTGAAACAGACCTCCTCAATCCATGACTATTTAATGAAGCCAGATGATAGTTGCAGAGGTTCAGAACTGGCAGAGTAATGGCCAGCAAATGTATTATGCCTAAAAGCTTTGGAAGATTCAACAAGATTCCCTCTCCAGACGCTTGCAGAACCCATCCGCCCCGGGGAGAGCTTCCCTGGCTACTACGAGAGCTGTGGGGCATCCAGCCCCGTAAACCACACACCCGCGCACAGAAAACCAGAACGGTGTCTGCACATCTCTCCCCGCCCCGACACAGAAACGGCCCGTGCTCCAGATCAGTGCAAGGGAGGAACGGAGGGCGCAGCCCACGAACCGGGTACCGCCGCTATTATCAGAGAGCACTGTAGTGGGGAAAGCCAGAGGGTGCAGGCTCCGTCCTGGTGCCCGCGCCCGTGCAGCCACCCCTTCCCTCCCTCTGCCAGCAAAATGGAACGCCGGCTCCGGGTGCAGCGGGCCCAGATCGTATTGCGACTCGCCCCCCGCCCCACCGAGAGGAGACGGAGAAGGGGGAAGGGAGGAGCGGGAGAAGGGAGATTTTCCGTGCATGCCTTTGCATGGGAGGCGGCTCCGCGCCGGCGAGGTTCCCTCTGGGCAGCCCCTGCGCCCTTGACATGACAGCGGCGATCTGCCTCCTCTCCTCCTCGCTCAGCTGGCTCAGGTCCGCCTCCACCCCGGCCGGTACCAGGCTCTGCAAGGGGGCCGCGGGGCCGCCGCCATCCCCGGCTGCCGCCGCCCCTTCGGGGAAGGCGCCCATCCCTTCG
>VZTE01000869.1:901968-950102 GCA_013397775.1 Eulacestoma nigropectus | reverse complement strand
TGCCGGGGGAGTGCGGCGGTGCCGCCCGCCGCGCTCCGCCGCCCCGCGCAGCGCAGCGCATGCTCCGGGCGGGCGGCTCCCCCACGCTCCTGGCCCGCCCCGCGCCCCCGCCTTTAAAGGCACCGCCGCCCCCGCCCCGCGCACCCGCCGCATCTTCGGGGATTGAACGGGGACCCGCTGCCACCCCCGCGGGTGCTGGCTCCCGTTCTCCTCTTCTCTGTGTACATGGACGTGCTCGCGAGCAGTTAAAGCTTGAAGGAGCCTCGCTCGCCCAAAGCAAGAAGAGGGACTGAAAGACGCCTGGAGGACACCCCCGCAAGTAACCCCTTCAGAGTAGAGTCAATGACGTCAGGTTGCTCCGTGCCCTGAACAGCAGAGTTTTGAATGTCCCTATGGATGGAGATTTTACAGCTTCTCTGGGTCTGTGTTTCAGTACTGGACCACCATCATGATGACTGGCTCAACCATGTCAGTGTCATTCCAGGACTGATGAGCCCCAAACTGGACACTGTACTCCTAATGCAGTTTCACAACTGCTGAATATATTGAGAAGAATCACCTTCTCCAGCCTTCTGGCCACACTTGAGGTAGCAGAGATCATCAGTAGCAGGCAGTCAGTCTGCCTCTGGCATTTTTTGTCACAACTGCATACTGCTGAAATACATTTCACCTGGATGTTTGCTGCAAAGTTGCTTTTGAGACAACCTATCCTGATGCACGGAGTTACTCCTTCCCCGATATAGGACTCTACACTTGCCATTCTTCAAGATTTTTGTGCCAGCCCATTCTCCCACCTGTCAGTAGCCCTGCTCTTCAGTGTATCTACTATTCTCCAAGCTGAGATTTGCTGAGGGTGTATGCCATGCCTTTGCTCACGTCAGTAACAGAGACGTTACATATCATTAGTCAGAAAAATGCAAATAGTAACATGCCATCATTGGACATGATGCAAATAGCCACAACCAGTTTGAGCCTGATAATTCAGTCTATTTTTCATCCACTGTACAGGTCTCTCTCATTGGGTTATAAGAGTGCTACAGCTGATCATGCTGAAAGCCTGATGGAGTAATTTACCTGGGGTTAAACACATGCTGTCTGTTTTTAATAACCTTTCTGTCCTTTGTCTGCTTGGACATGGCTTCTAAAGGGAGTTGCTCTGTAACTTTCCCAGGAAGAGTACCAGCCACATTAGTCAAACTGCCTGGTAGTTCTCTTGTGGATCTCCTTTTTGATGATGGGTATAGTGCTTGCTTTTCTTCTGGTCATTAGGGACCTTTCCAAGTGACTTTCTGAAGATGACTAACTTTGCAGTAGCACCGACCACCTCATCACCCTTTGATCTATCCCATTTAGTGCCATAAGCTTCTGCATATCCAACTGGTTTGAGTGCTCTCTGTCTTACTCTACTACAGCTCATGCTTTCACTCAGAGACTCGGAAGACTAGAGGACAAACCTAATCCATAAAAGCCATGGCAAAGAGCCACTAAGTGCTGTGGTTTTTGCCACTAGTTTTCCTGCCTCATTGATCAGAACCAAGTTTTTACCAAATCCTTCTTAGAGATCTTACTAAATTGGGGCTGCATTTTCCATATTCAAATGTGTTTGTTAAGCAACTAGATCTTCATAAATATAATTTGTTTTAGCAATGAGGATGTGACAGAATTTGGTACTCTTGCTTGTCTCCTTCTTTAGATCCATTAGTACTTTGCTTCAAACACAGCTGTATGCATATGAGCTCCCAAAATGACCTACATAAGGATGCTGTACAAATATTTATAGTGTTCTTGTCTTGTAGCAGAGATCATTTTTCCAGTACTGGTTCACAGTAAATGATGAAACTAGTAGCAGCTGGGGGCTTCCTACTTTTTTCTTGAGTGACTACAAGTTACCCATCAAAAGAACAGCTTGGCAGAGAACATGATAAAGCACAGAGGGAAAACTCTCTAAGTGGAGTAGCATGACATGAGTGTAAGTGGCTGCCTCTTCACAGGGTGTTCTAGGTAAAGACACCAGAAAAGCCTGTGGAAAAGGCAACACACAACACATTCACACCTGAAGGAAGGTGGATTCCTTTGGTGTGTGAAAAACACAAAGTCCAGTTAAGAGTGTTAGAAGGAAGCAAATACACATCTCCACATCATTTTGCAAACGTGAACATCAGGTACTTAATTACGAATAGATGTGCAAAGTGCTGCTGCACGGAGGAAGACAAATGCAAAACAAAGATGGGGAAAGACGGATTTAATCAGTGAAAACATTTGGTTATCTGATACTTACTAATGTGAGCATTCATAATACTCTTAAATATTGAATATTTTGTGGTGAGTGGTGTTTCTGTCCTTTAGTTGGTTAGTCTAAAAGTTTATAATGTTCTCAAATGAAAGTTTTCTAAACAAGCAACTTCCCTATATTTCTTCATTCAAAGCCAAATAAGTAACTAGCGTTTCTGTCTCAGACGGACAAGTTGTCTTTTGTTTAAAATCAGATGGCATATGTTGACTATAGATGCAGACAAAACAAGCAAGATCAAAACACAATAAATTCACTCAATAAAACAATTAAAACTGGGGAAATAGGAGTTCTGCTGATGCCTACTGTTTAAAACTATATACACTGTTTCTATTTCACTGTTAACATGTCCTCAGATAGAAGATAGGAGGAAGACATATAACGCCTAAGGAAGTAAGCTGAGCTCAAAAAGAGGCAAAGGATGAGAAATGACCTTCAGTGGGAAGTTCATTATTGGCTTTGCTGCAGCCAAGGATTTCACCTTAAAAATTATTATGATTTCAACTATCTTAGGGATTTTTGTGGAAACTGTCCCTTTTCACAGTTTTGTGACATTTACCTTTTCTTATGAAACAGCATGGAATCAATAGTTATCTGTTCCAGAAGTCCTGCTGCAGGCCTGTTTTCCCTACATCCTATCATTTCCACATCTTTCTCCCTATATACTTTATGGTCTGTCCAAAAGTGACAAGAACACTCTCATTTTGGCGTTACCACAAACCAGTGAAACTCACAAACTGATGAGGCATAAGATTCTGTTGTAGCAAGGAAAGAAGAGTTATCAAATGAATCAGCCTATTTCTCAAAAATCGTAACATCTAACTTGCGAGAAACACCTCATTGGTACCAGGACAAAAATGCTTATAAAAAGAATTGCTTAATCTCTAACAGAGAAAAATATGATTAAAACCCTTTCAGAGATAAAACCATCCTTTAAAAAGTGTATGCAAATTAGAGTTATTTCTGCAAATTTAGAGACAGAGATACAAAAGCAAGTTGCCTTTTCTTTTATACTAGGTAATATAAAAAGGATAATCATGAATAGCAGCAAATCAAACTACCCTTTGAGGACCTGTTCACAATCTTTGTAGAATTTTCTTTGTATCCGTTTGAATCCAAAATAGATTAGCACAATCCACAAACATTTATGTATTTTACATTGAGGCCATACATGGCATCTTTATCCCTGCAAAAAAAAAAAAAAAAAAAAAGACAGANAAAAAAAAAAGCACAGCATATTTGAAGTGATGTAACTTCATTCAGACTGAACACTGTGCTTTATCAGTAATGCAGTGCTTTCATCAGGGCCTGACCACTTTGGTATGCAAACTAGACTCATCAGATCTCCAAAGGAGCCAGTCCAAGTTAGAGCTGAGTATGCAGAAGCAGCACAAGGACACTAGTTCATCTTTTGCCAGTGCTGAATCCGATCTAGGGCACGGGAATCTCAGTTAAGAGTGAATCTGCAGCACTAAAATGAGCGCTTGAAGTTAATTTACTGATTAACAACATTGAAGGCATCCGATTCTCTCATCAGCAGGCTACTTAGTATAGATGTGCTCTTTACATTTTAGTTGAGGAAAAGCCATTTAGTAGAGGTTGGAGAAGTAATGCTAAGGCTATCAGAAGAAAGGAAGAGGTCAGTAACACCTTGGCATGAACTAGCAAAATGGGAGAAACTTTTATATTTTAATAATATGCCTGGCACTGTGCCCAGACAGAAGTGAAGGAGGTAGAAGGTGTGTTAATTGTTAGCAATTACCAGAGACTGTACTGATCAGTACCACAAAAGAAGATAGAGGAAGCTGGAAGAGAAGCTAGAATTTGCATAGACTTATTTATAAAACTCTACACATTAATGATTTTATATTATAACTTCTACAAATACTTAGCTAAATGTTGCAGTGCCCCTATCCCATTTATCTACCTCATTTCAGAGATACAGAGGCTGTGGAATTTAAAAGAGATGTCTAAGGTGCATCCTGCAGTTAAGTCCATCTGCTATATAGAATGAGCAATGTCTTGTGATGATAGCTCTCACCAGCAAGGCTTCTTGTCCCACAAGTTCTAATTCTGTGTCGAAACTGCACTTAATCTAAATACCAACCAAAGTTTGGCTAAATACTGCACAGCAAATGTTCTTCAAGGTCATGACTACTCTCCAGTCTCACCTGAATTACTAGTCACCAAAACAACCAGTAAATGATGATAACAAGGTAGCTTGCAAAGCATTGTGTGTTTTTGCTCTTCTATTCAAATGCCTATAAATCTCTTCTCTCTGTATATAATTCTCTGTTCCATTACTTTGTAAATGCAGGTTGAGAAAATAGTGGAATAGTGAGCTTCCCTGTTTCAAAAAATCCTTCAAAACCCACCTACTAAGGAAAAAAAAAACCAACAAAAAAACACCTAACCCAAAATTGAATATAGCATAAAACCTCCCAGATAAGGTAAAACATCCTGGGCAGAATTATTTGCAGTTTTCCAGAGTACTTGAATGTCTGGGGTTTTGGGATACCATGCACTCTGATATAATAGCATTAATCTTATAGCATCCTTTTTAAGATTAAACAAATCACTTCTGAGAAGCCTCTGCAGATATCTAGCCTCATTATCATCAGTATAAGTGAAATAGGATTAGTACATGCACTTTACCCTACTGAATAGCCAGTGCATGAGCACCTGGCTAAGTTCTCCCAGCAATCTCACAACCACATTTTCTTACTTAAACAAAGTCTAGCAACTGACTACAGCACAGCAATGCTGATATGCTCACAATATGAGCATAATATAGATTAGTCACGGTGTTAAACATCTAATGTTTATTTGGAAGCAGTGTTTTCTACTACACAAATGGTGATTTTCATCTTAAAGTGAAGAATGGGACAAAATAGCGACTAATCTCAAAGGCTGTATCCTAAACAATGTGCAACAGAAATATTGTAGTTCTGTCCTGTTGTTCTCCAGTTCCTTTCTTTAATATGAGTTTACTCACCTGTGGCAGTTGAGTCCAACTAATAGTGGTACAGACATCACCCCAAAGAGTTCAACTTTTTTTTGCGTATATGGTGAAAGAGTCGTATGTGTAATTACTACAATTCAAGAGCAAACCCAAGGAAAAACGTAGGGAAAGATTTGAGCTATCACTAGCAGCAAGTTCTGATAAATTACATTAAAATAAAGAATTCGGTTTGCACCAGTGAGCATAACAGTGAGACCCTCAGTATCTTTCTCTTAGGATATTAATTGGTAAGATAAGAGTGTTGAAACTTCTAATTTCCTTAGCAGTTATCTCTTTCATGCCAAGAACATGGTAGGAAAAACTTCATAGCCTAAACAGAGGAAAGTCTTGCTAGTGAAATACGTATTTAGATTTTATGTTCAGGTCCTGCCTATGCCACAGAGAACAGGTTCACTTTAACATAGTGTTACATAGTTTTTCCTTCTAAATGGATCCAGGGAGGGGCAGGGTGTAGAGGGGAATGGACATTAAGATTCATTAGGGCTTTCAAATATAACTCTTTTGTATTACATGGATTTTGTCTAAAATCCCTAAGTATTGGCCAAGGTTACCATTTCCAAGGATAAGAGATTAAAGTTAAGTACCTATGTCCTCCTGTAGGGGCTCACAAGTAGAATGATAACAGGAAAGCAGAGCACACAGTTCCAGTGGGTACTGCTCATTGCTTACCATGTATAGAGTGACGTGTTGTAAACCATGTTAAATACACATTAACTAGGTTTTCTGCCATGAGCTACCGTCTCTGTGATGGAATTAAAAAGAAAAAAATAAAAAAATTATCTTTGATCCCTAGAATGGGCTCTGGATACTGCTCATTTCAGGTAAAGTAAACAACAGACTTTATCCCAGAAAGTATATCTATTCAGGACTAAGAAAGTTTACCCTTCTTCTCAGATATGTACTTAGAGGCTTTATACTCTTGACAGTAGAAATAGCTTCTTGCTTATTGTGGCACACAACCAGTCATACATCCCAAAGGCCTCGATTTTCCTTTTAGTCCAAAACCAATTTTAGAATTGGTAAGAAGTAACCTCTGGAGGTCACCCGGACCAACCAGTTTCTCAAAACAAGGCCAACAATACCTTAGGTTGCTCAGAGCAACTTTCAGTCAAATTTAGTCTGTCCAAAGACAAAGATTTAACTCTCTCTGGGCAACCCTATGTCTAATCAGAATTTCTTTTATTGCAACTTGCCTCAACTACCTCTTATCCTTTCAATGTGCATCTTGGGGAGGAATAAGGCTCTATTTTCTCTGTCTCCTCCCACTAGGAACTCAAAGATGGTGATAGAATTCATCAAGATCCTTCTCTACATAAAGCTGAACAAACCTTTCTCTCAGCCTCTCCTCAGAGGACAGTTACTCCAATTTCCTAACAGTCTGGGCAACCCTGCACTGGATTTATTCCAGTTCATCAATCTCTTTCTTATGCAGAGGAACCCAAACCTGGCCACCGCACTCCAGATGCAATATTACAAATGCTGAGTACAAAGGAATAATCAGTTCCATCAATTTCTTGGCTATGATACAGCCCAATGTACTGTTGACCATCTAAAGTGAAGGTCTTTGCACAAATCCCTCCTGAATTTCAATAGGTTCATTTTTGCCCTTTCCTCCAGCTGGTCTACATCTCCTTGAATGCCAGCCCTACCACAGAGCACATTGACCTCATCTGCCAGTTTGGAATTATGCACAAACTTGAGGGTCCATTCCTTCTCCTCCTCCAGATCATTGATAAACATATTAAACAGGGTAAGGGCAATCCAATTGGCCAAAGCATAACCTACATATTGTACATCTATATTGGATATTTTCATTCACCACCTTCTCCTTCATTTGTCTAGAAATGGTTTACAAGAGGACTCACTCCGTGATTTTTCCAGGAATGAAGGTGAGGTTGACCTGCCCTTTGTTTACTGGTGTCATTTTTGGTTCTTTCTGAAGATGGTTGTAGCATTTTCCTTTGCCCAGCCATCAGGGAACTCCCCCAGTCTCCACAACCTTTCAAGGACACCTAAGACTTACCTCATATGGCATTGGTCAAATCTCTGAGTACTCACAGATGCATCCCTTATAGTCCTGTGGATCTCAATATATTAAGATTACTCAGATCACTGACTTTATCCTCTTCCACTGTTTGACCTACCTAACACCATCTGTACCTACCCAAGCAATGTTTCTAAATTCCTCCTTAGCCTGCTCTCACTTCTACTTCTATAAATGTTCATTGTGCACTGGACCCCAGCCAGATCCTTGTTTAACCAAGACAGTCTCCTGATATGTATACTAATTTTTGTGAGTACTAGGATGGATCATTGTTTTGTTTCAGGGAGACTGATCTTAAAGATCTGCTAACTTTCATGAGCTCCTTTGCCCTTCAGTACTGCTTCCCAACAGATTATACTTCCCAGTTCTCTGACTAAGCTGAAGACTACATTCTTGAAATTCAAGATCTGTGTTCTGTTGCTTGCCTTCCTCAGGAATCCCCGCAGGATCTTGAGCTCTGCAATTTCATGGTCATTGAGCAAGGCTGCCTGTCATTGACTGTCACATCCCCAACAAGCTCTTCAGAGGCCTTGAATGTCCAGGAAAACATCACCTCTACTTGTCACACACAACATTTGTATTATGAAGTTGTACATGACAACCTTGAGAATTTTCTGAAGTCGTGTCCTGTTGTACAGCGCTTTTGTCAGGTGTCAGGGAGGTTTAAATACTCTGTGAGAAGCAGAGTCTGTAATACAATGATTTTAGTCAACTGTATAAGGAAGGCTGTCTGCTTCTTTACTCACATTTAGAGGGTCTGTAACACGTTCCTGCCACAATGTCATGTTTACTGGTCTCTCCTCTGACCCTGACATGCAAACTTTCAACTACACTGTTGCCCATACTGCAGAAGATCTTCCTACATTCAAGCTGCTCCTTTACATCAGCAGCAATTCCCTTTCTCCTTGCCTTTGTCTTTCTTAAAGTCTTTCTTTCCATTCATCTCAGCAGATCAGGCACCCAAGGGACCCCACTAAATTTCAGACATTCCTTGGATCTCATGAAATACACATCTACTCTTGTCCAAGCCTTTCCTCTTCACCAGAAGGATTGAGAATAAAACCTGGACTCCCATGCTGTCCATCATTGCCCTCAGTTGCTCTTGCTAGCCTCAGGGTCTTCCCTCACAGTGTCATTGGTGCCCATGTGGATGAGCACCCAGGAATGCATAATATCTTTCTCTCATTTATCATAGTTCTAATATCACACAGGACATCCTTCATAGTATCCAGTACTTGAAAATATAAAGTACCATTGGTTATGCAATACTTATCCCTGCCAGGTACAATTTTCATTAGATTCTTACTGCTTCTGGAGCAATACATTTCCACATGGTATAATCTCAGAAATAATATAATTTCAGAAAGAGAGCTTCTCTTATTAAACCTCTAGTTCCTTCACAAAGGTAAAAATATTATAATTGGTTGCCTGTATGCCAATGTTTTATTATAATGAAATAAACAACAATGAAACTCAGTATAGTCCAAAACCGCCAAGTTTGCAATACTCAGTATATTTTTCTAACTCTTACAATTCTACTTTCTTTAGATAATTAAGCATGTTGCAGTGTCTTGTATCATCAGGCGATGTGGCAGTCACTTTTTTCCTCAACAAGTTGCTAGACCTAAAAGATGATCCACAGCTTAAGAAACCAAGACTTCCTGTTGTTAAAGAGATTTTTTTTTTACCTGTAGGTAGCCACTAGAAGTTAATCACTTCTAATGGTTAACTGTATACCACTGTGTAGGAGGCTTTCTTATCTATTATATGGGAACAGTGACACATCTTACTCTAATAGTGGTAATTAATGGTTTTAAGAATTTAAAAACTCACATACTCTAGTCGTGAGGTCCATAAAAGTATCTCATGATTTCCTGTGATTTGCAATTCACAACTTCATCTGCTTGCTATGTCTTTACTCAGGGAGCAATTGAGTGTTCATATGTGTGTGTACTGATGACACATGCTTGGCCTTGCTACTGGGTGGACTTCAAACAGGGAACCACAGCAGTCAACTCTAGTGGAGTGGGAGGAAAACTCCGTTGGGTCCTAAGGTCCACTTCTCTTAACAGCTTTTGCACTCTGTAATTAAGCATTCAGATTTTCAGAGACCTTATAATCATTTTCACACTAAGCAATTGAATTCTGGAGTAGGATTTAACTAAGTTAAAAGGATGCCTACATTTAAGTACTCACAAACAAACTCTACACGTGAGTTAAGTGAGCAGTTGGATGAGAGCCAATCCATAAACCATTACAGAGGAATCAGGTGAACAACTGATGGGATGCAGTTGCATAAACATGTTATATGCTACGTAAGACTTTAGCTTTCTCTCTTCAGTGCAGAGAGAAAGAGATCTTTTATAAGATCTATAATTTATTTTATAAATTCTCAGTCATATCTGCCAGCCCTACCATAAGGCACATTAAATGGCATTACACACTTACCTGTGGGCACATAACTTAAGGGAGCAATGCATACCTTATAAAGGTAGACAGTTTTGTGGGAAGCCACAGAGCTGGCTTTCTTGAAATTTAGATGTCCCCATGTCTTCAGCTGAATCTCAGTTTTAGTGTACACTTGAAAGGTAAAGTTTATAAGCCTTTCCCAAGTTCTCTCTTCCTTTACAATACAAGCCCCCTGGCTGACAAATCCTGTGTAAATAACACCTGCAGTTAAGATCCAGAACAGTTTCTAAGCCTCACAGAAAAATCTTTGTAACAGCTTGAGGCATGGAGGAAGAGGAGTATGTGAACTGTTTCAAATGCTATTTCTAAAACATGATCAAGCCATTTGCAGGCCTGAAGAAGTATACTTTTACAGATTTGTTGGAATGTTTGCAGATTCACAGAGTGACAGACTGGCAGAATGACAGGTTGGAAGGAACTTCTGGACAATCCCATTTAAGTCCCCTACTCATGCAAGGCCACCTACAGCTGATTGCCCAGCTGTACAGACAGCTGAACATGTACAGACAGCTTTTGAATACATCTAAGGATGGAGACTCCACTTCATTTTTCTAATTCAGTGGAATACTGCTAAAAAACTTGTTGTTTTGCAATAATATAGCACCAAAGCTACAAATATGCCTGTGATCTAATTCAGCTACAGGGTTTCCCAAAGCTGCACAACCAACAAAATACAGTCACTTTAGAGATTATAAAACAGCAGCAAGTGCACTATGAATGTAAATATCCGGCCCATTTCTCTTACCAGCTTTACTGTTAAATAAAGTGTAGTATCTAGATGAAAAAATAACTCATAAAGAGTTTTAAATTACTGCTATAAACTAATTCAACTTAAAATAAACCTCACCCACTTGGGCTTGGCTATTTTTTTTCTATTGCATCCATTGATTTTAACGTATCAGATTAACTCTCACCACCCGAAAGAGAATTTCCACTGCAACAGAGCTCATTTATGTAGCACAGAGATCCTCAGAGTTGTAGCAGATTTAAAGAAGTTCCTTAAAGTTCCTGAAGTCCTTTGGTCTAATTCACTCAAAGAAATTCTGAGGATACGAAGACAGATGAATCTACAATTTCAGCTAAAACAAGCAAGTATTCCCTCCCACATGGATCCTCTCCCTTCTTTCATCTCATCTTTCCTCTTCCCCTGCCCTGAAGTATCTTCAAGTGATCATTTTGTCTATTTATAATTCCCTTAACACTCGTACTACATTTACAAAAATAAAAGTAAAAATAATCAGCTGTAACTCAGAAGGCACACAAAATAATCGAAGAGCAGCTGAGCACTTTCCATGGGTTCTGATCGGAGAGATGGGGTATGACCTAACTGAGTTCTCAACTTTGCCCATTATCACAGTGTCTTTGATAGTCTTATGACTGTAGAGAAGACAAAAACATTTTATCATTAAAATAATGGATATATGCAAAGATTAAGAGGAAATATGCACCTACAGCTCTATGCTAAATTAATGAATGTTCTCTCTTTTCCTTTATATTCTTTCTGTTGACCTAGAAAAATGAGTTTGAAATCTAAGATTCATCTTTGTAAAGTATGATCTAGATGCTTTTTAGGCCTTTCACTGGGACACTTTATGAGTTTGCCTGCAGCAAAATATGGAAGAAGAGCTCTATAAATTCAAATGTTTTCCTCTGTATTAAGAGGAAACTTAAGAGGTAACTCTCTCCCAATACCATTTACAAACCAAAATTTCATAGACAAATTCTAGTACAGCAATGTTTGCTATTGACTATGCTCCCTGGACCTAAAAATCCACAAAATAAAATTAAATTAAGGAAATCTACAACACAGCCAATATTTTCCACTCATTGAAGATGTCTCCTTCCAGAAACAACTTCAGAGCAACAAATCAAAACTCTTAAAAGACCAAGTTTTAACAACTGCCAACAGTGTCAGGTTTGAATTTATATCTATTTCCGTATTCTTATCTTTACATAATCTTGACTCAGTTCCTCCCTAAGGACTAGCTCCATTTTAAAATTTTATTTTATTTTTTCAAATCTCTTCCCATTTAAGTCCATTCCCAACTCCTCACCAGAAGTTCCTGACTCACTTACTTGCCTTTGGTAAATCTGTGAAGTGCTGAATTATTCAGCTGGTAGAAATGGTTTTTTTGCTACCATGAGGATCACACAAATACAAGAAGACTATCACCTTGCCTTATTTGTTGCATTTTTGCCCTAAACTGCCTAGGACATCAACTGAGAAGTTATTTATCCTCTTTTAAAAAAAAAAAAAAAAAAAGATTTAAACACAAAAGCCCAGTTGCTAAATATCAGTATTTTTGGACAAAACCCTGTAGACATAAGCATAGAATTTCCCTTACAGCACAGACAGGCTTATATACAACATTAAAATAAGAGTTTCAAAGTCCAGCTCAATTTTAAGCTCCTACTGTTTTCACTTGGTATCTATTGAGTCTAACTGAGAATTTTTATTTTATATCTACATTTAAGAAAATTTTCTGTATATTAATTATAAGTAGTCTAAAGCTTCATGCCTTTAATAAATTTTTATCAAAACTTCATATCAAAAATTTTGACTCACATTTACTACTTAAAAAATTAATAAATGGCAAGTGTCGTACCTCTTCACCAGATATTTATAAGAAACTAGAAATTTCTAGAATTAGTAAATATCTTCAGCAATGAGGCTCACAGTACTTTCCAAAACGATCAAAGTAACTTACTTGAAACTCATTTTAAGACCATTTTTCCTACGTACATGAAAATTTAGCAATACAAAACAGTAGCATTTAGCAATATGACTAATTTGATAGTTCCTTTCTCTGTACGCTTATACAGAGTATTACACAACAGCTAAGACTGCAATAGTTAGGTTGAAGTTGCTATTTTTCTTGTTTTTACTCTTGTCTTTGAAAATTGCTCCTTCTTTGTCTTTTTCCTTCCTCAAGTAGACATTTGAAATACAATTATTTCACTGTTCGTGAACACCTCTAGGAAACACCACTCTCTCCACAGCGTGAAGTTTCTGTTTAACTTTTTGTTTATAGGTTGTGTTCATGATATTCTAAAGCTCCTCACAGAACTCCTGAAAACACTGATCGAGAACACAGCCAGAAAAGGGTAATCCATACAAGAATCAGAAATTTTAGCATAACCCTAACAGTTTAGTATGTGTTTCTAAAATACTAAGAAAATAAACTAGATTATCTCTCCTGTTGGGTCAAGCAAGAAAGCCATACAAGCAGTGTTTAATTAGAACTTCTTATCTACTATTAACCTATTTTATTAAACAATTAATTATGATGAAAGACTATGTTATATAAGACTACATTTCCCCTTAACATATTATATGATTCTATGAAAATAAAAATTATTTGTGTGGCTTATCTGTTTTCTAGCATGTGATTTTTATGTATCCATACAGACTTTTGATATTTTTCAAGGAATAAGCAACTCTTAATAATATTTTAATTTTTTACCACTTTGCTAGAAGTATCTTTCTTAATTCAAAAAAAGTTGAGATCAACATACTATCATTCAGGAATTCCACTAAGGAGATATAAAACAAAAGGTGAGTTAGTTGCTGTTAGTAACTCTTCAACCAGTGATGGGTTGTTTTTTTTTCTAAAAAATCATAGCTGGTACTTAAATTCACAATTCAGTATGGAAACTCTGCTCGACATGGAAAATTATAACTAATGAAAGAGTTGCTTACCTTGAACTTCAGCTTTCCTTGATTTTTTTTTTTTTTTTTTGTTTTGATATCTAGTGGCTCCAGAAAGCAGCAGAATGAGAATTGCCGGTGTCCCTGCGAATGTCCAGAGCAAAGAGGTTAGTCTGTGATATATTAGTCTCCCTAATCTCTTCATATCCTCCCTGGCGCAACTGAGTATTTTGTGTAGCCCTTAATACTGAACACAGACTGCAAAATCAGTGATTCCAACTCAACACAGCAGGAGGGTAATTCAGTTCCACACACTGTTTTATAACATAACCGTCTTATATAAGGTTTAGCTTGTCCAAGATATTTTTATTTAGAAATCCATTACTTTCAGGGCAGGAATATATCAGTGTTTTTCCTTGCTTTATTATGTATTTTTTCAAATAGTCCTTTTTAATTTAGAAAACTGTCAGTAATATAATTAATGAAGTTATAAGCAGCAGTGAAGAAAAAAGATACAAAGCACAGCCAGTCCTGATCCAAAACCCATTTGCCATGTGCTCTACTCTCACACACACAAACCCAACTCTGGACAGCTGCCAGTTCACACATGCTTTTCCTGTCTGAGCTGGGGTCTAACGCTCCCTTATAAGTCCTAGCCACCATTCCTCAAGCAAACTAAGGGGCAAGGTGGGATTTCTCATTTAGTTAGCAACACATTTGTGCAGATTGTTTTTTATCAGTGTCTTTTTTTTAAAAAAAAAAAAAATTAATGGCTATACAACTATTAAAATCTGTTTGTTTTCTTCACAATAGCTTCCTCAAATTACTTGCTAATGTCTGCAAATTCTTAAATGTATCAAAGTGGTAAAGATTTTTAATATTCACAGTCTAATATTTTTTACCCACTTGATTTTTTTCCCTTAATTTTCAGTCAGTAGAATTGAAAAGAACAAACCCAAAGCATAACTGGAATGAGCTGACCTAGCATGATTTCTGCCGGTAGACCAAAGCAGATTACATGACACAAGGATTATAGATTAAAATTACTTTGCTGATTCTGTGAATGCCTATGAAGAGCTCAGGTTTTTTTTTTCTTTACTGTAACTTTAACATTTGGGTGGGCTCATTCAGTGCTTTTTCACATGTATAGTTTCATCTGTGCATTTGCTATGTCATGTTTTAAGTGGAATGAAAATTAGTGTGACAGCTGTTTGTTTGCTTCTACCAGCTGCCCTCTTGCACATCCATAAGAGACATGACCTGTTCTACATGGGTCTTAAGAAGGTCCTATAGACAAAAAACCAGACAGTGCTGGAAAGAAAGTCCCCAAGATAAGATGCAAATGAGGCATCTTCTGTTTCCACTGCAACACAAAACTGTCCACATGACCAGTCCCTAATCCTTTAGAGACAGCTTTCCTATTGCTGAAATGCCTTTAAAGTCTCACCCTACTTTATACTATGCTTCAATGTACTCATATGTGTATACCTGTAGAAAATAAAAACTTGCACTGCAGACATGTGCAAGTAAATTATCCATTAATATATAAAATATCCCGTTTAAATATTGTGAAAATTCCTATAAAAATTTGTAGTATTTTCCTTGATCTCATAATCACATGGTTGACGCTTATCTTAGACCACTACAATATTGGACTACATATTACAATGCTGGGCTACTACTTTTGGTTTGCTTTAACTCCTGTAGTGATCTGTGTGTTCCATAGCCACATGCAAAATAAATTATGCTAAAAATTATGTATAGACATCAAGGGAAATGTCCTTGATATCTGCAAGCAACAGGTCTTCCAAGTCATCACACTGCATTCATTATCAACATAATGTTTTAACACAGTTCAGCAGATGAGTAATAATTTGAAGAAAGTTTCTGATAGTCCATCATTGTTCATATCAGGTAATTGATTAGTTGGCTCCACTGACTGAAGCTATCAACTTTGGATTGGAATGCTGAAACTTTAGGTGATGTTTTCACCTCAACAGTCTGCTGGCCAGTTTCCATGGTTTACGTTGAAACTAGTAACTTTGAATTGGTTTTCAGGATCTGCTGATTGCCTGTCTCTGGAGTTTGTATAAGGGGCTTATGCATTTTCCTTGACTCAGGTCTGGATCAATGGTAGAGTTCAGCATGAGGGAACTGCCTCCTTGACACTTTCTGATTTACTGTGGTAGCAGATCAAGTCTGTCACAAGTTGCAGAGTCAAAGCAATTTTCTTCAAGTCTCTCTCTTCACTGCAATGGCTGTAAGAGATCACTAAGACAGGTAGGAAAAGAAACTTCCAAATTGTGAAATCAAGAACAGAAATATTAAGTTTCTGTCTTCAGCTCAGAACTTTTGTTTTAAAATTTCACTTCCCATGTGCTTTTATTGTACATGAACAGTAGAAAGGTGCCATTCAGAAATGTTAGATCTGCAAACACAAAATATCCAGTATCTCCAAACTTCTCAAGACTTTGTGTAAGCAAAAGTAGTTCAGAATCACCATATAGTCTGTGTAACTTTCTCCAAAAGATTTAACTTCAAAATGAACATATCTGCTCATTAAAATATAGAAGAGAGCAGGTCTAAACAGAAAATGCTGAATTCTGTTACAATGAAGCTTATCGTGACATAGAGTAAATAATATTCAGAGCAGTATCCTCACATTTTAGACTATTTCCATCAGTTCTAAAAGGCCACCTTCCTCCCCCACAACTTATAGACCCTTATTTCCCTTAAATAATATAATATAAATATGAATAATAATTTTTAAAGGAAATGCTTAGTTTATTTTCAATGTCATACGCACCTGCGTGGGATGAACAGCAGAAGTACAAACGGATCAGGGATCAGAGAAAGGGCTCTCCAGCCACCAGAGCAGGTCTTCCTGGCAGCCCAGGGAGGAGAAAATGCCACAGCAGATATCCACGCTGCAGCCCATGGAGGACCCAACAATGCAGCCAGTGAATATTCCCTGAAGGAAGGACCTACACCAGAACAGGCTCCTGACAAGAATTTGGCTGGTGCTGGCAATACTGCTCCCATACTGGGGCAAGTTTCCTGAAGGACCTATGGGGTTACCAGGCTGTTCATTTTATAATTATATAAATTATAACTTTTATATAAAATTATAAATTTCAGCTCTAATATCTGTGATGAAAGCAAACAGGAAGATCTGTCAAGGGTCTGATATCTGAATAGAAGTTTTCTGTTACTGATAGAAATATGAAGAGAAATTCTGTGTATGCAAATGTTGTTCCACATTATCTCAGTGTTCGTCTTAACCTTTCTGCAAAGTAATGTCTGGATACAGATGGAGGGAGAATAAAAGGTTAGAGGCAACTGCTACTTTTCTGCCTCAACAGTTAAAAAAATCCTTTCCAATCCAAAGGTAACTATTCCTTCACCTTCACAAGAAACAGTGATTACTCTATCTTTGCACTTGAACTAAAGACAATCTCAGCAACCACCTTCATTTCCATCTCCTGTATTTTCCCTCATATGACATTTTCCTATTCTTCTGTACTAGAGTGATTTTGCAAGGAAGTGTTTTTGGTTTTTTTTTTTTTTTTTTTTTCTCCCTGAAAAGTAGGGGGTCATTTGGCAGAAAGAGCCTTCTAGAATAATCTTTAGTGTTTTAAGGTTAGCTGTGATAAAATTGTTATATTACTTCAGCAGAAAACTACAGAAAACAGATCCAAGGTCTCTTTTGCAGACCTCTGAGGAAAATAAGTTATTGTTTCTCTTAGTTATATGCATAAAAACAAAGGCCTCTTTCCACTAATGAGTATCTCTCCTGAACAATGCTTCTTCTTCATGTTGTTCCAAATATATTAAAAAAAAATAATATTCATTGATAATCTCTTCCAAAGATATCTCAGTTAAGAATATAGCTTCACATTTAAAGTGTGGTGTCTCCTTGCCAACATATGAAGCAATAGAGCTGGTTGAAACATTTCAGAATTTTGATAATCAGAACACGTGAAATAAAATTTCACACTTCAATCACCTTAATGTCTTTAAGTGTTATATTTTTTAAATCTAAATACCAATTTTCCATTTTTATTCTTAGTTCAGCAAGACTGACTATCATACATCCATTGGAGCTATAAAACATAGGGAATGAAATTATTAACCTGTTGAAATTAGCCTGTTTTTATAATTAACTTGTGAGCATGCAGTATTTTTTCTAGTGCCTCATCATTTTGATCTTCCTTCTGCTTATTTAATGTAATTATGTAAGCATAATATACATGTGACTAATCTAAATTTTGAAGAACTTTTGAAAAAAAAATATATTGTAGTTCACACCTTTCTAATTGGTTATTTCTATATTTCAAGCATTCATTCAGCCTGTAGACATGACTTTTGCAAGTAATTCAGAATCATAAAGACATTAGTATTTATTTTTAAACATCCATCTGTAGTTTTATTCTTATAATATGTCTCAATACTTGAACTTAAAAATCACAAAAACACCAGCAGACATTGCTGCAAATTTGAACGGTGCACTTACTTGCATACCCTGTATCACCAAATGCTTCCTAATTAATGGCAAAAATAGAAAACACAGACGCTGTATGTACTACCAAAATAAGGCTGATTAAACACATTCATTTCTCGAGCACTGAAACACTTAACAGTTAATTGGATTGACATCTTCCCCGAAGAGACACACCAGCAGGTGGCTTTTGAATTCAATAGAAGTCTACAACTGCAAATCATTGATCAGTGAAAGATTCCACTGACTCCCTTTAGTCTTGCATCAAGACTTACACTGTCTGAACATGATCATGATTTGTGAGCCCTGGTACAGAGCCCAGCAGCCATGGACTATCCCCATGCACTCGGTCCATGGAAGGAGTTATAATTTATAGAGTGATAAAACATCAGACAATTCTGGTACAAAAGAAACTATTATTTTTTTCCTCTGAAGCACTCAGGGATCTGTTCAGTAACCTTATAACCTCAGCCCTAAGTGAAATCACACAATTTTCAGGAATTAGTTATGAGGCAGCTTCCACCGTAGATTACAACACATTGATGCCATGGGACTGCACCAGAAGAGATGAAGCTCAAATTGTGAAGCACGTTTATGCTCAGCCACAATCCTATTTCCTGCCCTCAAGCTTGAAGGTAGAACTTTGCCTTTTATATCTATTATAAATCACGTTTCCTTCCATTGCCTGCAAGCTTGCTAGGCATTTCCAGAGGCATAAACAGAAGCAAGCCAAAACAACTGCTTATGCTGTTAGTACAAATGCTTTCCCTTTCTCCAAACATTTTAACTCCTCATTAACAAACTCTTTTAAAAGATCCCATTCTCTCTTCCCGAGAGTACAAACATATTTATGACTTATTTTAATATAGCTTTGATTGACGTTTCCTATAGTGGAAAAAAATTCTGTAAATGCAGTTTATTATCTTGTTCCTGATACTTTGGGCAAGTTTTTTTTGGTTTTTTTTTTTTTGGTTTTTTTTTTTTGTTTTTTTTTTACTATGCCTTCTGTAAAAGTATACAGAGTTAATCTCAGTCAGGACTGGCTCCATTTCTTGCACAGCTCTCCTAATTTTACTATACTATTAGAAGGAAGAAATTAAAGGTTTTGTTTGCTCCAAATTGTGGTAAAATACACTGAATATTCCTAGACATGATTGAGGGATTTTTCTGGCAAGTTCTGGAGAAAATATTTATTACTTTCTTCAGCTGTGGAGATAGAATGTTCCCAAACTCATTACTGTTAATTGTCTTGTAGTTATAAGTGACAAGAAAAGTAATGCTATTTCTAGGGCCATGTGGTCATCTGTGAGAACAGTAGGTTCAGTTCCTTAACATTGATGAGAGAAATAATGACAAACATTAAAAAAAGAGTTCCTTAGAGCTCTACCCTTTAGAAAAGAGCATAGATTTGACTGGGTCTCAAAAGTTCACTGTATTCAGAAGATATTTTTGTCTGCTTGATTGTTTTTATGTCCCTTTTTGTTTACACTTTGCCATGTTTTTCAACCTTTCCTCCAACTGAACTGTAATTACTGGAAATATTGCTTATAGTTACACAGCTTTCTAAAAAGGACACCAAATGTACTTCTGTTTTTATAAGAACATCAATCTGCTATATAATGAACACTGTTAGTGTGGAAGAGGGAAAATGAAGTCTTCAGGGATCATCAGGAGAAAAAAGTATTTTAAAAGCAGATTTAGGCTGCCTATTCCAAACTCCACTCAAAGGTCACAAGTATTTAACTTCAATAATCTAATGATACACGTGGATACTAAAAGCTTGGTTGCAGAGAGATTTTCCAGCTCTCTGTCAGTGTCCGTGTGAAAGAGAAGACTTTCACACGGACACTGACAGAGAGCTGGAAAATCTCTCTGCAACCAAGCTTTTAGTATCCACAGATATAAGTGTAAAATGCAGACAGAAGGAAAATTTCATAAAGAACAAGACTTTTTATTTTTTTTACCTTAATAAAAAAAAAAGTTTTTTTTGCAGGTACTTTACAGCTGTAATTAATTATTTACCTTGTCCTTTACAGTTCAGGACAAACAACCCTTTGCAATTTTCATTATCTAAAGAAATTACTGATATTACAGTCACCTTGTGTCAGGGCTTCTCCTTCTCTGATATTGTCATGCTTTTCCCTTGAGCTGTGTTCCATTGCAGAGCACTGAAGTGCTAACTGCTGATAGTGGTCATGATGGCTGCATTAGATAGAGAGTTTTTGCAGAAGTTCTCACTGCAACACAACTATTCACATGGCTCTTTATTTAGTTTTACAGAGTTAAGGCATTGCATACAGTAAATGGACAGTTGTGCAAAGTTTCTTGAGAAAATTTTCGAAATGCTACTGTTACTTATGCACAGGCAGACAAATGTTTTAAGTATTCAGAGAAAAGTCATAAGCACACAGATGTCAACATCAATGAAAAAAACAATTTTAGTACGGCAGATAAAGTAAATTTTACACCACTCACAGCCCAAACAACAATTAATACCATCTTAAAAAAATCTGATATACGAGTTGACTTCTTCCTACTTGTGTTCCTATTATTAACAGTAATTCACAGAAAAAGAATGACATCCAACACTGTTCCTATTGTTAAGAGGTTAGTTAAAAGAGGATTTTTAATACTTTTGATAATACAAGGAGGTGAAGAAGGGAGGAAAATGCTAGGTCTTCAGAAAGCAATGTAAAGTTTGTTTTGAGACTTTGCAGAGAGAAAATGATGCGGTATGCAAAGAGAAGTCAAAACCAGCAAATTACATGATTCTGGTTGAAATGAGCCTTTGGGTTGAAAGTATTGCCTTTTCTTTTTGGCCTGCAATGTGCCTTTCAAGTCTAGTTTCCATGTATATAATATTGTTGAATAAATGTTTGCAATAGTAATGATTTATTGCTTCTAGTAAGAAGCAGTCAAAAGTTCATAAAAGGCCGGAGCAAAGCTAAACTTAACGCTAATGCCTAGGCAGCATAAGGCAAAATTTTTGAGAAAAGTTTGAAGTTTTGTCTCTTGTTTGCTTTTTTCCTTTCCTTTTTCTTTTCCAGTCACGCACATGGGAGAGAATGGGCAAAGTGTATTGAACAAGAGAATCAAAGGAATGACCCTTTGCATGTGTTCAGCTGGCTATGAGTAGGTATTTCTTTTATCCAGGGGCCACATCTTCTACACCATATAAGCACCTGTACCTGTCAGTAGGTAAGAATTACATTTTCCAAGACATAGCAAGTTAGATGTCTAACTGCTAGTGATTTCAGCCTGTTTCTCAGGCTAGGCCCTAGAGAGTAGGGGGAAAAAAAAGGGGGGTGTGGAAAGGAGAAAGGGTGGGAATGTATCAAAGATTTTTCTTTAAACCTGGGATAAAAAAGAGATGAACACCAGTGTAAAGGACACAGAAAGATAATGTGGTTGTCATATTTCAGGTTACTAACAGGGGACCTTTCCTGCAGGTCATTAGTTTTTACCTGTCTGTACACAAATAAAACCATACATGCATTTCTTTTTACATTTCTCCCACACATTTCATTGTCAAGAGGAAAGAAAGCAAGGTAACACTCCAAGTTTGCCTTTCATCTATCAAATTACTTTACCATTCCAGAACGATTTCACTCCTATAAATGTTCATACTGAAAAAAAGGAGGTGTATATCTTGATATATTGAAGTTAAAATGTATGAGAAATAATGAGTTTTCCAGTCTAGATTAACCTAAATTTTCTACTGATAAGAGACTGAATTTTCATTTTCCTTAGAGGCTGGATGCATCTTACCTATCTGGGTATCACTGAAATATCTGAGATTGTGCCACCCTGGTGAAAATTGGATAAAATTGAAATATTTGGGTTTGTGGAGAACTGGAAAGCAAGAAATATGGAAAAGCACAGTGAAGAGCAGAACAAACTTGGGGAAAGCTTACAAGTAGATCTTTTTGAGAACTGGTCATGAGGTTAATCTTTTTAATATGCTATCTGATGTCTTTGGCACAACCTAGAAGAGTGGGTTAATGAGATTCTCTGATTAAAAAGAATTGGAGTCATCATCTGAACAGAAAAGCATTGAAAATTCTCTTCCATACAGGAAAAAATTGGATGACCTTGAGGATGGTAATAATAGAAATGAAGTGAAATTCAGTAGCTTGTGAACTTAAGGCTAAACAACAGGAATTGATGCCACAATGCAGAGGGTGAGTCTGAAATAGCAGAGCAAAAGAACATGGGTAAATATATCTGTTACAAGATGACTAGAAATCATTGATGCGAGAAAGTTCTGAAAACCAGCAAAGACAATCTCAAACTGTTTCAGGCTTTATATTTTCAGTAAAGAAAGAAAATTTTTGATGTCATTATGAAAGACCTTAAGGTCTTACTCCCATCTGCAATACTGGTTATATCAAATATGGTAATTCTGGATAAAGAGAAAATAACTTGGTAGAGTTATCACAAAGAGTATCACAAAGCCTGTTTTAGGTGTTGGTATTAAATGAGTGCAGTTCTTTAAACCCTGGTAAAATGGAGGCTGAAAAAGGGGTATGATTGTATGCCCTTTCATCAGACAAACAAGCACACTGAAGGCAATAAACTACAGGACACTGTTGACACAGGAGCAAATGATATGCAGTCGTTCAGGTCACAAGCCTTGCCAGCAAAACTGCTCCTGCATGGGCTCCTTTCTTCAGGGGTCCACAGGTCCTGCTCCACTGTGGGCTTCCCACAGGGTCACAGCCTCCTTGGCCCTCCACCTGCTCTGATGTGGGATCCAGCTTCCCGGGCTGCAGGGACACAGCTGTCCCACCATGGTTTTCCCCACGGGCTGTAGGGGAATCTCTCCGGTGCCTGGAGCACCTCCTGCCCTTCCTTCTGCTGACTCCTCTGTCTGCAGGGCTGCTTCTCACATATTCTCCCTTCTCTCTCCAGCTGCAATTTCTCCTGCACAGTAACTTTTCCCCACTACCACCATCACTGATGGGCTCAGCCTTGGTCCAGCTTGGAACTGGGTGGCTCTGGCTCTGTCGGACATGGGGGAAGCTTCTGGCAGCTTCTCACAAAAGCCACCCCTGCAACTCCTGTCTACCAAAACCTTGCCGATACAGATCTAATATTAATATTTTTGTGTTCAAATGTTGAGATCTAATGCTTATGAAACATAAACATGAACATTTTTTGACCCGAATATAAAACAGTTAATGGAAATATCCATAGCATGAATTTCTGCTTGAACAGAAACCACTGTTTATGCCATAGCACTCGAACTAGGTATGCCACACATTAAATTGCATAAAGACTGACCAGCCAGCTTCAGAGAAAGCTTTCACTGGAGTAGACTACATAAATAATCAGGAGGACATCAAACAGCAAGATATCCAGCACCTTTGAATTTGCAAAAGAATAACTACTATCTAAGAGGTGTATTTAATCATCTGTGACAAACAGCAAATTTTGCATTAATAATTAAACTGACATTTAAGTGTTCACAGTTAGCTTTTAAGTTAATCTTCTCTGAGACCTATACACGTATCTTTGTTGTAATTATAGCACATTTACTTCATTTAATTGATGCTTTTAATCTAAAAGGTTATGTTTTAAAACACTTTCCCTTAAAACACATACTAAGAATGAATTATTGGAAAGACAGGACAATTGTTCTGAGAACCATAAATCAACAGAACGTTAGAGATGCTGGGCACTGATATTTATTTTAAGACGAACTAACAAAAGACTTACCTTTGATCATGTGTCTAAGCATTCTAATAAGTGATCTGTTTTCAAAAGTTACATGCATGAAGGGACTGCAGACAATTACTAAGGAAAACCATGAAAGAAGAAAGAAGAAAAAAATTAATTTGCCAGATATTTATTATACTCAAATAGAGTTGCACCTAACTGTAATCAAAGACAATTGTGAAAACACTGCACTGTTATTTCAATCTTAGTTCAGATACTGAGGTCTATAAGGTTGATTTTCATCATGCATTTTATAAGTTCTGTTCAAATTCAGTGGGATGTAATTCCCAAACTGAGACCTAGTTAAAAAAAGAAATTTTGGAAATGTTGTAGCAATAACCAGTAATTCACAGAAACACACTCTGAGAAGGTTGGACGTGACCTCTAGCATCATTTAATCCAATCTCTGCTATCACAAGGTCAACTAGAGCTGGTTGACCAGGACCATATCATTTGTTAATATCTCCAAGGCAGGAAACTTCACAACTCCTCAGGGCAACTTGTTACAGTCTTTGGTCATCCTTACAGTAAAAAATTGTTTTCTTCTGTTCAGACAGAGCCTTCAACATCTCAGTTTGTGCCCACTGCCTCTTGTCCTGTCCCACCAGTGAAAAGAGTCTGGCTCCATCTTCTTTGTACTCTCCCTTCAGGCATTGCTGTACATCAGTAGGATCCCCCTGAGCCTTTTGTTCTGAACAATTCCAGCTCACTCAGCTTTTTTCATAGAAGTAATGATCTTAACCATATTTGTTACCCTTCACTGGACTCTGTCCAATATGTCCCTGTGTCTCTTGTACTGGGGAGCCCAGAACTGGACACAGAACTCCAGCTGTGAACTCACTAGCGATGAATAAAGGGAAAGGATCAACCCCCTAAACTTGGGGCAAGTCTTCATTAGACACTTTTTCTATAAGGACACATGCTGGTTTATGTTCAATTAGATGTCCACCAGGACCCTCAGATCCATTTACTTCAAAGCTGTGTTTCCTCTGATGACCCCCAGCAAGCACCAGTGCCTAATGCGGTTGTTCCTCCCCAGGTGCAGAACTTTGCAGTTCCTCTTCTTGAACTGCGTGATTGATTCTACTGCTGCACCTGGGTTATGTGTTGGGTAGTTTATATATGAGATCAATTAAAGGTGAAAGTAGGACTATGTCTCTCTGATCAGAGTAAGGGACAAACTCCATTTCCTGTGCAAAAATAAGGAATAGGATACTTACATTGCCAGCATTGAAATGAAGAGTTTCAAAATCAAATATTATATTAATAAACAGAAGGATTGTAGTGATTAGAAAGCCCTTTCACATGCAGAGAAAGAGGTAGAGTTGTCTCACTCCCCACTATGCTTGGCTGAATTTGTAACTTCAATTTAGCAGTAAGATTGTTTATTTCCCCTTGGGAATTTTTAACATTTTACAATTAAGATGAATACTTACTGGATCAGATAATAAAATGTGAGTTTAAAAAAAAAAAATCTGCTTTGTCTGTCTAAACTGTGCTATCCTCTAAATGATATTAATACTACACATTTTTGTCTCTTTTCTCAAAGATTTATCAGTGCTCATAAGCAGCCTCTCCTGTTGCTTACCAGCCTAGCAGATCTATATACTTTTCACTTTTAAGCACATCCTAGATGTTTCCATCTTCTTCACTAGATAGTTTCAGCAATAAGGGGATACTGAAGTATAAAATGCTTTAGTGGATGTTTAATTTAGATTTTAAGAAGACCATAATGCTTTATGAAAGCAACACAGAAAAAAAATGAACCATATTTACAAAGAGTATTGAACACTATCACATTATTGTAACAAAACAAAACATTTAGAACAACGAAGTTATAGCATTGAGCTAAGTAAAAGGTTGATTGTTTTTCTGAAAAGGGGTCAGATAGTTAAATGGGAACCTGAATGTATAGGTAGAATGATTTTAACAGCTAGGTTTTAGAAAGCAAATTGAAGAAAATGAATGAACATCCTATATTTAACTGTACTGTCAAAGCCAGACACTCAAAAAATCACAAGCCAGGCACAATAAGTCGTGAGATTCTTAAAAAAAAAAAAAAAAAAGGATGAGAACTCATGAACTTATGAATTTTAAGACGTCTTTAAGATTGAATTATTTTTATTTCCCATCTGATATGAATGTAAGAGTGATAATCTTGTGTTTTCTCCACAACCTGAAGGACAAAGGACTAGATAAAATATTGAGAATTGATTGCATTATGAATCTCTTTGCATGCAATGTTTTATTTAAAATCTTACTTCCCATGAACAAGCTAAGAATTTGGTCTGGCAAATTTCTCCCAAGGTACGGAACTTTGAATGAAATACTGAAAAGCATAAGAATCAAGATCAAATAACAACAGACAACACTAATTAAAAAAAAAAAATACTTTACTTTTTTTTTGCACCACACCAGTATTACAGTTTGTAAAGGTTCTACTGAAATATAGTAAAAAATTTGCTGAGAAATTTTTTTTGCTATTCATATCACATGAAAACAAGGGGGGTTTTTTGAGAAAAATGAAACTGTTTTCTGGCCATCTGAGAGACAGCTTATAGGCAGTTTTTATTGTCCTTCAGTGGGCTTCAGACAAAAGGTGCAAGGCTTCTTGGAAAATTGCAAAATTAAAAGAACCTGCGAAACCTGTGCTGAAAAAAAAAAAAAAAAAGGGCTCTTTTACCATGCTCTTAACATCCTATCTTCTAATTATTTTTCTGAATAACCTAGCTCATTAAAGGTTCTGAACTCCGTTCTGGAAATAACTCGGTGTGCAACAAATCTGGAATCAAAGATGACTTTTTTTGTCTTCTCTAGGAAAAGGAAAGCCCATTCTCAGATGAATATTTTTCTGTTCCTTCTCTGTGAGGATTTCATTTTATTAATTAGATAAGACTGCAATGGAGATTATTTATTTATTGAATAGCATAATTCTTTGGAAACAAGATACAGCTGACATTTCAAAAACAGTAAGCAAAATTCTACTATGTGGAAGTCAAATGGGCTTTTCTTGCTAATTGTGATGGTAATTGCAATTTTTTTGCTACATGATTGTTCAGAATAACCTCTATGTACACAAGTGCTGAAGAAACTGGTTTACATACAGATCATTGACAAGCAAAGGAAATTGCTGTAAACTTTAGGTATTTTTCAGCTATCCTGGAGCGGCATCTGTGGACACTGCTGCTCTCTTCTGAAATTGCCACCAGTAATTTATTACTCTGAAAAGCAGATGTGCTCTCCTCGAGTCATAAGTTGTCCTTTCACTATCTGTTTCTTGGCAGAATCACTCCTCATAAATAAAGGAGTAGGCTTCACACACTATGGGGGTCAGGCACCAGTCTCACTTCTACAGATGAATTAGAAATACACAAGATCTGAGATTTTAGAACTGCTTGTATGTAGACATTACAATGACTTATTTGCTAACATACAATTATTTAGATTTTTTTCTTTATGAGAAATAAGAACAATATAAAAGTGCATTATTACCTAAATCAGCTTTAAATACTGGTCAAGCTTAAAATGAAAATAAGAGCTTTTCTTTTAGCAAAGTTATGTCAACTTCTTTATTGTCCTCACCCAGCTGGGCAGGGTGTTACAAAAGAAAAGTGTAATAGAAGAAAATACGCCCTATCATTTAATCCTAGTATCCTAAACCTCAGTTTAGATGGTATTTATAATTTCTTGAAGGTTACTATCAGCTATAGAAGCCAAGACAATTACCTAGGTTCACCCTTCATTTCTGAAAGGCAATGCCTTTCAGATGCAAACTTCAGATTTCAAGGTTAGAGGACCTCCTCACATTCTTTGATAAGACTGCCTATGAGAAGTCTATGCTGCCTCTCTTTGTTCCAAATCTGTGTTTTCCCTTTCTCTCCCGTGTTTTTACACCTCACCTGAGGAGGTGCTGCCATACCACACAAAAGCAGACACTTCTATTCACCTTTCCTAGATCTCTCCATTTACAGGCTGAATTTGTTCTTTAATTTGTTCAGTATATCCTCCTAGATTAAATGGTCTTCCAGCTAGTCCTGATCTTTTCAGGAGCAGTTGCTGCATTTTAAATATGTATTATTGAAAAAGCAGTCCCTCCGTCTTCCATTTTATCAAATTTGCAGTCTCTAGTAAGCTCACCATAGAAACCACACCTAATTATGTTAATTTTCAAGGTACAAAGGAGGGAAGAAGTCAGAAGCCACGGAAAGCTAAGAATGGCATAAAAAACTCTATCTGTAAGTCCTTTAAGTACCAGTTATCCATTACTGGATAGCTGTGAGAGAGTTTATTTAGGAGAGGCTACCAGTCAGCTGAAAAAAAAGCAAAAGAAATGAGACACACTGAGAAGATGAAAAGGCTACAAAACAAAGCTGATTTGTAGAGTCTAAATAAGGAGGAAGAGTGAGTTTGCTGTAAATCACATGTGGCAGGAACTGTTCAATCATCGCTGAAGGAAGATCTCAGAATGGTGAAATTGCTTTACTGTTCAGGTTTGGGCTATAACTACAGTGCTTTTTTTGGGGTTTTTTGGAAATTTTTGGTGATTTCTTTTTGCTTCTTTAAATTTGATTTGATTTGGTTGGTCTTTTGTTTGTTTGGGGGTTTATCTGTTTGTTTTTTTGGGGGGATTTTTTTTTTTTTTTTTCCTGGAAGCAACATCCGGGAGTAATGTGAAGGGAAGGAGAAAGTACCATCCGTCACCTGGTTCCTGTAATTCCATGAACAGTAGAGTCAACTTTCCCTATTTTCCATATTATGCCTTATGTGATTTCATACATCCTTTTTAAACTTAAATTAGATATTCATAATATGACAAATGTATCAATACACAGCATTGCAAAACTTAAGCGTTAAGTAATTTGTGCTAAGTAGAACTCTGTACTTATTAATTTTAGTGTGTTTCTACAATATTAGAAAATTAATTAGTCATTCCTCCCTTGAAAATATTGAGTTAATATTGCCAGGGATTATCAACCTTTAAGAAAATTAGAGGATATTTGTAAGTACATAGTGCTAATTTAGAACATCTACCAGTGAAGCCTCTCAAAGGCTTTATGAGCACCACTAAATTTAGAATCTCAGAAGCCTTCCAGATTACAGAAATATAATTATTCCTGATTTAAAACAAATTAAACAAAGAGATTAATTGACAGACCAAAGTCTCAGGCTGGCATGGGAAAATTTAGGTCTTTTTTTTTTCCCTCTTCTTTGTCTTGGCTCTTGACTGTCTTAAAAGTATGCAGTGCTCACATTCACATTTCTTATCTGCCCATATAAATTAAATGCTCCCAATTAGTGATGAAAAATGATCTAAGAATTTTCTAAATTGCCCATCAGTAGAATATAAGAGCTTCACAGAAAATGAGACTTGCATAACTTAGAAAATAAATGAGGTTTACAGTTTTCAGCTCTTCTTCCTACTATACTCATGTCTTGATTTCTGATTTTGTTTTCAGTAATTATAATCTACATGACAAAACAGACATCAGAGCATAAGAGCACAAAGAAAAAATGCTGCTATTGCTACCAACCTTCATCTGAATTTTCCTCCCAGCTATTAGCAATTCTCACAGCTATTCCCATTAAAATTAATCTAAAGATGGTGAATGATTTTTTATGCAATGCCTCAGCTGATGGTTTAAAGTGCAAAATTTGTGTTCTTAAAAACTTACTGAACTTTGGAACTATTGGAACCAGAGCAGTTGCATGGATAATTAAAGATTGGCAACTGCTTCAGGAATCAAGAAAAAGAATAAATTAATAAAAAGCTAGGTGGAAACCAATCTTATATAAATTATGACCATTTCTAATTAGGATTAAGAGTTTTTTTGCAAACTCACTGTGTTTTAGATTAAGTTATTACAGCTTTTGGGCATGCTAATGTATTTTAGTAGCAGTTTTTATATTCTTACTTGGCTTTATTCATGTAATCATACACAATCAACCTTTTGCACTTAGCACTTTTTGAGAATGAAACACTTTGAAATTTTGCTTAAAATATTTTAAATTATATTATTTTGAAGAAGCAGCCCTTTGCTATTTCCAGATACTCCTGTTTCTATCCATACCAGATACTCCTGCTTCTCTGCAATGGTGTAAGTATTCACAGGAAGATGTATGTATTCATACTAGTGACTCCTTAGTTCACTTTTGTAAATAAGCCAAGATAATTTGGAAGTACAGAATCTCAAGCTTGTTGTGGTGTGACAAAGGCCTGACTGGGTATTTTTTTACTGACAGTACCATGTCTATGGTAAAATTGTTGTCTTTTCTTTCCAATTAATATTTAGTCAGAAATGTTTTCTTCCTGATAGCTTCCAGCTGTAGGAGACAAAGAGTGGGAACTCAATTATTCAAAAGTCTTCAGATCCCTAAGGACTAGAACCTGAATGCAGATGTCAAGATTTGTTGACCCATATCTTCCAGTTCTGGATAAGAAGAGGTCAGGAAGACTTTCTAAAAACACATCAAGTTTTCTACAAGAGATCTGAAAGATTTATTTGCATGCTTAGGCATTCACACAAGAGAAACAAAAAAATAACACACTGAACCTTCTTTTAAAGGAGAACAGATCCTTGATGGCGCAAAAAAAAAAAATCATGGCTATATGAATGTATTATGTATTAATTAATCCAGGTAGTATAGACAATGTTTCCCAAACTTTTTGATACCAGGACATATGATTTTCTATATTAAAATGGATGGCATGAGACAGATCTCCCTGAGCAGCCCTACTTCTGCCCAGTACAGCTATGACCAGCTGCTGGATTTGTCATGCATGATATTCCACTCCCTGGGCTCCCTCACTCTTTCCAGGCTATTTAGACTGGTTTCAAGGCAGAATGCACTGGCCATCACACTACACCCGTAGGGAATTTTTGCCATAAGGCATCAGAAATATAAATAGGAAAACAAATTGGAAAATACTTTAACTTTTTATTTTATTCACAAACTCAGAGAGGAATCCTGGCTAGACTGAAGAGGAAAGGAACATATCTTTTGATCACTATTCTCAACTACGGTGAGTTTTCTTATACAAAATGAGAAAAAAAATACAGTTCAGGCCTTAGAGGCTCTGAAGTTCAAAAAATTCACCATGTTTTTTCATATCTTTGGAATTTCAAGTTTCAGGTAGGAAGACTACCATATGCAGTCCTGCCAATGTATTATAATCAAAGAATATCTATGTATTTACATCATAAAGATTATCAGGTAGGGCCTTGTGTGTGTGTGTTTTGGTGGGGATTTTTTAAGGGGAAGATTCTTCTCCTCTTCACATCTATACTGGTTTGTTGGCACTGTCTGGATTGTTATATTAAATGATTTATATTGCTCTTTTGTATGTTTCTGATCAAGTCAAACCATAGTGCTTTACTTCTCTTGGTTCATTGGAAAATATTAACTGAAACTCATTTTTTTACCTCATAGATAATCTGGCCAACATGGTGTAATATGGTCATTGTACAGGAGGCTTCTCACTCATGATATGCAGAATCGAATTGCTAAAGAGAACAACAGATGCAATAGTGAGGCAAGGAGATTGCCTTCTTCCCTTTGAATGCTGGGATTTGCTGACTACATCCATTGCAAAAAATCTGTGCACAAGCCTTATAAGGATGGCGATGGAGAACATTTTCAAAACAAGTCCAAGATTAATATGACATTCATGGTAGCACAATTCCTGTAACTCCAAAAAATATAATAGGTGAGTCACTAGATATACTGAAGAACTATGTATGTAGGGCAAAAGAAAGAAGAGAAGAGCTAAATATGCAGCATGCCAAAAATGATCAGGACCTGTATTTGCCCAGGAATGTCTCTGCAAAACTGATATGAAAAATTTTTATTATATTCATTATCTGAGCATTTATCAGAGTGTCCTACATTCACTTCAACAGAAAATCAAAAGTCAGTTTTAAATGACAGCCAGCCAAACTTCCGGGATGGCTGCTTAAATAGAAAAAAAGAAAAAGTAGCCAATCATTTTAATAATGCTTTTCTTATTTTTCCATTTGTGTAGCAAGAAAGCTGAGGAAACAATGCCACATGTCAGTCCTTCTCCCAGACATCCAGCAACCTATTTCTGCAAAGCAGGGCTTGTGAACTGATGTAATAAGGGATTGTAACAAGGAAAGCTCTGGGGCCACAGACTAAGCTTTGTTCATGGTGAGAGTGCATTTGTACAGGACTCTATCGAGCAAGGTTAAACAAAACTACAACTTCTAGAGTTAAGATGCAGGTGAAGAAATCAAAAGATGTCTTGGCCTTCAGAGACATATCTGATCCCTTTTCAAGGAGTATTAGGTGTTAATTTTCTGCTAATAATTCTTAGTGCAGAAATGTAGACTACCTTTGGGCTGACTGTAGCAATAAATATAAGTGATCACAGAGAATAGAAATAAGGTTAAAAAATACAGAGAAGGGTAAATAGAAAACTGTAGAATTAAAAAAGATCCTGAGGAAAAAGAAATTAAAACAAAATGACAGAAAAACCCCCAAACAAACAAACAAACTCACTCACCAAAAAAACCCCTCAAAACACAAAACCCCACAGAAACACCTCATATATAAACAAAAAACCCCCCTCCAACAAACAAAACACAGGTGCATAATAGTATGATGATACACATTCAGTTTGCTTGCAAATACTGACTTGGGATGAGTATTAAAGATCTACAACCACCCCAATTCCTTTTTCTTCCTTCTAAATTATGCTATTTAAAACCCAAGTCCTTTTCTACTTGCTGGACCCAGGATCCCTTCTTTCTATTATAGAAATTGAAGAGAAAATATGAACACTTACTAGCATCAAAAATAAACCAGGATTTAATCTTAGGAACCTTTAAGAACTTATGTTCAGCTTTCTGGCCAGACTTTGGATTTTAAACACTGTTTTGGTGCTCTACAAAATCCTTTGGACTTTGAAGAAGTTTTTTTCTTAGGATGGAAAGCCTTCAAAATCTAACCTGACATTTAGATTCAAAGTTCAATGTAAAGCAATTGTGAATCCAAGAACATAACTTCATGTATATGATTGTAATGTGAATGCATTGTACTGTATGGAGATGGTGAAGGACATGAGGAAACTGAATGGATAATTTTTTGCCATCTCATTCCTCTTCAGACATTTCTTTGGCAATGAGTTTTTTGCTGTTTCTTGTCAAGGCACTGACAAAGGGATTCTGAACATAAATTGGTGGCAGTAGTTTAGTTAAATTATACTAAGTATATTGATTTATGCTTCTATCTGAGATTCTTGGAACTTTCTGAATCTCCTTTTGAAAGCTCAGCTGTGCAGTATGTGTTCATTGGAAAAGAAAAGTCAAATATACTTGCTTGGGCACCTAAATGAAGTGCAAAATTAAACAGATTATACTTCAGTCTTTTAAAA
This sequence comes from Eulacestoma nigropectus, assembly GCA_013397775.1. Lineage (NCBI taxonomy): Eukaryota > Metazoa > Chordata > Aves > Passeriformes > Eulacestoma > Eulacestoma nigropectus. The sequence continues at coordinate 917,021 of VZTE01000869.1, read as the reverse complement.
CCAATACAATTTACAGAGAAGATGGATTTTCCCTACAGATGCCAGAAGTCAGGAAAGCAATGTTGTAAGTGACCTAATGTATAACTACATAGATATGGAGTCCGAGTACCATTCATTTTAAAATCAGTTTCTCTTGACTTACAAACATGTTAACTTTTATGATCTAAAGATTAAGATATATTTTAATACATATTGCCTTTTTTTTAAAAAAACTACCCTTAACCATTCATTTATTTAGATAAAAAACTAACTTAATTATGAAGTACAGACAGAGATTTTAATACTTAAGTTTTGATTTTCCAACTGTCTCATTTTGTGGCCTTGGAATCAACACTTAACCTTTCCGTGACTTCACAGTATCATCTGTATAACGAAGATAATACTCATCAGGCTGGAGCGAAAAGCTACTTAAATGCTTGCCCTAAAGACTTGTTAAATTAATGGTTATGTTTCCATCTATTTTAATGACTTTTATACCAAGCTGTTAATTTAGAGGATTACATTTTCATTAAATTTCACAAGAAAAAATGTCTATACATTGAAAACTTTTGTTTGATCCATAGTTCCTCATAACATTTATATTCTAAACAATGCATCATTGTGATAATGCCTGACAGCTAAGTTATACTGCTTAGAAATGGGACTCTACCCACTTTGCTTCCTTTTTTTAGCATGGGAACTGGAAATTTTATCTACAGAATAAATGGATAAATAATTATAAATTCTGAGTGTTCTTTTTTAATGTAGAATGTATACTAACTTCTGTAACTTTAACATCTACATGTTAAAGAGAAAATGTCAATGTCCTTGTAGCATTTAATTTCATCAGCTATTAAAAAGAAAAACTCTATGTTCTCAACTCACTACATCTTTTGTTTTAGTGATCAGTTTCACATGTCAATAAATACTAAAAATGAAAATGCGTTGAAATCAAAACAGCATGCAGCTCGCCACTAGTGATCAAGTAGAAATCAGCGTCAACTACCCAAGTGTCCCACGGGACACTAAAACAGCTTAAACAATCAGTGTATTGGATAATGAAAATAATTTTCAGTGTGATATTCAATGTTGCATCTCAGGATATGACTGCATTCAAAATATGAGTGTGTTTCATAGATCAGAGGGTAAAGCAGATAAGACAGGGAAAATAATGCTTATTAATTTTAGAATACATAATTCTTCTCTATTTACTGAATTAATTTGATTGAAATAAGTCATCATTTTGTAGGAAGTGAAATAAAAAAAGAGTCAGAAGAAACACAGGTATGAGGCTGAGGCACTGACCAAACCTACAATCAGACTGAATGATGCCTAAATGTCTTTTCACTTATTAGTTATTTAACAACTTTCACATCCTTTCCTCTTTCCAAAGGACAACTAGTTTTGTTTTCAATCAAGCTGTAAGGAATAAAAAAATCACAGAGTCCAAATTAACATTTGCCTTTAAAGCTCAAAAAACCCCCAACAAACATATCAACACCATTTTCTTAAGAAACTTTTTCTGAAAGGTATCTTATTTAAATTTCTCTCAAAAATTGACTTATAAAATCGTGGTTTAACACAAGCAGCAGAAGCAAATTGCTGTGTTTTGTAAGCTGACTGCTCAGCTCTTGTTGATTCTGCATATTGAGGAACTGTGATCTATGATGGCTCTTAAAAGAAAAAGGCCTTTGAAAAAAGGTATTTCCAGCAGAAAAATGAATATCTTGTTAAGCTTTCAGACATTTCACCATTTGGTACTGAGTCACTGAAGCATCTGGCATGAATTTCAGCACCTTTGAACCATTTATGCAGTGATAATGTTGATACACATTTCTTTGTTAAGGGAAAGAAGATGTGAATACATTCATTAGTGCTTATGATGGAGAAGAAGGAATGGAACTATCAGAAGTAAATAAAAAGATTTAAAATTTAGAAAAGCAACTGAAGAGCAACAGGCAAAATGAATGCAAATGCTACATTCATTTTTGGGAACACAGCATCTGAAATCTTTGCCAAGGTGATGATACATCATTTTTCAGATCAGATGAAGTTGAGGCAGCCAAGAGAAGCCTGAAAGACTTACTGTAGTGTGGATACCGAAATGCCGCTAGCAGATGAATTTTCCAGCTTCTTGCATTAATTCTTTGAGAGCCTTTCCTTTCTCACGTAAGATATGAAAACAGTAAGATAGTTTATGCAGACTATATTCACATCTGGTGTTTTGCTAAGTTCTGTTTATGGTACACTGAGAAATGTTTTACCGTGGATGTGATAGAACCTGAACCAATCACCCTAGGAGGTGTGTGAACATTGTCCAATCGCTTTATGGAACTAGACTATATAAAAATGATTGTAAAATTAATAAGTAATTAATTCTTTCGCTGGATTTGATGTTGCTTGCATCTCTCCGTTCCTGGCTCTACAGCGACATCTGGAAAATTCATCTGCTAGCAGCATTTCGCTATCCACAACTGTAGCAAGACATTTTCACCTAATTGTTAATTTCCAAACTACACTGTTTTGACAATAATGGCTTAGAGTCAAAGTTGAGTGCATTGTTTGGGCTTAGCATAGCCAAACAACAGGGAGAATAATCTCATTATTAAAAGCTGCCCTGCTTCAAGAGGGAAGTCAAATTCTCAGCTGAATTTTCACAAGCTAAAAGCAACATGAGCATTTGGGAAGACAAGATTATCACAATTAATGACAAAGCAACATTTTGTCTACAGCTCCTCCACCCCCACAAGATCTCTCACCCCTTCTCCAAAACAATCTAACTACCATCATCTGTATATATAAGAAAGAATATATACTTATTAAAAATGTAAATTATTTATGAAAAAGAAAAATCCATTAAAGATGTAAAACCAGGAGTTCACCAATAAATAATTTTTAGAAAACACAGACCTTCCTTATGTTATCTTACAGTTATTTTCAATAAGAGCATACTTGCAGATGTAAAAGGTAAAAGGGAATTTGGTGGTGCTTGATAATGAGCGCATAGACCCCATTTTTATATGCTTTTCTCTGTTTACTTCACAGAAGTACTCATGTAAATGAAACCAGAATCAAACCTTTTTTTTGGCACTAACAGCTCTCTGAGGAAAATATTTCCCACACACAAATGCCTCAGCTTCAACCTGTCTACTTAGAAAATTTAGACAGCTGAACAATTGGAGTTCTTCAGCACCTCTGAATTTCTCTACAGTCAACTATATTCAGTAAGTTTTCTGCTAATCACACCAATTATTACCTGCTTTCTTATGATTCTAGTTCTTGAATCTTCTCTCTACTAATCAGAATAACACTAGAGTGATAATCAAAGCATTTTAATGACCTGGGAAATAGTGAAATAAGAAGAGCAAATAGAATCTGGCACATGTCAGACCAATGTTATTGTCTTCTATAACAGTAGTAGGCCTTGCAGCTGGGGAGAAAAAGTAGATGCTCTATTTTGTGTGGGAGGTTCATCCCCTATTGTGGCTGCCGCCAATCATGAAGACTCCACCTCAGAGGCGGAGGACTCCTCCTTCGAGGGGACGTCCGAGGGCGGCACCTCAGTCTAGGACCTGCCCCACCTTCTGGAAAGTTCTTCTGTGTTCGGTACCCCATTGGTTGAAGTTCGTTGTACCCTCCCCCCAGTTAATTTTATTGGATCCCGGAACCCTGTACCCTCCCCTTTGTCCCTCTCCCATTGGTTGTTACCCTTCCCTCCGCCCAGTTCCCGCCCCCCTTAAAACCCCCTGCACACTCTCAGATCCTCGGAGTTCTCCCCCCGACCTCTCTCCCCCGGAACCCTCGTCCCTCGACTTCAATAAAGGAGAGCCTGGGGAGACCCCCTCTCGCAGCCCTTCGCCTCCTAGCCTCTCTTTGCCACCGCGTCCTGCAGGAATCTCTCCTGGCGCCGCTCCACCTCAGTGCGAGAGATCCGCACCTGCCCTCAGAGAAGGTCTTTTGTGGCCGTCACCTCTCGGGCTTCTGGAGCGTGTGCCTGTGGCAGAGGGCAAACCTGTGTGCGCCAGGGAGGTGCCGACTACAATTTTGAATCCATTAAAGCTCATAAAGTTGGAAGGAAAACAACACCAAAAAAAGTGCTACAGTTGGATGTAAAACCAGATAGATAGCCATGGTTGCAGAAGAGTTATATGTAATTCACCAGCAAATAATGAAAAACGTATCAAGCTATACAGCATGGGAACCTGTCTTGAGATTTTGGAAAAAAACTTGTTAGCTTTTATTGTTTTCTTATTACAATTGAAATTACTTTGGTCTAGGAGAGACTATGAATATACTGCAGGAAAATATTGAAGTCTAACTTTATTACTTTGAAAAATTAAAAAATACCTTGATAGCTATGGAATTCTGTATCTAAATAATGCAGTTTACTTATTTGAGCAAGCACATCCAGTTAATAAAACACAGGGTGAAGAATGATCAGGCAGGCAACAGACCAAGATTTGAGGTTACAGTGGATCACAGGTTGTACATGTCAACACAACAATCTTGATGAGTCAAACATCATACTACCACATAAATCAGAACAACTTGTAGAGTGTTTTCTACTTTTCAATGCAGAAGAATTATCTCTGCTGGTTTTGTATTCCAATGTGGAAGAAACATGGACTGTTTAAAAATAAAAGAAAGAGAATTTTGCTGGAAGTTTGTTGAATAACTCTGAAATATTAGCCCATGAGGGTTTTTCTGTGCTAAGTCCAGCCACTCAGGACGATCCTAAGTAAATGGTTGTGGCTATCAGTTATTTCTCAAGGCGAGAATAAATGTTTTAGTAAAAGATAGAAAAAAGATGATACAGTATGGCAGGTAAACTTGTCATGAGCATTACTGAGTGAACAGCATTATTGAGTAAAGTACAGACCAGTTCTGTGATTCTGAGTTCTTACTGGACATCCCACTTCAGGAACAACCTCAAAGGTGTTAAATTCTACATATTTGAGTCACTTAAATACTGATTTATGCTAACAAAATCAACATAGCAAGCCAGTTTTTAGATTAAACAGACTCAAAGAATTAAATTAGGATGAGTAAATCAATTTTTGGAAAGGCTTTTACAGAATCAAAGAAAAATAGCATCTTATTAATCAAATCCACCCTCTAGAAAAGGAATGGGAATATGCAATTCTCAGCATTCCTTTTTCACAGAAAAAAAGTAGGATTCAGTCTCTCCCTCTTCCCTTCGTGTTTTATGAGGGAAGACTGCTCTCTGGTAATGCTGCAGGAGAGACTATGCAACTTCTGCCACCCCATATCTGTAGCTATACTGAGAAAAATACAGGATCATGGTAGTCAAGAACTTACATTATTGCTGGAATCAGCCACTCTGTTCAGCTGGCAAGTAGCCATGGAGAACATAATTTATCAAAAACCTTCTTCTATCCCTGAGGCTTTTATAGCCCATATAAACATACTTGGGTGCATGAAAAATTAAGAAACCATAATATTATATTATTTCTTTCAATTGATGAAAAAAAAAGGTATACTAAGAGGAACTATAATGAGTGCATGTATAAAAAATAAACTTAAATAAACTTAATGTCACAGTAAGAACAAGTAGCTTGTGATCTAAATGTTATTGTTACGTCTTACGGCTTTTGTTCCTTTGTGCTTTAATACTTCTGGGAAGAAAAAAACAATCAACAGAAAAAAAATCAGGCTTCAAGTAGCATGTAAATTACATCCTGAGAGATGTTCATATCAAAGCACTTAATCTTTCAGAGAAATCCTCAGCCATCTGTTTGCCTTAGGTTCAGAGAGATGGCTGAAAAAAAGAAGAGAATACACCTCAGATTAATTTACACTGCTCTTGTTTGCTGTCAGATTCTCTCATAACACTGAAGGTTTGTGATAAACATTAGCACACAGCCCAAATGCTTATGCTTGTTTTACTACCCTAGAAAACATGCCCCTTAACAGGAAAACAGTGAAATTCCCTCTAAAGAAAAACCAAACCACAATGTCTGTGTTCACAGAACCAAAACACTAGATGAGAATATGACTGTTCTCTCAACACACGTCTATTATGCAGGACATCCTTTTCTCCACTGTCACTTATCTTTTTCTTGAAGACTGCGAGAGAGTACTAAGTGAAATGTCTAGCACCAAACTTACTGTCATGATTACCTTCACCAGAAGCCATTTCATAACATTTTCATAAAGCAGCACCACAATTTCTGTAGCTCTGGCTCCTGCAAAATTTCAGATTTTATTTTCTATTCCTTTGAGAGTGTAGCCACATAGTTCATGGGAGCACTGTGTGACAAAGACTAGATTTTCCCTCAAATAAACAGATAAATCTGAGAAATATAGCACTGTACAGGAGCCTAGGCTATCTGTATATTCCCCTGAAGATAATACACAGTGCAATTTTTGTTCAAATGATTTTCAGAGTTTTTTCTGATATTGAAAATATATTCCGCCTAATAAATAAAAGAATTGCAGTCTGTTAAATCTGAAACATGCTTCCAAGTAGGTTTGAGGCACCTACAATTCATATACTAATCCTGTCAGCACCTAAATCCATTCAAAGAAAAAAAGGATAAAAAGTAAAAGAACATACATATTGCTTTACAGGTAGGAGGAAATGCTAGGCGATCTTCTACTGTTTTATTTAATATTTTTATTGTCCAAGCATAAATTACCCAAAGACATTTTGATAACAGAGAGAATTTACAGAACTGCCTAACTACACTCGACCCCAAGTCTGATTTTTCACTTCTAGAAGGCACCTGTCAGCATTTTTATGACTCTAACTATTTTTGTTAAACTATTCTGATATTATTCTATTCATTAGAAGCAGATAAATATATTTAAGAAATTGAAAGATCAGTATGGTCATCTAGTTTGGGGTTTTGTACCTCCCAAACCAATGAAACTTTTTGATTTCTAAATTGAACTCAGAAGCATCTACTTATTATGCAACAAATGTTTTAGAGGACAAATGTTACCTAATTATAACAATAACCTGTGAAAGTGATCTCGAATTGTTTAATTTTATTATATTTAAAAGATTAATGTTTAAATGATATTTAAATGAAAGATAGACATTCTTGAATGCCTTATGAATTTGCTTTGACCTTTATGTTAAGCTGCCACTCAAGTCACTATCAACCTGAGCTGAATCTGAAATGCCTCCTACTCTGGTGGCTAAACAAAGGCTTCTATGAAATTAATAAATGTTTTTACCTATTTCTTCACAGAAAGGAGTCTTAATTTTGCTTTGTTTTTTTTTTTTTATATTACTATAACAAGTTCCCTTTTCTGAAGAAAACAGAAGAAAAGGAGGATTTAAGTAGAGCAATCTCAGACAACAAAATCCTGTAGTTCCACACTGCTTCTCACAACTTAAAGCAATGCTTAGCTACTTAGAGTTGCAGTATCATTGCCAGGAAATATTTATTCTCTCCACGTAGCTTCATTTTGAAATTAATAAAATATAATTCCATACTCTTTTAGTGCTTCATTTGAACTGGAAAACAATTTTTATGTGACCTGAAAGAGGACTCCAAAGATTTATGAACTGTATTATATATTTATTAACTATATCAACTATTAGCTATAAACATTATCTGTCATAGATCTTGAGTACTGTATTGCTTGTATAAGACTTTACATCCATGCAATTATGCCTTGAGGTAATAATCATGACTAAAAATGGTCTTATGAGAATCCTTCATTCCCTGAAAAGAGTAATTTCCGAGAGGAAAGAGGATACTCAAGGTTATGTTGAATGCAGAAAATGAACAAATTTCTACCTCAATACAATTTAAAATTATTGAATAGCATTATTTGTAAATAATTCAGTCAGAGGGCTCAATAATAAAATATTTTAAGAGATAAAGATAAAATTAACATTTATTATTATATATTTAATAGGAAATACAGTGTTACAAATTGTTTTCAGAAGTCCCCTGCTGTTGATTTCACCTAGATAGTACTTCAAGCATATACTACACCAAAGAGAAACTTACTGAAATTCACCCAGCTTAGAAATTACACTGAAAATTCACAGAAGCTGAGTCAACTCCAAATTCTTCTTCCAAGTTGCATCAAAATATTCAGAACCAAACATTTAAAAATGTACCACTAGGATGGGTGCTGGAATATTGTGACTTCAGCACACCATGAGATATTTGATTTTGCTAAACAATAAAACAATTTGAGAATGATACCTTGTTTTAATGTTTCTAGGCAGGTAAATCCATGAAGATATCAGTGAGATGAGAATTCTGAGCATCTGTATTTTTAAGTAATCCCTTGGCCTAAATATTAATTCTGTAAAAATAATAATAGTAATGATGATGATAATGCTGATAATAGTAATAATAATAATAACAAAAATAACAAAAACAACAATAATAATAGAAATAAAAATAATGGAGCTGTTATTTTCAGGTCTAAAATCAGGGGGCTAAGATCAGGATTCATCAGACCAAACTCAACAACCCACATCATAATGATCTTCTCATGGGTTAGTCGTTTAAGCCCTCTCTATATTCAGTGGAGAGCACAAATGTTCTCAGGAACATGATTCATCTCATCTTCTTAAGTAGCCGTCTAAAATAGGTTAGATGAATCATGTCCTAGATGTTTGTTTTTCTTAGCCAGTTCTAAAGGGCTCTGGGTTACTAGCTCAAAGGTGGCCAGATGACATCAAACTGTGAGCTGTGTCTCTTTCAGCAAATGTGCCCTGTAAAAAGGAATAATCTTTCTGGTCCACAAATATTAAAGAAAAACATCAGCATATAATATTGTTAAAAAGAGAGACACTGCCCATAAAGTAGTTGAAGAGGCAGAAAAAAAGTAACTCACCACTTTGCTGTTAACATACGTTTGAAAATAACACTGCTAATAATACTGGAAATAATGGCATAATATGTCATCTAATTAAAAACATCTAATTAAGTGTACTATGGCAAAGATTCATCAGAGGTAAACTGTTTGCAGTGATCAAACATGCAAAATATTGGTGGCTAAAGACTGTACTTGCAAATTTATTTCTGGTGCTGTGAAGTTGATATCAGATCGAGAGAGTCATACAGATGAAACATAAGGAGATTCCAGCTTTATAAACAAACAAGTGAAGAAGCAAACAAATAAAAAACCCAGCAAAACCTTTAATCTGCATCATCATTAAAACCTCAAATAATACAAGTTGTGAAGGAGCTGATAAATATGACAGCACAACAAGGAAAACCATTCAAGAAAAATACTAAAATGCATGGGATACTGCTAAGATCTACAAAATAAAGATCAAGCCAGAAACTGCAGGAGATCTTGATGCATATTATATCTTTCCTAGAGAGGGGAACAGTGCTGATTATGCAAAGATGATGCCATCTAAGTTTAGCTTAAAATAATACTCCCTAAACCTTCCACATACTTGAATGAGGCCTGTCATTACTACTAGCCTAGGAAAGCTGTACAGACACTTCTTTTCCCATTGTCCCTGGAATTTCACATGTATAAACCAAATCATAGTTCAAATACCACATTTAAAGAACTTCTGATGTCCCTCCCTTAAAGTCTGATATGTCCAGGGAAATTAAATCAATCATATTTAATAAGTATAAGAAACTAATTACCTTATTTGAGAAAGATCACAGAATTACCGATTAATTTAAGTTGGACTAAACCCTTGGAGGTCATCTGAAGCAGTTCCAAGCCAAAGCACAGCTAAGTTCAAAATCAGAGATTGCTGAGGGCTTTGTCCAGTTGAGTTTAGAGAATCTTCATGGATGAAAATTATTAAATGTTTTTAGAGGAACTGTTCCAATTTCTGACCACTCTTATCACAAAAAATTCAGCCTCATGTTTTTCTGGTACACATGCCTACTGTAGCGTATGTGTTGCCTCTTGCCCTTTTCACTTGTGCCTCAAAGGACTGCTACTTTATTGTTATTCCTGTCATCCTATCATATATACCTTTGAACTGAATTAATTCATTCTGGGGACAGCTGACCCAAGTATTTTATTTTCTCTTTAATGTCTTCCCATATAAAAGTTACAGTTCTTATTATATTTTTTATTTATGCACTTAGGTATTTTATTTTTTCCATTTTCCATTGAAAATTCAAAATTAATGTGTTTTTAAGAAGTTTACTTTATCTCTACAATGCTGACAGAACTTTGTTGTTAAGCATTTCTACATTCTACAGATAATATTTACTATTTCCTGATATCTCTCTAAATGAAGTTATTTACGCCACTTGTTTGGTAGTGGATTTTTTCATCTCTCTTAGTTAAAATAAAAACATTATGTAGCATTAGCTGCTTTAATTTAACTTCAAAGCCTTCTCCAAATGGAAACCTATAGCTCCTAAATTGGGGGAATTTCATTAAAAAAAACCCACACATCATCAGAATTTACACTTTTTTAAACAGTGAAACGTAAAGATCTCCCCTTCTAGGTCGTGTTAACCAAAAATCCACATTATTCTGCCACAAACTAAAGGCTAAAAACTCATTTTGATATCAGATTGTTGCTTCTTTATTTCAGCAATGCAAGAAATTACATTGCTCTGGTATATCAGCAGGCAAAAATACCCATGTGGAGTGGCCATGCAGCAGCTAGAAATCCAAAGTGGCTTCAATGATACACAAGTCAAATATAAAATACCAACTATCATGATAACCAATGATGTGATACTCATATTATGCAGTTCTTGTAGCTAATCACTATTTTTATGAAAAACTAAAAAGTGATCTAAACCAGTATCCTAATCTTTGCTGCTGAGCATTTATTTCTGTTAGCTAATACCAGCAACAGTGTCACATACCAGAAGTGTCCTTGCTCTGATTCAAGGATTTTGATCAGCTAATGTAGAGATTTATTTATATGTTAAGTCCCAATTAATCTATTTTTTTACTCAAACTCATATTGAATAATTGGTAAAATCTGATAAAAGTCTATTTCTGACTATTTCTGGCAAGCAGACCGTGTAAGATAACTTCATATTTTACCAGAATCAACTCTAATCCAATGCTACCCCTGGTTGGTTGGTGACTATCTAGTAAGAAATGAGAGCAATTACATCCAGGGATAGCTGTGCCCTACAGCATTAGCAGCCTTTCATTCCAATCAGCATCTCAGATTTTACAATCCCTATATGACAGAATTTCTGATATGATTTGTTTCTCTAACACCATTAGAGAAATCATATGACTAACTAGATCTCAATCTGACCATGGCAGGTCTGCTGTCAATTTTCGAGCACAGACTCAGAACAATTTCTTATACCCGTCCTTTCTCAAAATAATTTTACACAAAGCCAATTTGTTTAATGCTGAAATGCACAGACAGTCTACCAGCCCTAGAAATGAGGCATTTTCCACAACAGTCAGGTTCACTTAGCTGAGTAAAAGCATTTCAAAATGTAGGTGTTTTTTCTTTTTCTTTTTTTGTTTGTGTGCCAAGACATTTTGTATATAGTTTAGCTTTTGTTATTTTCATTTTTAACTGGAAGTCGTTATGAAGACTAAGGCGCTGAAATTGGTGAGATTTTCCTATGTAGTGCACATATTCTACTTGCCTAAATCTACCTTCTGTTTTAAATGAATAAAGAATGAACTGTATTGTCTGTGTCTTTTTTTTTTAAATTTTATTTTATTTTTACCCCTGTGGTGTGTTTTATAAAATAGGAGAAATTTCAGACAATGAGAGTACAGGAATAGGTAGTTTGTAGCTTTAGGGTCACTTTGGTAGGAATTAACCCTCATACCCTCTTGAGAGACTGATGCATTATATCAGTGCAACTGGTAAGGAATGAATATGCAAATTAGAAGGAAGGTTTGGAAACAAGATCTAAAAAAACCCTAGGAGTGTGTTGGCATTTATTTATTTTTCTAGCTGCGTGGGGTAGAATGCATCTTGCATACTTAAACACGTACTTACAATCTCAGAATTAGTTACAAGTAATAAGTGACATCAAAGGCATTGTCATCAGTTAGAGGAGCTCCTGCGTCTGGATAATATCTCCTGAGGCCTTGTAAGTCTGCCACTAAAGGAAAGTTCTATGCAGATCAGGGCCCTGTTTTCAAATCAGGCTTTCCATTCTTTTTTTTTATTTATTCAAACTTGGAAGAAAGTAATCACATCAGTCAGTTAAAAATTATAAATCTGATTCACTGTACCAAAGTCTGTGCTAACCTGCCTGTCCCCACCAGGTGACATTCAATATGGAGCTGCTGTCTGTCTTGTCCTACAAGCTGTCGAGTTAAGGACCTGTTGAAGTACAGAGTAATAACTACTAACATTACAATATTTACCTGTTATCCAGCAGCAGGTATCTGTAGTACTGTTTTCATCAGTTAAGAGGCAGGTATACACATCTACTTAAAAACATACATAGAATCGTGTGCTTTGTAAAGTAAAGCCCAACATTTTCTCTATGATTTACACAGGCTCATCAGATTAATGTGAGGTACTGGGGCTGACTGACACTACAGCACTTCTTTATGGAGTTACTTGGATACATGCTGTTCAATTGTATGTTGTCTGCATGCAAAAGTTCAGTCAGAAAAGAGCTGTTGGGGTGGGGGTGAGGTGCTGTGGGAGGGCTGGGGGGTGGATGGGACTCTGGTGCTGCTGGTTGCACCAGCCATCGGCCACAAGATAGGGGTGATGGGGCTGCAGGGTGGTTCCAAGAGGCTCCAAAACCAGTGAAATAGGCTCAGGGGCAATCAGAAACGTGGTAGCTGCAGGGACAGAAACACACCTGAGGGACCATGGATAGCCCAGACAGGGCAGGGACCCTCTGATGGGCCACGGACACATGGATGTGAAACATTTCACCCTCCCTGGCCTGGGGCAGGGTATAGCTCAGCATAAATTGGGCTGGAGGGTGGCTCAGAAGCAGGTATTGATGTGCTGGAAGTGAGAAACAGGAGACGTGGCCCCAAGGAAAGCTGGCAGGGTGAAGAGGAAAATTGGCAGGGTAAAAACTACACAGAGGAACCAAAACTGAGGAAAACAACCTGCTGACAAGATGATAGGCTTGTCACTCAAAGAGGAACTGAGAATAAGCAATAATGAAGTAATTAATATGGACGTGAAGAAAACTGGAACAGCAAAAGACAGTGTTAAAGTAAGATAGAAGGGGGAATACTGATGCAACCACAACGAGCTATTTATTATCAGACACAAAAGCTGCTTTTAAATGCTGGGATGATCTGACAAATGCACACCACTGGTTCTTTTTCCCATATGTATTAGTCACTTTCCCAAAGCTCTTTTCCCTACCATTTCAATGCCAGCTGCTGAGATGCGTGAATGCTCCCGTGCCTCCCACAGGACAGGGGCCCCAGCCGGGAGCGTGTCTGGCGGTGGCGGGCTGTGCTACCCGCCTGTGCCTAGCACCATCTAGTGAGCCTCGGCCGGCCGCTCCTCCTTCCACACGAATGAAAGCACTGAGAATGATATTCCCTAACTTTCAGCCCGCAGAAACATTTGGGGAAATATGTAGATTCCTCTGCAACTTGAATTTAGAAGCACGAGGAAGACCTATTCCAGGTGACTTTTGAAGATGCAGATCTTCCTTCAAACACGCACCTTCTCTGGGATAAGGAGCAGGGCAGGTGAGTGTGTTATAACAGCAGAATGGTTATCAAGATGTTCCTCAGATGATGTTAAAAATTGTGGCTTAACTCTAATAAACTAGCTTGAGTGCTTCTCCCTTTAATAATATTATTGTTTAATTGGATTGGTGATTAAAGTAAGTAATATTTAGTCTGCTATTATTATAAAATGATATTTTTTTCTCCTTAGAAATCAATCTATATTCTTCTTTCCAACCAAGATGAAAGCTAATTTATAAAATACTTACAGCAACCAATATTTCCCTGGGAAACTTGAATTATTTTATCTCTTAAACAGTCGTTGAAAAGAGCAGAATCAGAAAGTACTATATTATTATAGTACTGCTAATAATTTTTAGTACAATTACCATGCACTTCAACCTTCAGTACATTATGAAACTAGGTGCATATGAGCCACATTTCACTTGGGTACAAACTGAAATTAGAGAAAAATTCATTATTAGTCAACTACAAATCAGAAAACAACTTTCAGGTCTTTCAACTATTTGCTTTGGACATCTAATACTCTTTTGAATAATAAAAGGTAGAGTCAAGAAGAGGAAAGGTAAAGTTCAGCAGGTACCTGCAGACAGAATGCCATACTTGTTTCATGAGCTCCATTACCTAAAGGACAACCAGAGGAACATTATTGATGTTATTGACGCTCTACTTTTCTGTGTTGTGTTCTGATAAATAAAATTTTTGATATATTTCCATCTCTTTCTTTCTTCCATTCCCTCCTGCCCTCTTTAAAACATTACACATTCAGTAAAAATTGTGGAGACCTTAGGGGCATCCAGAGTTTGGTTTTGTCTTTGAAAATTAATTGTCCTTCCAGCTGGGTTTATGTACTATGCTCACACTACCAGTCTGTCTTTAGTCCTTTCATTCAGGGAAGCAGTGGTGAAATAAAAAATATAAAAGAAAAAAAGTCAAGGAGAAAATTCAGGTTTAAAAATGTTTAAAATAGTGTTCAGTACTAAGAGATCAGTAATAATCTAGAGGCAAAATTTAATGATTTTTGGATACATGAGTATAAATGATAAGTATAAATTATATGGTATTCATGAAAAATTTACTGTTTGCTTAGATAAAATAAGGCTAATTTTGAGACATATCTCTCTTTCAAAAAATGCTCCAGTCACTCCTTGAATATCTTACTCATTAGTTGCTTAACATAGTCTGACAACAAAAATTTTGGTGAAGAAAATTTAAATAAAAAACTTGTCCCCAAAGAAATCAAATGAAATATGCAATGGACTTGAGGGAAGCCAGGGTCTAATTTAAAGCTACCAGACATAGTTTTATCACATATATATATATATTTATCACATATATATATAATTATAACTTTCTCTTCATGCAGGCACCATTCTTCCGTTTTTCCCTTGTGAATGCCTGTGTTTCCCCTGAAGGAAAATGTTAATGCCTTCCACCAGACCTGTCCCTCATGTAGCTTTCTCCACCAAAAAAAAAAAAAA